>CAOKZL010000705.1:0-539113 GCA_948472985.1 Iguana delicatissima | reverse complement strand
TCTGCCGAATCTCCGACTAAGACCCTAAGCTTAGAGCAAAGGCAGAGCGCGCTCTCGGCATCCCTTGTCAGGGTCTGATCTAAAACACATTGGTCGGTGTGCCATGAAAAGCCATAACCGCAGAGGGACAGCTGGAGATGCTGACGGAGGGAACGTCTGTGACCTGGGTCTTATGCGGCCTTAGATCCGACTTAGATGCCTCGCTCAGGCGTCCTCGCTCCAGCCCGACGGCAGGGCTGTCTTGATGGGACTCATCAATCACTGCAGGCCCTCAAAAGAGAGACAGAGGAGTGGGGGGAACCACCCCAGAATCTGGATGGGATCCCTTGCAGCAGCTGCAGAGTCCATCTATTATCTGTCCCCTCTCACCCCCGATGGCGCTAACAGAGATTCTCTTGTAGGAAAGCAGAAACAACCCTTTCTCCTTCCTTCCCTCCTCCCCACCTCCCTCCAAAATATGATTCAATCCTCCGAAAGTTGAGGCCAGAGATGACCGTCCGCCGCTCTTCCAAAAGAAGAAGGTGGCTCCCGCCCAAGTCTGTTGGACTGACCCGTGGACGGCCCCCCAGTTGGGACCAGGGTTGCTCAACCACCATTCCCCCTTCCAGACAGCAGGGATGTAAATCTCTCTTAATTTTCTCCTCATCCGTGAGAATGAGTAATTCAGTCGGTTTGCTCTCAACTTCAGGAGCGTCCCTGAAAACTGCAGTTTGCGCAGAATAAGAACTAAGTTGTGACAGTCCTTGAAAACTGCCGGATTTTGGGGGACTCTTTGTGAGGTCCAGTGTGGTGTAGCAGCTTGAGCATTGGAGTACAGCTCTGGAGACCAGGGTCTGAATCCCTACTTGGCCCTGGAAACCCACTGGGGGGACCTCGGGCAAGTCACATTCTCTCAGCCTCAGAGGAAAGTTATGGTGGCCAATCTCCTGCAAACAAATCTGGCCAAGGAAACCACATGATGGGTTCACCTTAGGATCGCCATAATTTAGAAATGACTTGAAAGCACACAGCAAGAACAACATTTGTAGTTTGGAACTTGTTCTGTCAAAAATTCTGTGCCTTATGTGTGTGTTTTATGATATGATTTTTTTCCCAGAAAGCAAGTTTCCTTCATGAAAGAACCCCATGATCGTCTGTACAGAAAAGGACATTTATGAGCAGAATAATCATATTTTCTGGGCAAAATCCCAATATTTTAGCAGGCTGTGTTCTGCACAGAAATGGCCCAAACAGTCTAAAATCATGCAGCTTTGGTTGATTAAAGAGCTCAGAAGGTGATCGATGAATCTTTTTTGCTGGAAGTTTTTAAACGGAGGTGGGTCGCTGTGAAACAGAAATCTCTTCCAGGTCTGTGGTTCCAAAATCCTGTTAATCTGTGATAACATTGGTCAGTTCTGTTTCCTTTGCACTGACTCTTTTCAACCTTCCGCGTGCCGCTGCTGCTTCTCATACGGCTTTCATCATTTGATAATATGCGTGCATAAAAACAGAAGGACAGCAGAAATACAGGCCCCTTTTACCTGGAACAAAATCACTTAGGAACTGAGATCTTGCACTGTACATGCGTGGTGCAAATCCAGATTCTTTTAGGTGGCGGTTGAGCTACCCCACCCTTCTGCTGCTGCTGCTGCTGCTGACATACATACATTCATTCATTCATTCATTCATTCATTCATTCATTCATTCATTTCCTGTTTTTGCAGTCTGGGACTCAGGTCATTTGTTACTGCAGTCTAGGCCTAGCTGGAGATAGCACCCGATACCATTTTGATATCAAACCATTCAGCTCCACGTGTTTGCGAGGCCACCAGACAAGCACGTAAACAGGCACGGCTGATAATTGCTGGACATTCCACTCTCCACCCAGGCAAGACAGACGCAGCCGGTTTGTCGCTTCAGGGACCTCTCCGGCAAACACCTCGTTACATATGCGCGATACTAGCAAAAGCTTCCTGCCCCGAGCAGGCTGCTGGACAAAGGTTGTGCTGTCCACTCGTAAGCTCTGCGCATTTGCATACTGGCCACACTATTATTAATTCGGCTCTGATTCCATCATGCAAAGTTGTGACCTTTCCGAGACATTGTCTCTCACCGAAAACGCATTGTTTTCCCTGAGTAAGGCATGGCCTGCAGTCCCAATTCACCCTATAAAAACCCTTGATTCCAAGACCTTCCTCGGATCTCTCCTGAGTTCCATCCCGTCTTGCTGCTGCTGTGCTTGGCGAGCTCCCCTCAGCTAATCGAGCTGAGCTTCTTCTCTGCACCCCCGGATTCTCTCCCGAGGTCCAGGACGACAAGACAGGTGTCGTCTCACCCATTTTCCTCTGAAAGTCCCTATCTTTAATTCAACCTCTAATTTCTTAGTTAGCGGTGTGACTGTGGTGTCTTTAATATTTGTTGGCATTTAATAAAACATCATTTTTATTACTTTAAACCCATCTCGCTGCTTGACTGACCTGACCCCGTAGACGCTGGGTTGCAAGATCCCGCTAAGTTACCCTGCCTCTCGCTAGCTTAAGTGAGTGCTCCAGCTAATTTTGCCCAAAATTGTGTGTTAGTGTTTGATTATTTAGGTGTCCCTCCCGGGACCCCTAGTAAACAGGGTAACACATTTCTGCATGAGACTGTTATAGCGCTATGATTCCACTTTCAACATCCTATGGAATCCTGGAGTTTGCAGTTTCGGGAGGGGCCAGCAGGAAGAGGAGGAGGGCAACAACCAGCACAATCAAAAACAGCACAGCGTACAAAAGTTCCTTTTCTCGCCTGTTCTCCCCCTCTTCTCTTCAGCCTGCAAAGGTTGAAACAAGAAGGTCTTCCCCTGGCTAGAAAAGGATAGGAAAGGAGGACCGCTGTCTAATGTCTTCAAGAAGGGAGTCTTAGAGCCTGGGACCAACCACCACCAAGAAGACCCCATCTCCTGTGTTCTCAAAAGATGTACCTGTAAAGGTGGTGGACCAGAGAGAGGAGTCTCCAAGAGTTACTTCAGAATATCAGCATTTTGCAGCCAGTTGTGTATTTGAGAATGTGCTTTCTGCTTCTGCAATCCCAGGGAATCCAGTACTGTAATACAGACTCCCTTTTCCCCTTTTTTCTTTACAAGGCAATACCATATAAAGTCAGAGGCCATTTCCGCCCTACACTGTGATAGTGCTCTCATACCACATTCAACATCCTGTAGAATTCTGGGGTTTGTAGTTTAATGAGGCCAAAGAGCTCTCTGGCCAAGGATTCTCAATGCCCTTCCGTAAACTGTTCTCTCAAAGTCTGTCAAGGCCTTCTAGCAACATGGAATCCTTTCCTCGGATCAACACCTTTTGTGAATTCTGAGAATCAGAATCAGTGAATTCTGAGGATGAGTCCAGGATTTTGGCTTCCCTTTGCATGTGGATGGAGATCTTTGCTGGAAGGCTGACTCAAGACATTCCTAGCTTCACATCGGAATACAGCATCTGCTGCAAATGACTGAATTCACTCATGAACTTGATACCTGCTGACTTTCCTCTCATCCTTCATTTTTCCTTCCACCACTCCTGTCCTCCTGCCAAGCTCTGGACATTGTTGCTCACACATCAAACAGTCAGAAAGTGTGTAGGGGATTCCTGAGAGAACCATAATCCTGAAGCACAAGTCTTCGCAATCCTGTTTCCTTGATTTTCCCATAGCCAACCATTGTTCTTGGTTTTTCTTTTCAAAAGTTTTGCATTCTGGTGAATGGAAAGCTATAAAGAATGGCTTCCATTCACAGCAGAATCCCTTACAAATGGCCACTGGCCATAAAATTGAAACAGAACCCCTGGCTGGACACTGTGGAAAAGGCAGCACTAGGCAAGACTGAGCCTCTGGTTTCATCCAGACAGGGTTCTTCCTATGTTCTCATAAAGTCTGAACCAGCATTCTGACTCCAGACTTGGAGAAAGCTCAACTGACCATCCAACCATGGATGTAATCCACGTTGCTCTCCTTTGGATGAAATATAGAAATGTGTAGATAGGAAGCACACCAAGATGGGACCTTGCGCTAAGTCACGTGTGTGCTTCTTTTTGGCCAATATCCTTCTTCTTTTCCCCTACCTTTCTGAAGCAGCCCATAATTTGTTGACTTAACTCTGACCCTAACCCTGACCCTAATCCCGAGGAAGTAAGTATTCAGAGATTCTCCCAGCCTCCTTGAATCCTTTCCTTGGCTGTAGCAACTGACAGTATCTCCAGGAACTGGATAGAAGCAAGACCTAAGCAGAAAAGTTCTTCCCCCATCTCCCAGGGATACAAGTGAGGCAAGAGAAGAAATATTCAATTAATCACTTTATCTATATCCTGCCTTACCCCCAAAATGGAACTCAAGGGGGACTGATAAAAAAGCCATTGCGATTCTAGATTGCATCAATAGGAGAATAGTGTCAAGATTAAAGGAAGTAATAATATCACTCTATTCTGCTTTGGTCAGACCTCACCTGGCACCACGATTCAAGAAGGATATCGACAAGCTGGAATGCAACCAAAATGGTTAAGGATTTGGAAACCATGAAGCCCTCTGAGGAGCAACTTAGGGAGCTAGGTAAGTTTAGCCTGATGAAAAGAAGGTTAAGAGGTAACATGATAGCCATGTTTAAAAATTTGAAGGGATGTCATGTTAACGATGCAGCAAGTTTGTTTTCTGCTGTTCCAGAGACTAGGACATGGAGCAATGGCTTCAAGCTATAGGAAAAGAGATTCCACCTAAACATCAGGAAGAACTTCTTGATGGTTAGAGGAGTTAGACACTGGAATATGCTGCTGCCTGGGAGCGTGGTGGAGTCTCTTCCTTCTTTGGAGGTTTTTAAACAGAGGCTGGATAGCCATTTTCTGGGGGTGCTTTGAGTGTGTGCTCCTGCATGGCAGGGTGTTGGACTCAATGGCCCTTGTGGTGTCTTCTAACTCTGTGATTCTATGATGCTATCATATATATTCTGCCCAGGAGTAAAAATCCATGCATGCAGCCTTCCATATGCAATGGATGAAAAGTTGGATGGTCCAGGACAGAGTAGTAGTTCCATATGCCTCACTCTGCTACAGTGGGCCATTCCCCAGCTCCTGGACTTACCACAGGGCTGCTGAAGCCCACCTCATGGCCACTCCATGACTGGTGGAGAGCTGAGGAGGTTAGAAAAGCATCTGGTTATATATCCATAACCAGACACAAAATGATTCCACTCTTTGCTGATGTCTTCTGGGATCCTCCAGAGATCTCAGTGGGCAATGTAATCGTTCTGGTTCTGGCCATATGGACATAACCAGATGTTTCTCTGATCTTCGCCCAGCCTGATCTTCCATACATTAGGAAGAACTTCCTGACAGGAAGAGCTGTTTGAGACTGGGGTACTCTGCCCCTTCCTTCTTTGGAGGGTTTTAAAGAGAGGCTGGATGGCCATCTGTCAAAGGGAGTGCTTTCATTGTGTCTCCTTTCATGGCAGAATGGGGTTGGACTAGATGGTCTTTGGGATCTCTTCCAACTCCATGATTCTAGGATTCTGTATTTCTAACTAGATGTGTTTTGTTGTATTCTTTCCTTCTTTCTAAGCCCCAGCCTGGGTGAAAGGCAGGATACACATAAAGGATGGATGGATGGATGGATGGATGGATGGATGGATGGATGGATGGATGGTTGGATGGATGACTTGCCTCAGCCTTTTCCAACTGGCCGGGGGATTATGGGCATTGTAGTCCAGCTCATCAGGAGGGCCAGAGCACCACAGTAGGGCAACGTGGCTCAATTTCTTCCTCTCCTGAATCCCTTTCTGTCTCTTCCTGCCTCCAAGATGCTAAACCGTTCTGTCCTTGACCTCTCCTTCTCTCCACCTTTCCACCACCCCTCCTGAAGAAGTGAAATTAGCTTACTAAAACATGTTTTCTTTTAGGAATCCGCAGCCTAATCCAGAACAAACAAAACACGTTTTTCAGAAACCACCAATGGCATGAACTCCTGCCCTGGCCTTGACCGCAGTGACGCTGGGCTTCCTCCTCTGGTCTCCTCCCCGTAAACCAACACTGCCCTACTCCAGTCTCTCCCTCCCTCCCTCTCTCTCTCTTTCTCTCCACCCCACCACACACACAACATACACACACAACAAATATTACCACACGCCTGAGGTGCCCATGGCATTTCCTTCTTTCCACTGACAACTGCAAATCTGCAAGAAGTCAGAAGCTCTGGGCTCTTTTACTCTTCTTGCTCAGGAGTCCCTGGAGCGGATGTGCTACTATTTGTTTTACCCCACTCGGTATAGGAGTGCACAGTCTCTAAGATTTCACAGATGAAAACCAGGTGGTCAAGCTGGCAAAAGTTATGAATGAGGAAGTATACACATGCTAGGGAAGGGCCTTTCCTCACTGCACTATGATTTCACTATGATTCCACTTTAACTACCATGGGTGCTTCCTATGGGGATCCTGGGGTTTGTAGTCTCAGGAGGTACTGGAGCTCTCTGGCTGAGACTGCTAAACATTCCCCCTAAACAGCAAAACCGATGATTCTATAGGACAGAACCATGGCAGCTAAAGTGGAATCATAGTGCAATAATTGTGTAGTGCGGAAAGGCCCCAAAACGTACTACAGTTTGCTTTTGCCTGAGCCTGCTGGGAAGGATGAGTTCCTCCCTCTTCTTCCTTTTGGTGAATGAACAGAGTGAGAACTACTTTGCCCTCTGAACTCAGTTTGCAACAACTGAAGAAAGCAGAGGGCAAAAGGGGAAAGTGGAAGAAGCAGAGAGAAACTGGGGGCTTATTAAAGCAGCTGAAAAGTGGGAAGACAGAGGATTAATTGAGACTGTCCATGCTAAATCAGGACAGCTGGGGTGTGTGCATGGGCGTGTGTGTGTGTGTGTGTGTAGACTGAGAAGTGTCCTAATTATGTGTTCACATGCATATGTGTCCATCCCTGTTTGTGATAACAGAAAATGGAAATTTCATTTGCAGGCGTTCCATTGGTTAGTCCATGCATAGGTCAATGCCAATGATCCAGTGACTTGACTGTTATTAGGTCTAACAACAGGATTTAGGATGAAATACATTGGGTACACTAGGAGAATTCTGCTTATGCATGTGGCTGGATAACAGTATGTGTGGAAGGGATCTAGGAGTCTTGGTAGATCACAAGCTGAACATGAGCCAGCAGTATGATGTGGCAGCCAAGAAAGCCAGCGCGATTCTTGGTTGCATCCATAGGAGTATGGTGTCTAGATTGAGGGAGGTGATGGTACCACTCTATTCTGCCTTGGTTAGACCTCATCTGGAATACTGTGTCTAGTTTTGGGCACCTCAATTCAAGAAGGATATCGACAAGTTGGAGCGTGTCCAGAGGAGGGCGACCAAAATGGGCAAGGGTCTGGAAACCATGAAGCCCTGTGAGGAACAGCTTAGGGAGCTGGGGATGTTTAGTCTGCAGAAGAGAAGGTTAAGAGGGGACATTACAGTCATGTTTAAATATTTGAAGGGATGTCATGTTGAGGAGGGAGCGGGCTTGTTCTCTGCTGCTCCAGAGACTAGGACATGGAGCAATGGATTCAAGCTGCCGGAAAGGAGATTCCATCTGAACCTCAGGAAGAACTTCCTAATGGTCAGAGCTGTCCGGCAGTGGAATATGCTGTCTCCATGGAATGTGGTGGACTCTCTTTCTTTGGAGGTTTTTAAGCAGAGGCTGGATGACCATCTGTTGGGAATGCTTTGATGGGTGTTCCTGCATAGCAGGAGGTTGGACTGGATGGCCCCGGGGGTCTCTTCCAACTCTATGATTCTAGGATTCTATGAACTATCAACTGCACAGCCAAAAAAATTAAATGTTTTCACATGAATGACACCAACAGGGTTCCAGCCATACTTAGTGCCTTTTAGAGACCATATAATTGCAGTTCTGCAAGAACTGTATGGGCTTCCAATTTTCTTCCAAGCTTGATCTGTAGTGCTAGTGTTGACTACCAAGCTCTAAATGACTTGGAGGCAGGATATCTGCAAGACCACTTCCTCTTAGAAATTTGAGAGGATGCCCTGCTGCTTGTCCCAATATCTCATGAAGTTAGGTTGGTGAGTACATGTTGCAGGGCTTTCTCTGTAGCAGCCCCTCAACTGTGGAACTCCCCGGCCAAGGAAGTTAGGCTGGCCCCATCTCTTGGCAGCCAGAACAGTCCTGTTCCACATGGCATTCACTGTTTGAAAGTGCTGTGTTAACTGTTTCAAAACTGGATTTAGGATTGCTTTTAGACTGCTTTTAGGAGTTTCCGAAGGCTATTTTACTGTGTTTTAAAAATGGTTTTACCTTTGTTTTGTTTTAATTGTTTTTTATTTGTTCATTGCCTTATGGGCTGGGAGGTGATATAGAATGACTATTTACTTAAAGTCATTCTATATTGCATAGATATAAATGCATAGATATAAATAAATAAATAAATAAATAGTTTCTCTGACGCACTCCCGTAAGCACTGCAAACCCCAGAAGGAAAGTGGAATCATCGCGCTATAACAGACTCGTGCGGAAATGGCCTTAGAGTAACCCATGCTGGCTTTGCTCAACAATATTTTCAATACTGGGCTTATCGCAAGTGTGCATGGAATACAGAAATATTTTGAAAAAGCTCTCTGATAAACCTTGAGGACTACAGAGGAGGAGGAGGATTACTACTGGCTATGTGAAGTCACAGAAAGAAGCCCATTGCCCCGTGCCTCCAGACTCATGTCGCTGCCTTGACAAGGATCTTAGTCAGAAGCAGGAGCAAAAAGAGACCCAAAGGCAAACGAACATTAAGTTAAACCCACAGCAGGTGGTGGTGTTTTCGTTTCCTTTAAAAAAAAACTAACCTATTTCAGTCAGCAAATTTGTTCTTTCTATATTTCTAGGCTGAGATCCTACCTGAGGTTGCATTGCATATATCCCACATACAGAGTTATGTGTTAATTGTGCGACCCACTCCTTCTGAACCAAGGCACTGCATGTGTAGCTGAAATCACAACCAAATGGGTGCATACACATGCAGGTGCAATGGAGGTCCATGTGCAATACCATTGCATGTATAACTTTGCTTCTGTGACCTTGGACGGAATGCAGCCACTCTGTACCGGAGAAAAAAGTCCAACTGCTTTGTTGGGGGAATTTACACATGTGTGAGACATTCACAGGATTCCAGCTCTGGAGTCAGCCGATACCTGTGAATTTTGCTCTTGCTCTGCCTTGCAGAATTTCAGGCTTTGGTATCCTTTTTGGAGATGAGGGCTGAGATCCCATACTACCAATTTAGTACAAATGACTACTAAGTAACTTCTCAATGGGAGCATACTGTCCAGTTCAAGGGATATAATAGTCTGCTTTAGTCAGACTCCACCTGGAATCCTGTATCCAGTTCTGGGTACCGCAGTTCAGGAAGGATGTGGACAAGCTGGAAGGTGTCCAGAGGAGGGCAACGCAAATGGTCAAGGCCTGGGAAATCTGTGAGGAACAGCTCAGGATGCTGGGGATGTTTAGCCTGGAGAAGAATAGGTTAAAAGGAGACATGGTAGCCATGTTTAAATATTTGTAGGGATGTCACGTGAAGAATGGACCAAGTTTGCTTTCTGCTGCTCCAGAGACTAGAACACTATGGAGCAATAGCTTCAAACTTCAGGATAAGAGATTCCACCTAAACTTTCTGTAAGAAGAGCAGTTGGACAGTGGAATACGCCACTGCTTGGGAGTGTGGACAGGTCTCTTTCTTTGGAGGTTTTCAAACATAAGCTGGATGGCCACCTGTCAGAGGGAGGGCTTTGATTGTGTCTTCCTGCATGGCAGAAAGGGGCTGTGCTACTGGGCCCTTGGGGTCTCCGCCAACTAGAGGATTCAAGGATTCTATGATTCTACCAATTTAGTTATGAATACCTAACTAAGTAACTTCTTCTGGCCTGACCTGACCCCACCCCATCTCAAAGTCCATCTTAACAGCCAGCAGCCACTCCAAGCAGTGGAAGCATGTTCTGGTGATGACCAGGGCTACATTTCTAGTCACCTCCTGCCATTGATCTGTGGTGGGACATGGCATTGTGAGAGGGTCTCTGCTTCTGATTATCACATTGCAGCTAGTTGGTAGGATGGGGCTGGGAAGGGCATCCTGCTGTGCCCCGGTTGCCGAGACCATAGACCTCCATCACTCGGTGCAGCTGCTGACTGTTACGGTCAATTTTGGGGGACATCTATGATTGCGGCAATAGTGCTACAACCGTGAGCGTGTAGTATTGCTGGATACAGCATAGCTACAGATTCTAGATTATGAATCTGTAACTGCAGGACAGGATGCTGGCCCAGACAGATGCCTTCACTTAGCCTTTGTGTTTTGTATCACCTCATCACTTGTCTCTGAGGTCACCACCTTCCCATCTTCTCCCCTCTGAGTCAGATCCTCAAACGCGCACACGTAGCTGGGCTAGTAAATCCAGGAAGGTCATTGCCTGTGTGTTTATAGTAAAGGAGGATATTTCCTCCAGCATGAACTGTTCAGAGATATTCAGAAAGTTCAGAAGATTCCTATCCACCAACTGCACACGATTCATCCTTGGTTTTTGACCATATCTTCCTCTATAACTCAGATAGAGAGGATATTTGCTTTCTCAGAAAGCATTTCCTTGAAGTAACTTTATTTTCCCAGTTCCTTCCAAATAGAAGTGCACACTGACAAACCAAAAACCATTGCATTTAACTTTTTCAAAAAATGTATGTCTTATGTTTACAGTCCACATTTCTTCCGTCATAAAGAACATGAAATCTTGCAGCATCTGAAAGATTAGCAAGCTTTATTGGGCTTAAGCCTTCATGGAGTCCAGGCCACTTCATTAGACACAGCTGGGCTGCAGTCCACAAAAACCAATGCCAGATAAAACCTGTTAGTCTTCAAGGTCCCACAGGACTCTTCTGTTGTTTTTTTCCTGTATCAGACTAATAGCGTTATCCCACATATATTGTCTGAAGCTCTGCCAGCGTGGAATTTTGAGGAGCATTTGGGGTTCCCAGGTGATTTCGCCTGACCAGACCCAAGTTTGTGTGGCTTCAGCAAAGTTGCAGCATTGAGAGAGTTTAAGAATAGCTGTGTCAGCTTGTCTTATCCTTCAGTTAGGATTGGGACCAGGCTGACTGAAAGACTAGGGCCATCTCCACCCTACACTGTTATAGCGCTATCATTCCACTTTCAGTATCCTGTGGAATTCTGGGGTTTGTAGTTTCCTGAGGCCCAAGACCTCTCTGGCTGAGAAGTTTAAAGGCCTTTCCCTAAACTGCAAACCCCAGGATTGCATTGGCTGCTGAAAGGGAAATAATAGCACTATAACATTGTAGTGCAGAAATGGCCTCTGTCTCTCTATATGAGCTTGACAAAAGCCATTTCTGCACTAGACTGTTAGAGCGCTATCATTCCACTTTTAACATCCTATGGAATCCTGGGGTTTGCAGCTTAGGGAGGGGCTTCCTGACCCCTCCTGGAACTGCAAACCCCAGGATTCCATAGGATATTGAAAGTGGAATAATAGCGCTCTAACAATCTAGTGAGGAAATGGCCAAAGTCTTGAGACCTTCAGGAGAGGCCCTTCCCTTGGTTCCATCACTAGGCACCTTTCGTGAGGAAGTGTAGGACAAGACCTTCTTGGTTGCTGCCTGTTTCCCAGGATATGGAATTCCCTCTCCTCTCACAGGAAGCTGGCTTGGACCCCCTCTTTGCCCTCCTTCTGCCAGGAAGCGAAGACCTTGCTGTTCAATCGGACCTTTGACTGTTAACTGCTGTGACACTGTAGGTTTATTTCCAGTCTCTTAACTTGACTTCCAGCCTTGCAAGACTGGAAATTCCCTCCCAGTGTTTTACTAGGGTTCTTGCCAGCCTTCCAAAGCTGACTCCCACGCTTGGAACGACTGGCAATCTCCCCAACTCTCTCAGGTATGCTGCCACCACCCCCCTGAATTAAGAATCATTTGGACAGGACAGGAGGGACCCTGCCCAATCTCTAAGCGTAAGGATCTTCCCCCTCCCCCTTCCCCTGAGTGAGAGGTCCTATGTAGCGTGTGCCAACCCTGGCGTGGAAATGGAGAGAAACGGAGGTTATAAAAGTGTTTTAATCAAGGCGTGCAAATAAACAATATATACTTGGGAGACTCCCCCCTCCCAGGTGCACTCAGTTACAAGAATTTACAAAACAGATATAACAGCACAGATACATTCTTAAGATCAGCCAGTTCCCAAAATAACAACATCCCTAACGCGACTAACTACTTATTTCTAGTTACTCACAATTAGGTTATAGGCATAGATGGTCTAAAGGAGGAGAGGGGGGAGTCCAGGAGACACGGCACGCTGCCAGCTCTCCTGGGCCAGCTCTCCTCTCTCTCTCTGTCTCTCTCTTTCTCTCTCTCTCCTCCGTTGGCCCTCCACATTTGCAGGTTTCGCTTTCCCGGATCTGACGGTTTGTGAGTTTCCCCCAACCCCTGCCTCCCGAACCTCAAGGGCATCTTTTGGCTGTGCAGCCCTTTCAAAACCCACCCCTTGTCCTCCTCTTCCTCCTCTACCAGCTGCTGTCTGGCCAGCTAAGGATGGATCACAGCCCAGTTTCTCAGCACCACAAATCCCCTCCAGGTGCCCTCCACTCACCAAGGAAGGAGATGGGCGAAAGAAAGGAGGCCCATTTCCGCACTAGCCTGTTCTGGCGCTATGGTTCCACTTGCGACATCCTATGGAATCCTGGGGTTTGCAGCTTCGGGAGGGGCCGGCCGGCCCCTCCCGAAGCTGCAAACCCCAGGATTCCATAGGATGTTGCAAGTGGAATCATAGCACTAGAACTGCCTAGTGCGGAAATGGGCCAGGTCTAGTGCCACTCTGCCCACCCACCCCTTTTCTTTCTCCTTTCCCTGACCCAGACCCTGGGTCCCCGCCATGCCTTGGCTCCCTTTCCAAAGACACACCGACACAGACACACACATCTTGTTGTTCTTTGTTTTATTGAAGATTTAAAAAGAAGAGAAAACCACAGAAACACAAAATACACAACGCAAATAAACATCAGGCAATATTAACAATAAACCAAAACACATACTAACCCACTAACAAATGAAACCCGAACAACAAATAAATCTAAACTAGAAACTACAAATAACTAAAAGAACAAATATTGGATACAAATAATAAAAGATGGTTCCTGTCCCAACTATCAACTCCCCATAGTCTTCTGTCTAAAGACTAGTGTCATAAATCTACCCCAGACAATTAAGGTGCTTAGTCGTAGATCTATAATTCTGTAACATGCAACATTTGAATCGATATTTGAATTAATGGCTAATTACACATATAAGTATAGATAATTAATTCTTAATTAATTAATTAATTAATTAATATCTTTACTCCAAAAGTAAAGGAGTTAGTCATCTTAAGATATTTTCGATGTCTAATACAATATATGTGACATATATTAAAAAGTATCAAAATATAGCAACAAAGTAAAATCATCTATAATTTTCTTAATCTCTTTCACATGACATCCAATTATAAATTCAACTATTCAGAACAAAACACAGTAGTAACAAGAAGTTTGGAACCCCAAAATCGTAGTTTTACCCTCATTTTCTCTCAGATATTCCATTAATAATTTCCAATTCTTTTTGTAATCCTTGTCTGGCACAGTTTTTAATCTATTTGTCATTCTTTCCATTTCCATTGTTGTCATCGATCTATCAAGCCATTTATTCATTGTTGGAATTTCTGTTTTCTTCCAATATTTTGCGTAGAGCAATCTTGCTGCTAATAACATAATACTGAATCATTCTCCATCACTGTTTGTCATAGTTTGAATCTTCCTGCCGAATTCCCGGTAAAAACAATTCTGGAGACTTAGCGACCTGGCATGTCAAGATTTTTTGCATTGTATTCTGTATCATTTTCCAAAACTGCTTAGCTTTCTCACAAGTCCATCATATATGTCTCTTCCAACTCTGTGATTCTATGATTCTATGATATAAAGAGCCAACATGATTTCAGCACTTCCAGAAAGTATTATTCATTTCATTATGCATCTTACAAAGTCTTTCTGGAGTAAGATACCAGTGTAACATCATTTTCTAATAATTTTCTTATAGATCATAGCAGAATATGTTTTTAATTTTTTTTGTCCCTAGCATCTCCCAGTGATTCATAGATATTGAATATCCAAAATTCTTGGCCCAGTTAATCATGTATTCCTTCACCTGCTCTTTGTCCATCTCCATTTTCAACAGAAATATATATAGTTTGGCAATCAAGTGGTCCTCATTATCGCATAAGAAAACTTCCGAATTCAATTTGATCTTTTCACACACACGCACATCTTGATATTTGTGGTTTTTTTCACCTTTACGGGGGTCCTGCACCTGTAATCCTAGCAAATGTGGAAGGCTAACTGTAGTTAATTTTCATCCTCCTATGGAATCCTGGGGTTTGCAGCTTAAGGAGGGGCATTTAGCATTCTCAGCGAGAGAGCTCTTTGGCCTCAGGAAAGTCCAAACCCCAGAAGTCCACAGTTCAAGTCCAAGCTGAAAGTGGAATAGTAACACTATAACAGTGTAGTGTGGAAAGGCCCTGAAAATGTCATCCCCCTGCCTTCCAGTTGTCAGCAGAACAAACCTCCTTTGCTCAATGTGGCCGCTGGCTGTTGAGGTGGGCTTGGAGGGGACATTTACAATTGCAGCAACAGTACCCTGATTGTAACTAGGTAGGCTTACTGAATATAGAACAGTTACAGATCCGTGCTAGGTTACGAATCCATCCCTGCAATAGAGAATGCTGGCCAACGTCTTTAATGTGTTTGTTTAATTGTTTTCACCTTTTCTATTATCTGCTGCTTTAACTGTATTTTGTTTTGATTTATAGTGTAAGCTTCCCCGGATCCCCTACTGGGACAAAAGCAAGACATTAAATAAATATGTAAGGCGAGGCTGGACTCCAATCCTGCTCAACCATGAGACCTGCATTCCTGGGCTTGTGTCAGCTTGATGGAGCTCATGAGATCCTTGTGAGGATAGATGGAGGCTTAGGTACATCTTCCTGAGCACCTTCACACCAGTTGGGACAATCCAAATAAGCTATCTGATGCTCAAGTATGATCCAGTTCAAGAAGCAGTCCCTTCCCCAAATAAAGTTCCTGAGGCATGTTAAAGCTGAAATTTGAACTCTCATTTCTTGGGGTCTAAAGCTGCACCTGTGGCACCACTGTGATCCCACAACTGGATTCGTCATTCTTATGCGTGCTCTACAAACTCCACATCAACCTCTGTGTGGCCAAAAAAGTGGATGTGAATGCCTTTTTTGAGCCGGGGGCCCATAAATTTCACAAATGTCCAGGTGGCTGAAGGTGTTCCTGTGCAGGGCATTCTGTTTTCCACTGAGCTAGGACATAACCTATTTTTCTAATGATTAACTTAGAGTCATAGGATCACAGAGTCAGAAGTTACCACAAGGGCCATTCAGTCCAACCTCATTCTTCTGTGCAGGAAGGTACCATCCAAGCACCTCTTAACCTTCTCCTCTCCATTTGGGCAACTGGTTGGAGCAGAATAACCTTTTTGTCTGTAATGATTACAACTGTAACCGCTACTATTTTTCAGTGGAGTAGAAGTGGGTTGCTCCCTGTTAATCCTTCCTGGGGCGTCTACTGATTTGGCCAGAACCGAGAGAGAAAAGGAGAGAGACAGCCAGAAAGATTGCTTAGCAATGGATTGATTTTGCTTGTACACTACCCTGATATAAAAATACTTTAATAAACATAATAAATAAATAGCCATGTCTTTTGGATTTGGTTCAGAATTTCCAAGGTGAAGTAAGTGAATTGGCCGCTTGGGGAAAACAGAGAGCATTTTCCTGTATCTTCCAATACTTATTGTATTTACTGCATTTATATTTCACCTTTCTCCCAGAGTGGGACCCAAAGCAGCTTCCAAAACAGTTAAAAACATTTTCCTATAAAGTTGAAAACAATTAAAATTAACCACATACAATGTAAAAACATTTGTTGTTGTGTTCCTTCAAAGTCCTTTCTGACTTATGGCAACTCTACGGCGAACATATCACAGGACTTTCTGGGGCTGAGAGTATGTGATGAGTCCAGTGGGTTTCCGTGGCTCAAACCACTACAACACACTGGCTGTCATGCAAAACATACAAAAGTTAAACACTAATCAGAGCTTCCTAATAAAAATGAAAAGCTCTCCTGCTCACACAATGGAAGCTCACTTGCAAAAAATATATTTTTGCCTGCCAGTGAAAGGAAAAGGGGAGAGGGCCAGCCAGCCTCCCGTGGAAGAGTGTTCCACAGGGTGGGATTAGCCACTGAGAAGGCCCTGTCTCCCGTGTCCTCACCAGGCAAGCCTGGGATGGTGGCAGGACCAAGAGAAGGCCTTCCCTAGCAGATCTTAGGGCTCTAGCAGGTTGATCTAGGGAGATTTTTTTTTTCAAATAGTCTGGACCTAAGCCGTATCGGGTTTTATAGGTCATGACCAGCACTTTGAATTGTGCCCAGAAATGAACAGGTAGCCAGTGGGGCTGTTTTGAAAAGGGAGTTATGCATTCCCTATAGCTGGCCCCAGTCAGCCTTCTGGCTGCCTGTTGGAGTTGCTGAACAGCTTCCAAGGGCAGCCCCATGTAAAGTGTGTTACAGTAGTCCAAACAAGATGTAATGAAGGCATGTGCCACTGTAACTAGATCTGTTGAAGCAGATGTTTTCTCTGTGCAAATGCACTCCTGGCCACTACTGAGACCTGGGCATCCAGGTTTAGAGCTGAGTCCAGAAGAACACCAAGGCTGTGAGTCTGAGATTTCAGGGGGAGTGTAACCCCATCCATCATGGGCAAAGTCCCTATTCCTTGATTTGCCTTTCAACTGTCTTGTCTGAATTAAGCTTCAATTTGTTCACCCTCATTCAGTCCATTACTGACAACAGACACTGATTCAGACCAAGACACCTTCCCTGGAATCAGATGAGAAGGAGAGGTAGAGTTGGGTGTCATCATTGTATTGCTGACACCGAACCCCAAAACTCCAGATGACCTCTCCCAGTGGCTTCATGTAGACGTTTAACAGCATGAGGGACAAAACTGAGGGGCCCCACAGGCCAAATGCCAGTGCATCAAACAGGAGTCCCCCAGTTCCACCTTCTGAGTTCATTCCTCCAGGAATGACTGGAACCACTGCATATCAGTGCCCCCAAGTCCCATCCGAGAGAGTTGGCCCAGAGGGATACCATGGTTGATGGTATCGAAAGCCACTGAGAGGTCAGTACAACCAACAGGAACACATTCTCCTGTCTAGTTCCCAGCACAGAACATCCACCAAGGCAACCAAAGCTGTCTCCATCCCACAACCAGGCCTGAAGCCATATTGAAATGGATCAAGATGATCTGTTTCATCCAGAAACCCCTGGAGCTGGGAGGCTGCTACACGCTCCAAAACTTTGCCCAAAAATGGAATATTAGACTGGCTGATAATTATTCAGGATAGCAGAATAGTAAATATGACTCACTTAGTAATAAATAACTCTGTGATTTACTTCTTTGGACCACAAGAACAAGTAATGGCCTGTTGGGTGATGAGAGTAATAAGTCAAGTGACAAGTTCCTTAACATCCCAAGCTCTGTTTTTTTCTGGAATTTTCCATGGAAATCGGTTTTTCTGTTGCATAAACATGTACAGAAACTGGTGTGCGCATCAGCGTTGATTCACAAAGAGGAAGAACTCTGTGGATACATTGCAGGCGTACAGCTCCAGCCAATTGATCTCTCCAACGCGTCCTTCTTTGCCCACAGATGGCAAACAGATTTGTTGCTCTCCACTTTGGATCATCTGCTTTCCTGACATTCATGAGACAAAAGCCCCATGCTGTTCTCTTCCCCCCCAGGAAAACAGATTCCGCATAACATCTTTTCTATTTAAAGAGGACTATTAACGAGCAAGTCAATTGGATTCGCCCGAAACTCACGTACCTAACAAAGCTGAGTGATAACTTGTGATGTTTCACAACTCAATTTTCCTCAGAGGTCTTGCTCGCAACTCAGAATCATTCTATGGGTCTGACGATGGTTCCAGTCAATGTCATAGTCTGTGATGGTTTTGTGTGTGTACGTGTGTGTGTGAAAGAGAAAGAAGGGAATCTAATTTTACACAGAAATTCCCTGGGCTGGCTATCGGGAAGAGTCATAGAAATTCTATGAAATGGAGGTTCTCAACTGAACTTTCTTTGACCTCCTTCCAGGAAAGACTTTCTCATCTTGGTGCCCTCCAGATGTTCTTGACTACAGTTCCCAGGCTTCTAGAAAGAGGGTGGGGTGAGGAGCTGTTCCAGTACTTCAGCAGAGAAAG
Organism: Iguana delicatissima; assembly: GCA_948472985.1. Lineage (NCBI taxonomy): Eukaryota > Metazoa > Chordata > Lepidosauria > Squamata > Iguanidae > Iguana > Iguana delicatissima. The sequence goes on along the minus strand of CAOKZL010000705.1, from coordinate 520,761 downwards.
CATGCGCTCAGCGGTCAAGCAATACTCTGTGTTCAGATCAAAAAATGTCAGTAGTTGTAGAGAGCAATGGGACTTAGATGCTCTTCAGCTTGCTGGGAACCTATACCCATAACAGGGTTTTTTTCCTTTTCAGTATCCTCAGCCAAGATCCTACACCAGGGTTCTGCTGCATAACTTTCTGAATTGCAGAGTGACACCTTAATGGTGCTATGCAACGCTTGTGTTGAATGACAACGTTGCACCACTGAACCGAGGCTCCCAAATGTGCAACCAAATGCATGAGCCCTTGGGAATGTGGATCAATGAATGTTTGCTTATTGTTTCTGAAAATATTTATATCTTAAACTTTAGAGAGAGCTCCTTGACTGTAAGAGATGTTCTAGAGTGGAGAGTGGTGGGTTTCTTATTCTTTATAAGTCTTTAGAAGTTGGGTAGCCACTTGTCAAGGGTGCTTTCACATGTGCCAGAAGGGCCCTCCTCTGTGTCCCACTAGTGGTAGCAACACAAGTGGGAGAACATGAGAGAGGGCCTTCCCAGTCCGCCACCTGGAAGTGAAGGAGGACTTGCTTCATCAAACAAAACTTCCCACCTGCTTCCACAGGGGAACTTACCCAGGCCTAAGCCAGTAGCTGAAAGCCACCATGGTGGAGTGGTTCGAATGTTCAACCAGGGCTCTGGTAGACCAGGATCCAAATCCTCCCTTGGCCATGAAAGCCCACTGGGAGACCTTGGGCACATCACACTCTTTCAGCCTCAGAGGAAAACAGTGGCAAAACCTCCCCCGAATAAATCTTGCTAAGGAAACCTAGACCATTTCCACACTACACTGTGCTACTATTCCGCTTTCAACATCCTGTGGAATTCTGGAGTTTGCAGTTTATTGAAGCCAAAGAGCTCTCTGGTTAAGAATCCTAAATGCCTCTCCCTGAACTGCAAATTCCAGAATTCCACAGGAGGTCGAAAGTGAAGTAATAGCGCTATAACAATGTAGTGTGGAAATGGTCCTAGAATATGGCCACGTTTGAGGTTCACAGTGTGGAAGTCAGTTTGGTGCAGTTGTTTGAGTGTTGAATGAGGACTCTGGGAGTTCAGAGCTCAACTTCCCCTCAGCCCTGGAACCCAGTGGGTGAACTCACACTCTCTCAGCCTCAGAGGAAGGCAATAGTAGCAAAATGATCCCCCAAAGAAATCTTGCTGAGGAGCCCTAGGAAAGGGCTGCCATAAGTTAGAGTCAGATGTAAGGGGAGGTGCAGCCTGGACTGCTAACCTGTTTTCCACCCCAAAGGAGCATTCCCTCAGCAATCAGGCCTTTTCCACGTGGGGGTTTTGAAACGGCGCAGTCCGTCCTCCAAGGAGGAGGCCTGCACCTCGGACCAGACTGGGTCGGACCTATTTAAGGTAGATCCATACCTCAGTCCACTCCGGAACGACCCCAACTGGTCCTCCAGCGTACTTTTGAAAGACCTGTTTCTTTCGGTCTTTCAAAAGCACGCAGCGCGCCACTGCGAGCCTGCCCCCTTATGCAGATTCGCAGGCTTGCACCAATGCGAGCCTGCGATCTGCCTGGGGGCGGGCTTTAGGCTGGCGAGCTTCAGCGGTTGGTCGAGACTCTTGACCAACCGGAAGCCGCCATTTGGGATGCCGGAGCAGTGTGTATTGACGAGCACGCACTGCTCTGGAGCGCCGTGGACCGGACCGGGGAGCCAAAAGGTCCGGTGAGTAGCAGCGCAGGGCGATTCCTTCGCCCGGTGTGGAAAAGGCCTCAGACTCGCAAATTAAACCCATGTTTATCAGATCAGCTGAAACAAAGACCCAGCCCTTCTCCACACTAGAGTGTTATAGCGCTATGATTCCAGCTGGCCCCTCCTGAAACGGCAAATCCCAGGATTCCATAGGATGTTGAAAGTGGAATCATAGCACTAAAGCACTCTAGTGCGGAAAGGGCTCCAGTCTTGTTGGTTAGTCCAAACCAGAGTAGACCCATTGAATCAGTTGTTAAATGGTGAGTCAACATGTAGGTAAGTCCCACTGATTCAAGGGGTATACACTAGTTTGAATATACGAAACATACTGTGTGTGATGTGTATAAGTAAGGAATATCATGTGCTATGACTTTTACCACCACATGTGCCTCCAAGCCAGTTCCAACATACGGCAACCCTGTCCCAGGTCTTTGTGGCAAGAGATTGATTCAGAAGAGGCTATTCTCTTAGGATGAGAGAATGTGACTAGTCCATAGCCACCAAGTAGGTTTCCTGTTGGTGTAATGGTATGAATATTGGACTAAGGCTCCAGAAGACCAGTGTTCAAATCTTTGCTCAGCCACGGAAAGCCATGGGGTGACCTTGGGCAAGTGACCCACTTTCTGTCTCAGGGAAAGGCAATGCCAAACCTCCTCTGAGTCGATCTTGCCAAGAAAACCCTGAGAAGGGGTCGCCGAAAGCCAGAGTTGACCTGAAGTCACACAATGACAGCAATGGAGAGCTAGCACAATGTCGAAGTTCGAGTGTTGGGTTAGGACTCTGGGAAGCCAGGCTCTGAAATCTCTGCTCAGCCATTCTGGGTGATCTTGGGCCTCTCACTCTCTCAGCCTCAGAGGAGAGTCAGTCTGAAGCCACAGAACAACAGCAACAAACTGGAGTGACATGCTTTTGCAGGGTTCTTCTCTGTCGTGGTTGCGTGACCTGCCAAACACTGTGCTCTTATGGGCAATACGCACATGTGTGCTCATGAAGACTATTAAGAATGCTTGACAAATGAATGCTTGGACTTGTAGACAGCTTTTCCTTTTCCAGATGTTTCTATGAGAGGCCCTACCAAGGCCAATCTTTGTGTCAGTCAGCTGCCTCTGGAGTCCATCCCATTGGTTCGTGAACTTGAGCATTCATTCCTCTGTGGAATTGGTCATTATCACGCATGCACAGCTTGCTCCCAGATGTTTCCATGAACTCAGTCTCCATTCCTGGACTCTTCAAGTTTACAACCTTGTTTATCAAGAGCTGAGCTGAGTCAGACAGCACCTCTTCACCATCCATGTTCTCCTTGCCATGGAGACGGCAGACACGACATATGTGGAGAACCACCCACCCCCTCCCTATAACAAGCTAATAGACCATCATGTGTGTGATATTCTTGCCTCTCTTTTCTTCCCTTTCTGCAGGTTGGCACACTGAGGGCATGTTTAGAGCAAAACAGAATTTCATGTTGGGTTTGCCTATGATCATGAAGAGAACATGGGGGACAGAAACCTGTTGATGCCATAGAATCATGGAACCTTGGCACGCAAGAGGTTGTAAGGGCCATCCAGTCCAACCTCCTGCCAAACAGGAATAAAGAACTAAAGCACTCCTGAGACAGGTCCATGCCCTTCCCAGCCCATACCTTTCCTCACAGGGGTTGGTTTCCAGAACTTTGATCATCTTGATCGTCCTCCTGTGGACATGTTCTAGCTTGCCTATATCATTCTTGAACTGTGGTGCCCAGAACTGGACAAAGGATTCCAGGCGAAGTCTGACCAAAGCAAAACCGAGTGGTACTATTACTTCTCTAAATCAAGACACTGTGTTGATGCAGCCTAGAATTGCACAAGCTTTTTGGGCCGCCGCTTCGCACTGCTGACTCCTCCTCAGCCTGAGGTCAGCTAAGACCCCCCACACACAATTTCGTTCCCTTCCGTGTGTGGTTGTACCTTTTTGGCCATTATTAAGCATTCACATTCTATTCACAACTGCACAAGTGACATTCCACCAAGGCATCCCTTGCCCAAGCCATTGCAAATTCTGTGAAAGTGTGCTCCTATCTGTCAGTGCCTTCAATGCATGGCCTTATCCCCCAGGGCTCTGGAGACACACATTGTTGATTTCTATTGCACCAAAGGACTCTCAGGCGGCACGCCAGCAGATACGCCATTGGTTGTGCAGCGTCAGTGTTCAGTGGGAATGCGGAGCAGGGCAGCCCCAGCTCAAGCAGAGGCCTACAAGCTTATCTATGCAAGTGTGAAGCAGGATCCCAGCCACTACTGGATGAACCCAAGCTCCAGGGTTGTCATGAGAAACAACGATTTCCATCTGCTTAAGTTTGGGCTCTGGAACCCCCAACCCAGGAACCCTCCTTAATAACTTTCCATATTGCAGGTAAAAAGCTTTGTTTCTTCTAGCAGGACACTGAGACTTTTTCTTAAGAGAGAAAGGCCTCACACCATGTTCTGGACTTTTATGTGTTGCCACAATGGTGGTGGTGGTGATGGTGGTTGTTTTTGAATGGTTTATGTTTTCAACTATTTTTAGTTTTATGCATGGAATTTTTAACAATATTAGTTTTAATTGTTTTAGTTGATAAGAGCGGTTCAAATACCATGCCCGAGAGTCTGGTGGAATCTCTTTCTTTGGAGGGTTTCAGACAGGGGCTGAATGGCCATCTGTTAAAGGAAGTGCTTTGACTATGACTATTTCCGCACTAGCCTGTTATAGCGCTATGATTCCACTCGCAACATCCTATGGAATCCTGGGGTTTGCAGTTTCGGGAGGGGCTGTCCGGCCCTTCCCAAAACTGCAAACCCCAGGATTCCATAGGATGTTGCGAGTGGAATCAACGCGCTATAGCAGGCTAGTGTGGAAATGGCCTATATCTTCCTGAAGGGCAGAAGAGAGTTGGACTAGAAGGCCGTTGTGGTCTCCTCCAGCTCTATGGCTCTAGGGTTCTGTGATTCTGTTGTCAGCCTCTTTGAGGTCCAAATGAGAGAAAAGGTGGGATAGCTGTTGCTATGCAATGGATTCCAGCTGCAGGGAAAGAGATTCCACTTAAACCTCAGGAAGAACTTTTGACGGTCAGAGCTGTCCGGCAGTGGAATCTGCGGCTGCCTCCCTGGAGAGTGGTGGAGTCTCCTCCTTCTTTGGAGGTTTTTAAGCAGAGGCTCGATGGCCATCTGACAAAGGGAGGGCTTTGATGTGGGTTCCTGCCTGGCAGAAGGGGATGGGAAGGGAAGGCCCCTGGGGGTCTCTTCCAACTGTAGATGCTTCTGCACGAGACTGTTATAGCGCTATGATTCCACTTGCAACATCCTTTGGAATCCTGGGGTTTGCAGTTTAAGGAGGGGCCAGCTGGCTCCTCCTGAAACGGCAAACCCCAGGATTCCATAGGATGTTGCAAGTGGAATCGTAGCGCTATAACAGTCTAGTGTGGAAATGGCCTGTGATTTTATGATTCTATGCTGCCATTGTTGTTAATTATGATTATCATTTTCTATACAGCCGTTAAAGGGACAGGAAGCCTGTCCTTTATTTCGGTTGGTAACCCCATCAGGCTCAGTTAGTTCAACTTAGTTCCAATTTAAATCAGTTGGTTCTTGTCTCTATCAGAACCATGCTCAGTTCATGCCTCAGTCTAAACCATCGCTATCTATCCAGAATTCTTCCAGGATAGAGAAAAATAAATGAAGGTCCAAGAGTCCAATGGATGAATACTGACTGGAGTAGATGTTACTGTGGTTTATAGTCCAAACCCAAGGTCTACTAAATATAATTTAATATCAAAAGATTGGTCATTCCAAATTGCTCCTCTCCATGTACTTGCAAGGCCGCCGGACAAGCACGCACACGGACACGGCCGAACAGGCTGAAAAATACCAGACAAATCCAGGCAGGCCAGTAATTTTCCGGCATGCAGCTTCAGGAGACCTCCAGGCAGATACAATTTGAAACTACATTAAGTATGCACGAAGCATACAAAAGATTCTCTGCCCCGAACAGGCAGCTTGACGAGATTAGCGCTTCCGAATAGCCAACTGTCAAGCACTCCCCATTTGCATACTGTCTGTGCTATTGACAGCCCCGTCAAAATCCAATCATTCCAAGTACTGACCTTCAGAGGTTTTGTCTTCGACCCGAAACCCATTGTTTTCCCCAGGAACGGACTACCCTACGGGCACATTTTCCCCTATAAGAACCCCTGATTTTGAGCGCTTCTTCGGATCGCTCCTGGCTTCCCTCCCGCCTTGCTGCCGCTCCGTTTGCCGAGCCTTCCCCTCAGCTTCCACGTGCTGAGAATCTCCGCTCCAACTGACTTTCTTCTGGCTACCCGGGCTACAGGATCAGGTGTAGCATTTCCCCTGAAAAATCCCTCTCAAAATCCTCTATCAAGCCTCCTCCCTTTACTCTCTTAGGTCTGTGTGAGTGAGTACGTAAGTGTGCAGTGACTGTCTTTTAAATAAAGAAAACAATTTTAACTTCATTTTGCTTGGTTTATGACTCGGCCTGACCCCATAAACATTGGGTTCAAGATCTCGCTACGTTGCCCTGCCTCTTGCATTGCTTTAGCTTGTGCTCTAGCTAATTCCCATTCCCCAATATTTGGAGCACATTGAGGTGTCCCCCACGGGACCCCCAGAAATCAGGGTAACAGAGACCTCCTGAATCCATTGTTAATGGTGAGCCAGAACTGATTTAAATCGCACTGATTCCAAAGGGCTGTTCTAACTGAGACTGCCCATAGAATTCAGACCAAGATGTCATGTGTAGATCCCATGCGGAGGACTTTGATTTGGAGCCCAGCCCAGTCCCGAGGGGTCTTTTGTAGGCATAAAGCAAGTCACTGTGTCTCAGAGTCCTCACAAAACACAACTGGTCCAAGATCCAGAAGCTGAAGTGTTAATGGATTCTTGGTTGGAGAAGCATATGACACCCATCCTGCAAGGGTCCCAGTTCATACCAGTTTGCTTCCAGGTAGAATTCCAAGTGTTGGTGATGAATTTTAAAGTTTAGGCTATCTTAGGGATCACAGAGATTGTCACCTTCTCCTCCTCCCAAAGCAACTTGCTTTTGCCTGTTAGACTTTTTTTGCTTCCCACCTATGGTGGAGGCATACCTGTTGTCAAAAAGATGAAGGGCTTTCTTGCTAAATGTAGCTAGGATTCAGACTAGATGATATGTTTATCACTTTATTTTTTTTGTTTTTTTTGTAGAGGTGTTCCACCAGCTAGTGAAACATATCTGTTTGCCCTGTGGTTTTCCTCACCTAAGTAACTTGCATTTAGTCTGGTTTGGTCACTGAAAGATCAAATGTGGACTTAATTTGTAAGTCTGATAGCTGAAGCAGCCATCTCTGAGGAAATCCCGTTGTTGGAGAGAAAACTGGTTAGTTGAAGGATGTATCCATTCCCCATAATGCCTAGTTTTGTCTAAATTGTGAAATCTTTTGCCCTAGGAACTGAGGTTAGCTTCATTTTTGATAGCATTTTGCAGTACATGAATTTCTTCCTGTCTAGGCAAGCGTTTGCTTTATGAGACTGGTAAAGTTTAATTAATGTTTTGTCTTCTTTACTGCAGCTGTCTTTTTTATTTTATTACTTTTGCAGTTATGAATTTTTTATTTTTATTTTTTATGTCTTTCATAATTAGCTTTCATTTCACACCCTGAATACTGTGCAAGTCCCAGAAGGGCAGGAAACGCACACACACACATACAGAGTAGCTCTCCATCAGCAGAAGAAAGGGAACCATGACTTAAGTCACAACATAATTATCAGGCTAACAAGAATCATGCAGCCATATAAAAGGGAAGATCAAAGCTTGGAAAAGTTACTTTTTGGATCACAACAACCAGAAGCCTCCAGCCAACTCAATCCTCCATGCACAGAAATCAGAAATGGTGTCTTTGTGTGTAGGAACTTGTAAGGACTGGTACTGTGTCCATTTTCCACACACTTCCATGCAGGTGAATGTGTGGATTTTCTTTTCAAAAAGCTGGGTACAAATATTTGTGCATGTTTTTCAAATGATCATATTAACAGATGTGTTAAAGGACACGTATCCTCACTGATACAAGTGTGTTTGAGCACATTTTAGAAATGTCTGTTGTGTTTTTTCTGATTATTTCCTGAACATGTTGTAGAACGCATTTCTTATGTGGAACACATCACAAGCCTGGAATTGCATGGATTTTCCAGCTCCAATCTGCACACATTTCCATGTTGAAGGAGGTATGAATCAGGTAAATGTGTCAAAGCAGACACACACGCACATACTCAATGGAGAGCATTCTCCACACTTCCCTCTGCCTCTGTGTACTTCATTGCTGGTGTCAGGTGCCCATAATAATTGCACAACTGCTAAACATGCCCCAAAGAGCCACCAAATATCAATTTGTCAAAGACCAATCATTCAAAGAGGAGCAGGAGAAGGACAAGGAGAAGAAGAAGAGGGAAAAAAATGCAGGAATCCTGCATTGTGCTTGTATAATATAAATCTACACTCATGCAGATAAATGGTGGTTGCTCTACATCAGTCTTCTATTATATTAGGCAACTATTTACAGGCAGCTCTCCATATCCAAGGTTCTGCATCCTCAGATCCAACCAACCATGGCTTGAATATATTTGAACAGTTGGACAGTGGAATCTGCTGCTGCCTGAATGGAGTGCGATGGAGTCTCCTCCTTCTTTGGAGGTTTTTAAAGAGATGCTGGATGGCCATCTGTCCAAGGTAGTGCCTTAATTGTGGCTTCCTGCCATAACAGAATGGTGTTTGACTGGATGGCCCTGGAGGTCTCTTCCAACTCTAGGATTCTATGAAAAAAATTACAAAAGCAGACCTTGATTTTTGCCACGTGCCGAGCACTACGCTGGTGCATAGGCATAGCCTGCTATAGTCTCCTGCCATTTCACAGATCCTCTGGGTCTCTCCTTGGGCTCTATATAAGGGAAAGCATTTTACTACACCACGGCATATAACGGGACTTAAACATTCATGGATTTTGGTATCCATGCAGAGTCATGGAACAAAGCCCCAGCGGATACTGAGGGCCCACCATATATATCTACCAGTATGCTTGCTTATTGCTCCACCATGCAAAGGAAGAAGTGTGGTGGCCATTTCTGCAATCCCACGGAATGAAGTGGGGCACGGAAGGCCCTGACAGATGGTTAGCCAGGCTCCAGCAGGATGCTTACGTAGCCTAAACCAGCACCCATGTAGTTGAATAGTGACCGCACTGCTCCAAACTCCTGCTGAATGCCAACACCGTGCAAAGAATTGCATATCTATGAAAGTACCAGTGAATCAAGTGATCCATTGAAAGCAAAGTTGTGAAATTATGCACCATCCAAGAATGCAGATCTGCATGTGCAACAAATATGGCTGTGGAGCGCTGTTTATGCAACCATGAATTGAGTAAGGAAGTTATCCCATGGGCTAAAAGCTGGTATGTAAAGCACCAACAGGGTGACAACTGTTAACTACCATCCGTTAGCACGACTGTAGGTACAAGAGTCACACGTGTGGAATTCCTCTTACGCAACTGTGATCTGAATATGGACACAACTCCCTGGCCAAAAAGGACAACTGCATACGTAAGGGAACTTAAGTGTGCATAAAATGGCAACAGGATGCCAGCTGAAAGGAAAGGAAAGGTTGCTCCATCCACACAGAGTCTGAAAGCAGCTGTACAGTAGGTCCTGTGGGGGGGGGACCCAAAACTCTGGGCTAAGACTATCCTATTGCTTTAAGAAAATCAACACCAACCCTCTCAGATGAGCAGGCTTTCTTAATGGCTGCAGTGTTGCCGGTTCCTTTGAATCAGCTGCATGTTAGAGAGGTTTCCTCAAGCTAACTCAGTGGTTTGTGCCCAGAGCACATTAAGCCCAGAGAAAATGAAATGGGAGAGAACAGGATCGTGGGAATTTGAAATGGCCTCATATCAAGGCAGAGGCAGTGGCTGTCAGGAACCAAATATTTGAAAATGGCACAGGTGTTTCCAAACATCACAGTCTTAGAGAAGGAAGGAACAACCAGTGGCAACCACAAAGCTATCTAGGGCTGCAGGACAGAAATTAGCCCTATCAAGGAGAATAAGGCTCCTCCCTAAACTGCAAACCCCAAGATTCCATAGGATGTTGAAAGTGGAATAATAGCACTATAACAGTCTAGTGCGGAAACGGCCTGAGACAGCCGGCATGGTGAAGCGGTGAGTGTTGGACTATGACTCAGATCCCTGCTTGGCAGTGGAAACCCATTGAGCAAGTGTTGCTCTCTCTGCCTGAAAGGAAGGCATAGGCAAAACCTCTCTGAACATGACAGGTTCCCTTTAGCGTCACCGTAATTCAAAAATGATTTGAAGACACACGACAAGAAAGGTGAAAAAAAAAATGTTCCACATGTTTCCCATGTCCTGGTTCTACCTGAAGACTTGTCCTTGGATCCATCAGGTTTTCACTTCCACACAATGATCCCTTTCAGGGCAGGAAAAAAATTGTTCTGTGCTGGATGGCTGAAGTCCCCAATTTCCCAGAAACTCTACTGTGTGGAAAAGTCTTTTAAGAGCCAGGTTGATTTTCACACACGCACGCGTATACACACATACATACACACGCACACATGTATATAATCTGCCATTAGAACCGGCTGATTTGGGGAGCAGAGGAGAAGGAGGAGGGGAGGATGGACAGGCTGAATGTCAAGTGATGGAAACGACCTTTCTCCGTGGCAATTGTCCAGTGTGCCACTCAGACAGGGGCGGACAGAGAGAAGCCGGGTCTTGCGAGACAAAGGAGGCAGCGAGAGTGCGCGTGGTATTTTTTAAAATTATTTTTTATTTTTACCCAAGACTATCTTGGTGGCACCAAGTCCTGGCTGTGATCTGCGCCTGGGATTTAGTTCATGAGACACAGAGGCACCAGGAAACAGTTTGGAAGGAACGTTCTTACTACTTCTTCTTCTTCTTTTTTCAAAGGTATTTTTTTTCTATTAAGGCAAAGGGTGGAAACAAATTATTTTCTGAAACCGGGAACCTTTTCAGCGTTATTTCTGGCACTCGGCGGCTTTCCAAGTCATTCCCTTTCAAGGTGGAAAAAGTAGATTCTTTGAGGTTTCCTAACAAACTCTGGGACAAGGGACGGAAACCTTTGCGAGGGGGAAAGGGGGCGGATGGGACGGCTGAAAGGGTGGAATTCACCTGACAGGACACAACGATGGGTTACGTTTTAGATAGGGATGTCCAGGCCATAAGGTGTGTACAATCATAATAATGATTTCACATAACGTTATGTCGCATGTTAGTTTTTTATGTATTTATGTCCTGTCTCTTGGCCATGCTATCGTACTTCGGATCTCTATGTATGGTTGCGAAAGCCAGATGGTGGTGAAAGCTGATAGGAAGAAAATCAACTCATTTGAGACGCGGTGCTGGAGGAGAGTTCTACAGATACCCTGGATTGCTAAAAAGACAAGGAAATCCGTCCTAGAGCAAATCAAGGCTGAATTTTCCCTAGAAGTCAAGGTGACTAAACTGAGATTCTCATACTTTGGCTGTATCATGAGAAGACATGACTCGCTAAAGAAGACAATGATGCTCAGTAAGGAAGCAGGAAAGGAGGAAGAACGCATTGCAGATGGACAGAATCAATCAAGAAAGCCACAATGGCTGCCCTGAGTCTGTGGGACGGAGCAGGGCTGTCGATGCCAGGATGACTTGGAGATCTCTCGTCCGCAGGGCCACTGCAGACTGAAGTCGACTTAATGGCAGTTAACAGCAACTCTTTCTACGATTCTATACAGCCCCTGAAGAAGGCCGTTGAGATAACGTACAGGCAAAAACACATCTGGCTTTTTGACCAGTAAAAGGATCCATCCGCTGAACACATTGGGAAGTCTCTATCGTTTCTTCTCAAGATTTCATTGGCTGGTCCCCAGTTTTAGCTTCCATTAAAATGGAGAGGGATCAAGAGGTCAGTCTAGTAGCTGAGATCATAGATTAATAGAATCACAGAATCATAGAGTTGGAAGGGACCCTCAAGGGCCATCTAGTCCAAACCCACCTACCATGCAAAAAATACACCAGCAAACCATTCCTGACCGATGGCCATCCAGCCTCTCTGTAAAAACCTCCAAAGAAGGAGGAGGTTCAACCACACTCCACTGAGGTATCATCATATTCCACTGCTCTCACCCTCAGGAAGTTCTTCCTCATGTTTAGGTGGAATATCTTTTCCCGAAGTTTGAAGCCATTCCTCCATAGTGTCCTAGTCTCTGGCGCGGCAGAAAACAAGCTTACCCCATCTTCATGTGACATCCCTCCAGATATGTAAACATGGCCCTCATGTCCCCTCTGAACCTTCCCTGCTCCAGACTAAACATACCCAGCTCCCTAGGCTGCTCCTCATAGGGCTTCATGGTTTCCAGGCCTTCTACCATTTTGATTGCCCTCCACTGGACACCTTCCAGCTTGTCCACATCCTTCCTGAACTGTGCTGCCCAGAACTGAATGCAGATGTTTTACACCTTCTGCTGGGGAGATTTTGCTTGTGGAGGACACCCTGGGTTACCAGCCAATGTGTATGTATTTAAAAAATGTCAGCAAGGATTCCGTTGTTGAAATTGTATTTCAGAGTTGTATGGTTTACATCTCTGCACATGGAAGCTTTGTTCTGAATGGCAACGTTTCACAACTGAACCAAGACGCCAAATATGCAACCAAAGGCACAACCAATCTGCATGTGCATCTAGGTACCAAGCACAACGAGGAATGCACACCCACCAATGTGTGCAGGGCATGCACAATACACAACAAATGTGCAGTGGCACTATACGTGCCACTCTGCTTCTGCAACCTTGAACTGAGCAGGGACACTCCGTCTCAGACAAAACTGTCCAGCTGCTTACATAACAAAACATACACATAAGGAAGAAAGCAATAGGAATATAGCTAATATTGCTATGAGTGTTGGTAGACACTGTATTGGAATGTGTCCAGAGGAGGGTGACCAAAATAGAGAAGGGCTTGGAAACCACAAAACACTCTGAGGATTGGTTTGGGGAGCTGGATATATTTAGCCTGAGGAAGAGAAAGTTAAGATGTGACATCTTAAAGCCATCTTTAAATATTTGATGGGATGTCATATAGAAGAAGATGGGATAAACTTGTTTTCTGCTGCTCCACAGATTTGGACACGCAGCAATGGCTTCAAACTAGAGAATTAAAAAAAAAAAACTAGAGGAAAAGAGATTCCACTTAAACCTTAGGAAGAACATCCTGAGAGTAACAGCAGTTCAACAATGGAATATGCTGCTGCCTCGGAGTGTGGTGGTGTCTCCGTCTTTGGGGGTCATTTTTAAAAAGAGGCTGCATGGCTATATATAGGGAATGCTTAGATTGTGTCTTCTTGCCTGGCAGAATGGGGCTGGACCGGTTGGCCCTTGGGGTCTTCTCCAACTCATCTTTGATTCTATGATTCAGAGTGTTGGACTGGGACTCCAACAGATACCCACTTAGCTACAGAAACTTAGGGGGTGATCATGGTGAAGTTTAATCTTACTGCCTTAAAGGAAGGTAATGGCAAATATACTCAGCTTGCCATTGCCTTCCTCTGGCAAGCATAAACTTGCCAAAAAAACCCTAAGTTGGTGTTGTGTTGGGCAAGGACTCCAGGAGACCAGAGTTTGAATCCTCACCCAGCCACAGAAACCCACTGGGCAACCTTGAACATGTCAGAGTCTCTCAGCCTTAGAGGAAAACTATGGCAAGCTTCCTCTGAAGAAACCTTGCCAAGAAAACCTATGAGAGGGTTGCTGTAGGTCAGAGCCAACTTGGAGGCATATGGCATCAACAATAAAGACTGGACACATGTGCGTGCGTGCGTGTGTGTAGGGATGATTCCAGGTTGTTCTACTTTACCATCAATGGGGGGGGGTCTTAGGTCCAGGCATGTTCTAAGCCTCAATTCTCCATCCCCAAACCAGAAATAACCTTGCTTTGAGAGCAAGCTCTCCACTCTGAAGAATTCTGGTCAACAGGGTAGGCCGTAGAAGGCCTGTAGTACAGGGACAATGGATATTTTGAGGAAGAAATCATTGTGATTGCCTCCAGAAAGGGCAAAGGTGAAAAACATCATCTAGCAGCTTGCACCCACACTTTGAACAAAAGCCTCATATAAATTATTGGTTGCAGTAGTGCCAGCAAAGCCAGCTAAGGCCTCTGGAAGGAAAAAGCTTAAGAGAAGGGCGAGAGGTGTGGCTGAAATGAAATGGCAATTTCCTCCCGTTCCACTCTTTGGTTTCTCCAGACGATGGAAAGATTTGTGTCAGCCTGGGGCTGGAAATCGCTCTCGGCCATCCGTGGCTGCGCAAAGCTTTGCGGCGGCGACGCTGTGGGGCTCTGGAGGATCAGTGCCGGGCGAGGGTCAAAGTGCTTTCTAGCAAAGGAGAAACGAGGTGAGAAGAATCGGCAGAAGCCTTTCGGGGGCGGGGAGAGAATGCTTCGCTGAGCGCAACTCCAAAGGAGTAACTGGAAACAATTTAGGCTTGTCAAGGGACCTCCACCGCCAGCCAAATCGGCAGCTCTCTGGGCAAGCATCCAGGCCCAGCATAATGGGAAACAGCAGCAACTGATAAGCAAAAGTGATCACGGTAATGAGGAGAGGAACAATAGGGAACGGCTTGTGGGAGCTACCACTCTGGCAGGGTCTTGGGGAGGGGGAGAAGGTGGCCTCCTTGCTTCTCTCCCTCTCTCTCTCGCTCTCTCGCATTCTCTGCGGTTCTCCTTTCAGCAAGTTGATGGAGGCGAGCAAGACCAAACTGCAGCCCGTCCGTCGCTAGAGGAGCATGCTGGGCTCAGTTCTGGGGGCTCCCTATTAATTTAATCTTGCTGTTGTGTGCCTTCAAGTAGATTCCAGCTTAAGACCACCCTAAGGTGAACCTCTCATGCGTGTTTTTTTTGGCAGGGGGGCATGTAAAGTCTCAGGGCTGGAGTCCTCTTGGTTAGCCTGAATTGCCACTGTTGTTGTTGTTGTGTGCCTTCAAGTCATTTTCAACTTACGGTGACCCTAAGGTGACCCTATCATGGGGTTTCTGCAGCTGAGAGTGTATGTCACGCCCACTGGGTCTCCATGGTCATCAGGCTCCAGTGTTCAAACCCCTACACTATGCTGGCTCTCCTCAACTGCAATAGACCCATTGAATCAAAGATTGAATGATAAATCAACACTTTGGTAAATTCCACTGGGCCAATGACTTCATCTGTTTGAGACTAAGAATAGGATATAGGCCCGGGTGAAAAGGTTATATTTGGGGAAACTTTGGCCGGTTGGCACAAGGACCTTACGTGGTGAGGTTGGAGAATTTGCTTGTCCCGGTTCAGCACATCAGTTCCAGCATTGCTTGTTCTACTCAGTTATGGGTGGCTTAGGGCCTTTCCCCAATACACTGTTGGAATACTATAATTTCACTTTCAATGTCCTATGGAATCCTGGCGTTTGCAGCTTAGGGAGGGGCATTGAGAATTCTCAGCCAGAGAGCTCTTTGGCCTCAGCAAACTACAAACCCCAGAATTCCACAGGAAGTTGAAAGTGAAATGATAGCACTAGAGTAGTGTAGGGTGGAAAGGCCCTTAGAATTATGGAATCATATTATCACAGAGTTGGAAGGGGGCTCAAGAGCTGTCTTGTCCCATCTCCTGCCTCTCAGGAATACACAGATGAGTCTGTTGTAAATACCATACTGCAAGATGTTACACTTCCTGGGAAGTGTATTATGCATTGATGCCATTGTGTGGTTGGTTCTTCATCAGCGTACACCAATATAGCTCTGGCCTGCCCAATTCTGACATAGCTAAACTGGTGCAAAATTGTACTGCTTAACAGGAGAAAAGTCTCTAAACAAAAGTCTGGAGGGATGAAGTAAGGCACAACTTCAAAGTCTTTTCTTCAAGGTTGATCTCCATCCTTCTGAGAACATGACAGTGTTGGGAAACAGCCCCACAGACATTGCAGAGATAATGTCCCTGGATGTAGAAGTCTTTCTGAGGCTGTCCTATCAGTTTGGACTGATGTGGCCAACGGATCCCACAGGACGCAGGGTGGATGACTTCATTTGTTATCCTTAGAGCTACACAGCCTGTTGTGAGCGGGTTTGGCTCTCAGATCTCCTTCCCTGTTCATGATTAGCATTATTTTCTTTAGCAAAGACTTTAGTGGCCATTGTGGGTTCATTTTTCTTCCCCTTTAATCGAGGTTACTTGATGAATGTACATAGTAATCTCTTCCTTGAGTCCCTGGACATAAATCACTCGTTAACGAGAATTTGTGGCACAAGAACAGAAGAGCCCAAAAAGAAATTCTGGAAGCCGCCACTGGGGAGGTGTAGCCCACGTGTATGCTTCCCAGTTTCTGAGGGGGAAGGTGGTGGGACCCGGCAGCTTCAGTTCCACACTGATAAGTTCAGAACATGATACAAGGTTGGGTTTTTGTTTTTTTTTAAGAAAGAGTCTTCGAAATGGCAAGATTGTGCATTGTACGTATACACAAGGCAGAAACCATTCCCTGTGATTTCTAAATTATGCTGTTGATTTCAACATTGGTATTACAGTTGCAGATAAGATGTGGAATCCTCTTGGTTACTTTGAATGGATAAGACCCACTGAGTCCATGGTGGAATGAGGAGCCAAGAGGTAGATGAATCCAATCGATTTAATGACTCTACTCTACTCCAAACTGGAGAATAGCATCAGGGCCATCAATTCCTGGTTTCTCCATATACATAAGAAATGACCCATGTGAATGAAGGATGGCTTCTCATGGATTTAGACTTGGGTCCAGAAAGATCTATCTCCCAGCATGAATTTTAAGATCCTTGGGAGGAGGGCTTTCTCTTGGTCCTACCACCATCACAGCTGTGCTTTGTGAGGACATGAGAGATAGGGCCTTCTCAGGGGCTTCTCTGGAGCTGTGGAATTCCCTCCTCTGGGAAGCTAGCTGGGCCCTCTCTCTCCTCTCCCTCACTAGCAAGTGAAGAGCTTTCTGTTCAGCTAGGCCTTTGACTGTCTGTTACAGAAGGTCTTTTAACTGGAGCATGTTGTTGTTTTTGTGGCGTGCCTGCAAGTCATTTCCAACTTATGGTGACCCTAAGGCAAACTTATCACAGGGTTTTCTTGGCAAGATTTGTTGAGAGGGGGTTTGCTCTTACCTTCCTCTGAGGCTAAGAGACTGGGACATGCCAAGGGTCATCCAATGGGTCTCCATGGTTGATCCCCTAATCCAGCCTCAGCCCCAAATAGGAGGAACTCTCAGTCCTTCAAACATTCCTCCTTGTTCACCATTTGAAGGAAATGAAACCTCCAATGAGGGAGATTGCACTTGCTTGTAAGATTGGTTCTGGAGACTGAAGGACAAGATCCTGCTTCGTGCTTGCACAGTGTCAATCTACACCTATGTAGTTATATTGACACTGCCAGGGACCTACCTGTAGGGAGGGTGAAATGTGGATACTGCCCACTGGAATAAGAATTATGTTCACACAATAAAATTCTCCTTTTGTCCCAATGTTTTCAGCACTGCAGAGAATGAGGCATTCAAAATCATTGATGCCAAGGGCTTTGATATCATGGCACAATGACCATGTCCAGTTGATGGGGATGAAAGTGGGCGTCTGCATACCAAACATGGACCAATGCATATCACATTGTGCATTGTATACAACCAGTTGTCAGCCACGAGCATTTAGCAGTGATCCACACACATTCTGTGATAAGGGTACCCAATACATTGGCTTCATAAAGGATGTGGAACATAATTCCTCTGATGGTTATTTATGCTACACTGTGGTGATACAGGATCTTGGGCAATGGAACTTTTTGTAAACAAATTACTTGTGGAGGGTTATTGTTGTTGTTGTTTTTGGCAGTAAACAGTTGTTGTTCTTGTTGTTGTTGTTGTTAACTGCCCTCAGGTCAGTCTCAAGTTATGGCAATCCTAAGGATGTGAGATCTCCAAGCCACCTTGTCAGGGCTTGCAGATTCAGGCAGGTGTCTTTCTTCATGGAGTCCATCCATCCTTAACACAAATGAGGGACTTTTGCTGTGTTTACATTGACACCAAGGCCGTTGCTGGGCCCACATTGGTCACTTTGTCTAACCCTTTCCGTGGGATGCCTAAACATTATATTTCTAAATGTTCAGCTGATGCTTTTAAAGTTACTGCAATGCTAGAAATTTGGAGACTGAAGGAAAATTTTATTGATGAAGGGAGAATGCTTATTTGGAGGGAACCCCCTGAAGCCATCGCCCTGCACTATACTACCCTTCTGTGGAGTATCAGTATTGTGCAACCAACAATTTTATCTGCCCATGTGCCTACTCCTTGTCCGCTTGTGCCATAGGGAATGACCCACTGGGACTCCTTCTGCAATCCCAGAGAATCAAGGTGAACTTCGAAGGAACTGGTGGGGGCTAGTGTACCACCCAAGAAGAGGCAACTGCAAAGGTGGTATCCGTGGGTTAGTTCCAGCTAGACTAGTCCCACTGAATAACTTGTTGAATTGTGAGTCAGAACATAGGCAATTCCCCTTCATGTGATGGCTCTACTTTAGTGGGGGAAAACAATAGAATTTGATCGCACATGACATGGTGACACTTGTAGAACTCTGCATAACCATGAACTGAACTCACTTGTCTCATGGCAGCCAAAAGGTACAACCACAGTTGCAGGGGGACTTAAATTGGGATATGACACTAATGTCAGCCAGCATGGTACAGAGTTTTGAGTGCTGCAACAGGACTCTTAGGAGGCCAGGGTCTGAATCCTTGCTCAACCATCAAACCCAATTGGTTGTGCTGGAAATGTGAGCAACAAGCAGGGCCCTTTTATCAGATGCGGTAGAGTTGTGAAAAGGCCCAAAATTCCTGAAATAAAATACATTGCTTGGTGCTAGAAATCTTGAAGGTTAAAATCCCATTCAAAGCTGGGTTGTACCCACTGGGACTTGTAGAGGATCATAGAATTGGAAGAGACCCCAGGGGCCATCCAGTCCAACATCCTTCTGCTGTGCAGAAAGACACCATCAAAGTGCTCCCTTGGACAGATGGCCATCCAGCCTCTGCTTAAAAACCTCCAAAGAAGGAGGAGACTCCACCACACTCCATGGAGGCAGCATCTTCCACTGCCGGACAGCCCTGACCGTCAGGAAGTTCTTCCTGAGGTTCAGGTGGAATCTCCTTTCCTGCAGCTTGAATCCATTGCTCCTTGTCCTGGTCTCTGGAGCAGGGGAAAACTAGCATGGAAAGCTATTATGACATATGACCTCTGCAGCAAGAGCACAACAGGAAGCCCCTCCCCTTTCAACGTCCCATTATCCAATGACTCACCTTTTCAGCACTTCCAATTAAAGGACAATAGACAGACAGACAGAACTTGACTGTGCAATAAAAAGCATGTCTATGCCAGCAATCTGGATTAAATCCAATAGTTTGCCTCAACTACAGCAGATCCACAGAATCAGTGGGAACCTGAGAAGTCAATAAAGTTCCCATTGATTCAGTGGTCAGCTTTAGCTGCAACTAACAATTGGATCTAACCCTTTGTTCCTCATGAAAGAGGTGCTGCTTTCCCAAGTTCTTCCTCACTGTATTTGCTCTGAGCTGAGGATGGCATTACTCATTAAGAATGTCATTAGCATTGTTGTTATCGTGTGCCTTCAAGTCGTTTCTGACTTATGGCAACCCTAAGGCGAGCCTATCATGGGCTTTTCTGGGGCTGAGAGTGTGTGATGCCCACTGGGTTTCTATGGCTGAGTAGGGAATCGAACCCGAGTTTTCAGGATTGTAGTCTAGTGCTCAGACCACTAACACCACTCTGTCTCTTTGTCACTGGCGTTACCCGGGGGCATTTTGTGTATCAGTGGATAGGGTTAAGTAATCCAATTGTGAGCCAAATCCTAGATCATACTTTTGTGATATAAATCTAGGCTCATGTAGCTAAGTGGTGCTTGGCTAGACCAGACTTTTCCACCAAATAAAAATAGTGTGCAACCAACCGGCTATCTGTGAAAGTGTCTGATATTTCCATAGCCACAGCAAATGAAGAGGTATATTGTAGCTACCATTGAGCAGTTATGCACCGTCCAAAGATGCACAATTGCATGTTGCAAGAGTTGTATTTCTGGGATTATGCTTCCGCAACTGTGAACTCAATACAGACATGATGCCATGGCCAAAAATGTCCAACTGCAGGTGTGAAGGAACACCAGGAAGGACTTCATTACTCTAGGAGCTATTTGACACCTCAATGGGCTGCTTGGGAGGTGGTGGAGTCTCTTTCTTTGGAGATCTTTACCCAGAGGCTGGATGAGCATCTTTCAAGTGTGCTTCAGTTGTGCATTCCTGCATGGCAGAAGGGGGTTGGACTGGATGGCCCTTGTAGATACTTTCTAATTCCAATTTTGGAGGCCAACCAAAATGGTGAAGGGTCTGGAAATCATGAAGCCCTTTGAGGAACAGCTTAAGGAGCCGGGTATGTTTAGCCTGGAGAAGAGGAGGTTAAAAGGTGACATGGTAGCCATATTTAAATATTTGAAGGGATGTCATGTTGAAGATGGGTAAAGTTTATTTTCTACTGCTCCAGAGACTAGGACACAGAACACTGGCTTTAAACTACAGGAAAAGAGACTCCATCTAAACATCAGGAAGAACAGTAAGAGCTGTTTAACAGTGGAATTGGCTGTTGCCTCAGTGGAGTGTGGTGGAATCTCCTCCTTCTTTGGAGGGTTTTAAACAGAGACTGGATGGCCATTTGCTGGGGGTGCTTTGAGTATATGTTCCTGCATGGCAAATTTTGGACTCAATGGCCCTTGTGGTCTCTTCCAACTGTATGATTCTATGATTGTATAATTCTATGACTCCAACTTACATGGCGCCAATCCCCAAAAGGATGCCAGTTGTGTTCTATTACCACTCCCCTCACAGCTACTGTGGGCTGCATGGGAGCATCTAAGAACTGGACTCTATTATTCCCAGCAGTGGTCAAGCCCTAAGAAATCTCCCATCCAACCAGGAGCCCCTTAGAGAAAGGGGAGATAAAACCTAGACTGGATCCACTGCCCCCATGGCAATGGACCTACTGGCCTCCCTGGCAAAGTCGTCAATACAATTGCAATGTCTCTGTGTACTTTACCACTGTTCTTGTCTTAGATGCTGGAATATTGGTCATGGCTGACAGCAGTTGCATTACCCTCCATGAACTTTGGAAGATTGCAGCTGGTTTTACTTTTGTGCATAATTTATTTGGTAGGGAAGAGACTCTCTTCTGGCTTTTATCTTCTCCTCTTTGGCCTCTATCTTCTCCCCTTGCCCCTTATTTTTGGCTGTTGTTTTACTTTCTACATTTTCTCTCCCCCCCCCACCCCCTGCCCAACACTCCACCTCTGGTTTTCCTTTCTTTTCAGTTCCTCTTGGAGGCTTGCATTTTGAAATTTACAAATGGGCTTAGAGTCTGGATTCCTGCCCCCTCCTCTTCTCCCCAGATTTATAGACTTTTGAAGAGAATATTTGCTGCATTTCTCTAGCCATGTGGGTTTCATTATAGAAACCAGCCCAGCAACATGAAAGAAGGGCAACCATCCAGCTGATGAAAACTTGGGCCTGAGCTCCCAAATGTTCTTACTTGCTAGTAAGCCTTCTTGTCATTTCACCCAGAAATTCACACAGCAACCGTCTCTTGATCTTTCTTCTTCCTTGGCACTTGATGGCGCTGTTCCACCACCGCCACCAAAGCCTGGCCTTCTGCCATTTCCTGTCCCTCTCCTTCTCCTCCATCCTGAATCATTCTCCTGGAAGGGCTCTCCTCAAAATGGAAACTCTCTTGCTCCCAGGACATTGAAGCCAGTAGGAGCAACACTACAGGGTAGCAAGCAAATAGTTTGGAAGTTTGCGGTGAAAGAGAGGGTGGTATTTATTGAGAAGAAAATGTGTCAAAAGGCAAAACTGGTTCCCACACAAGCACTTCTTGTTTGTCCATGGAGGACAATGATTAAAAACACACAAGTTGGACACGGCAGCTCAGATTCTTGGAGACGTTCCCCCCACTGATGTTCTTGCGGGAAGGAACGGCTTGGCACGGTCTGGCAAAAGTTCCAAAGTTCAGGGAATGATACTGCTGAAGGGGAAGAACGCCATGGAGGTTAATCACTCGCTAAGATGAGGAGGGGACCGGAGGCCCAGTGTAGCTGGGGAGCACTTCCGCTTCACCGTGAGAGAAAAAGTTAGAAGGGACCCAGAAAAAGCCTCGGATCCAAGCACTGGAGGTGGGCAGAAGGACAGGAGCCAAACTATTCAGCAAAAGCCCCACGGACACTTTGAAGGGCAGGTCCAAATCTGGAAGTCTTCAGCCCAAATCCTGTTGGTAAGTCTCAACTGGAGCTGACCCATTAAATCAACTATTGAACTGTGACTCAACTCATGCGTAAATCCCCATGATTGAAAGGGTCTGATTTAGTTGACATTAACCATCAGGATTCAGGCCTTCAGTTTCCAAATTCAGTTTCCAAGGGAACCACTTCAAACTTACTGGTTAATTTTTCCAGAATTACATGGTGTGTCCAAAGCCCAGAGTCCCACAGATGGTTGAGGTGCACAAAACAGATGGTCAACCAAAAGAGGAAAGAGGTCATTGGCAGGAGCCCCAAATAAGTTTGCTGAGTGCCTTCAATCTGACTCCAATTTCTGGTGACCCTCTAGGGTTTTTGTGCAAGTTTCATTTATTCAGAGAAGGCATGCTGCGGTCTCCCTCTCAGGTTGTATGTGACTTGCTCAAAGACTCACAGTGAATTTCCATGGCTGAGCAGGGTTTCAAACCCTGGTCACCTAGAGTCCTAGCTCGGTGCTCAAAAAAACTACAATGGACTGGCTAACACCACAGAAGAATGTAGTGTAAAATGATGGGCTGTAAATTTTATTTATTTACTTTATTGGTATCCCACTGTTCTCCCAGTGCAGAACCTGATGATGATGATGATGATGATCATAATGGAGGAGGAGGGGGAGGGGGAGGAGGAGGAGATCACAATAGGTGGTGAAGGAAATGGGCTTCTACAATTGTAGGAATTCTACAATAATGCGTTTGGCTTGGACTGGTGAGAAAAATTAGAAGACAAAAAGGATTTTAATATTGGCTACTAAGAAGACAACAATGTCAAAGCCCACTGGCCAATGCCCAACTGTTGGCTAGTTCTCTGGCCATTAATCTTGCTCTGTTGAAATGATTCATATCCAACAGACCTTCACAACAACTGTGCCTTCAGTGCTACAAAACTGTATGCATCATGTATTTATTATATATGGATTATCCATTGTTTGTGTAGATCTACTGGAAAATGATGTTTAAATTTATTTATTTTTGTTTCCTATATTTTATTAAAGTTGTTTCCTTATTTCCAGAATCTATCCTGTTAGTATTTTATGCACGTGTAAATTCCCTTATACATATAGTTGCACTTTTTTGGACATAGCTTAACTGCAGTTGTGAATTCAGTACAGAGTAAGTCCTGAATTGTAAAAATTCTCATCAGTGCAGGATTTTCCTCATCAGGATTTGCTTGCATATAAGAAACATATTTTTCAACTTTTTATAAACTATTTTCAAGTATTCTTTCTGCTCCTAAGTCCTAGTTCTTTCCTTGAAGATGCCTCAGTGGCACATTAGGATTCAATCTGTCCCTTATGAACTTGGTTTGGAAAGAATTTATGGGAGTCCATCAAAAAGGTTTGCTGGCAAGCTAACTTTACCGGTGTTAGGTTTTGTCTTAATCCCTTTAGGAGAAGAAGCTCGTTCACATTTCAGAGCAGGAGATAAGAGATAGACTCCAGGTCAGCAACAGCAGCTTTGGACTCCCTGAAGGACCACGGTTAAAACAGCAGTTTATTTACAATTCCATTCACGTGCAAAGTGAGGGTAATAATTAAGAAGTCAACATTCCCTGGAAGCTGCAACATCTCTTTCTAGCCAAACAGAAGCACAGCACATTGGGGCAGTTCAGAAGCTCCCAGTGGAAAAGAAAGGGATTCAAAGAATTTCCAAGGGGTAGTGGTTGGAATGCTGAGCTGGAACACTAGTTCTCACTCAGTCACGGAAACCCACTGGGTGACCTCGGGTGAGTCCAGCTCCCAACAGTGACTACCTTGAGGAAAATATCACTCTATACCACTCTATTCTGCTTTGGTCAGGCCCCACCAGGAATCCTGTGTCTAGACAATCTAGAATGACTTCAGAGAAGAATGATCAAGATTATCAGTGGCCTGGAAATGAAGCTTTATGAGAAACAACTGAGAGAGCTGAGTATGTGTAGCTTAGCAAAGAGAAGGCTGAATGAGAGCCATCTTTGAATATGTGACAGGAGGTCAGGTGGAAGATGGAGCCATCTTGTTTTCAGTTGCTCCAGGGACAAGAACATGAACCAGGGATTCAAATTCCAAGGAAACAGATTCCATCTAAACCTAGGAAGAATTTCCTCATGCTAAGAGCTGTCTGACAGTGGAATAGGCTGCCTGGGAGCAATAGCTTCAAACTGCAAGAACAGAGATTCCACCTAAACATTTGGAAGAACTTCATGATGGTGGAAGCATTTTGACAGAGATGGGGTGTGGTGGAGTCTCTTCTTTCTTTGGAGGTTTTTGAAGAGAGGCAAGATGGCCATCTGTCAAGAATGGTTTGACTGTGTCTTCCTGCATGACAGAAGCGGGTTGAATTCAGTGGCCCTTGAGGTCTCTTCCAACTCCACAATTCTATGATCCTATGAGTCACTCTCTCAGCCTCAGACAAAGGCAAGGGCAAACTTCGTCTGAATCAATATTGATGAAAGAGACGCCTAGCATAGGGTCATAATTTGTCAGAATCAACTTGAAGAGGAGAGCCAGCATAGCCTGACAGTTTCAGTGCTGGACTTACAACTCTGGGAGACCAGAGGTCGAGCCCCTACTCAACTGTAGAAACTCACCAGTTGACCTCGGGCCAGTCACACTCTCTTAGCCTTAGTGGAAGGCAAGGACAAACCTCCTCTGAAGACATCTTGCCAAGGCAGAGTCCCTTAAGTCAGAACTGAAGGCAGACAAGCAGAAACCCTGACTGACATCCGCTGGCTTCGCAGCGGGGACCTGGGAGCCTGGCTTGTCTCACTGCAGAAGAGGCCATCTTTCCCGGCGGCCTCGCAGCCACAGAGAGCCAAACACTAAACAGCCAAAAGCACAGCGGGAGGTTTGTTTAGAAGACAAAGGAGGGAGTGAGTCACTTTGCAGTCATCTCCCTGGTTTACAGTAAGCTATGAAAAATAGGCCCCGTGTTTAAATTAGGCAGCCTTATTGTGTATTTTTCAAAATAGTTTGTGTGCGCGAGGCTTGCAATTAGCGTCCCATCGAGGAGCGCAATCTGACAGGAGCGGAAGCGAGAACCGGGGCAGAGGGGTCAACGGGATGTCAGCACAGGCGTCCCAGAGAAGGACTCTGGAAGCCTGGGAGCTGTCTGAGGGCTCTCGTGGCAAGAACATAAATAAATGTGCCATCACAGGGACGTGTGGTAACACTCAAGTCAAGGGCTTTTCCAAGGGGCTCGTTTGTTCATTGTGAACGGGTGCGGTTGAGCAGTTTCACCTCTCAGCGTCAGAACAGTACAAGCAGCTTCGCCAGTAGGAGATACCGCCTCTTTCCAGGATGTTCTCTAAGGACCCCACCTCCTGCCCCCAAAAAGTGCAAAGGAATATTATCTCTTCCTTTCGGTCTCTAGCTTGCTTCCACATTTTGAGTGCTCATAAGATCATAGAATTCTAGAGCTGGAGGAGACCCCAAGGGATATCCAGTCCAACCCTATTGTGCCGTAGAAGAAGACACAATCCAAACATGCCTTTTCACAGATGGCCAGCCTCTGCTTAAGAACCTCCAAAGAAGGTGGAGACTCCACCACACTCCACTGAGGCAGCAGCAGATTCCACTGTGGAACTGCTCTTACATTCAGGAAGTTCTTCCTCATGTTTAGGTAGAATCTCTTTTCCAAAGGTTTGAAGCCATTGCTCTGTGTCCTAGTCCCCAGAGCAGCAGAAAACAAGCTTGCCCCATCTTCCATATGTCTTCCCTCCAAATATTTAAATATGGCCCTCATGTCCCCTCTGAACCTTCTCTTCTCCAAACTAAACACACCCAGCTCCCTCAGCCACTCCTCATAAGGCTTTGTGGTTTCCAGGCCTTTGACCAACTCCAGGATCCCATCTTTCTATGGTTCTGCCCCTGTGGAGGTCTCCCCATCCCACATTCAGTGTTTGTGCTCCTTCCTCTATTAAAAGGATGTACAGGGGAAGGGAGAAGGAAGGATTGCAGCAAGGACTGCCTCCTATCTCCCCTGCAATTCTCTCAAGTGGGAGGAAGAGAAACAATAACCTCATCCCCTTCCTTTCTCCCTAGAAAACCTGCAGTGGGGCCAGAAGGCTGTTCCTCCTGCTCACGCACCTCCACCCCTTCCTGGGCTGTTGAACAGCCATAGGAGCAACCCCCTGGGCTTGCCAGCTGCCCAAAGGAACACTTTGGAGAGGACACAAGGGGCTATGGCACCCTGTCCGAAACAAGGCCTACATGTCTGTAAACCACATTTTATTTTAGTCATTAAATTAATTTATATCTCACCTTTCTCTCAGTACAGGATTGAATGTGGCTTGAATTAATGTAGCATAGTATTAACAATTAATACAGTAGTCTAACAATTAATATAATAGTCAGTGAGAAGATTCTAGCCAGTATCTGTTTGTTATGTTGCTATGTTGTTATGTTTGTTATGTTGCCACTTTGCTTTTATGTATTTTCTTATTTTTAATTATTTCTTCCTCCTGCTCCTCCTCTCCTTCTCCTCCTCCTCCATGGGAAATGTGAGCTAACAAGGGAAGACATGAGCCAACCAGCCCAGCTGTTCACATTTTTCCCATCTACCCTGGTTCTCCTTTCTCCATCTCAGATTTTGTATTCTCCTCTCAATTCTTGATTGCATCTCTGACTCCTGCAAATACTGTGTCCACTTCTGGGCATTTCAAAGAAGGCTATTGAGAAGATGTTGTGTGTCCAGAGGAGGGCAATCAAGAGAGTCAAAGGTCTGGAGACCAAGCCCTGTGAGAAACAGCTTAGGTTGCTGAGTGTATTTAGCTTGGAGAAAAGAATCTTGAGGGATGATATGGTATCCAACTGCAACTATTTGAAGGGATGTCAGGTAGAAGATAGAGAAAGCCTGTTTTCTGCTGCTCCAGAGGCTAGGATGCAACCCAATGGATTCAATTTACAAGAAAGAAGTTTTCATCTAAACCTTATGAAGAAATTCTTGATGGTGGGAGCTCTCTGACAGTGGAATGGGCTGCCCCAGAGAGTGATGGACTCATGTTCTACAGGAGTTCTTATACAGAGGTTAGATGGCCATCTTTCAGGAGCGCGTTAATTGTGGCAGGCGGTTGGACTGGACAGCCCACACGGTCTCCTTCAGCTCTGTGACTCTGGTTCTACTGACACATTTGTGCATTTGGAGGCTCTCTTCTCAGGGAGCTTTATCCTTCAGTGGGCCTGAAGTCTTCTTCTTTTCACCCAAGTACAGCTTTTTCAGATCCCACGCCACCTTCCAGAATCCAATCAGCTTTGTCATTCCTGATCAAGCTGCAGGTCCTTCTCAGCTGCTGGCTCAGGGAGGGAGCGGCAGAATTTGTGTCTGCACTGCTAAAACTCCAGCCAGCCTCTCCTTTCCTCCCATTCCCCGCTCACAGCAGCCAAAAGTGGAGAAGGCTGCAATTAAGCTCTGACTGGCTTCCAAAGCTGATGCTTGGTGAACTTTAATGGGAGAAGCCATGTGGTTTTCTGGTGAGCATTATGCGCAGAGGTGTCTTCCAGATTTTTTAAGGTACAGCAAATGTTACCATTAAAATTCAAATCAAACTTTACTCTTTGGGTTTCTCATCCTGCCAAGCAGGATGGCAGCCAGCTTCGCGCCACCGGCCTGTTTGTCCAAGACACATCCATCTGCAGGAAGAACGAGAGATGCAAAGAGGTGGGGAGAGCATTGGTAGGGGGGATAGGAAACTGTAGTTCCCCCAAGGTTTGGAAATCTGTGAAAGACAGCAGGGAAATAAGTTACGACGGCCATGGATGACCTTGATTGGTGAAAGGGAACCTCAGACCAAAGTCCAATTAGTACATTTTCTGGGTGTTCCAAAAAGTTTGGTTTAATATCTTTGGCAGAGAGTTTCCAAACACTTCACTTCCCCCTTGGCTTTGCTGCTAGAAATGTATTCCAGGAGAAGTCACTACACACAGCAGTAGGTTACAATTGGGGGGGGACTTTTCTCATTGATTCACCTGGAATCCAGCACTGCTTGAGAAGGATTTCCAGTCCACTACTACTACCCCAGCCAGAGAGATGAGCAGCATCCTTCAGATAAATTGAATTTTCTTCCCAGGATCGGATTAATCTGACAGGATCTGTGGAGTTCTTCTCAGTTACCTCTATCTCAAAGCTCTCCAGATTTTCTGAACGTCCAGAGTCATAGTATCATAGAATCCTAGAGTTGGAAGAGACCCCAGGGGCCATCCAGCCCAGCCCCCTTCTGCCATGCAGGAAGACGCCATCAAAGCCCTCCCTTGGACAGATGGCCATCCAGCCTCTCTTTAAAACCTCCAAAGAAGGAGACTCCGCCACACTTCATTGGAGCAGTATATTCCACTGTCAAATTGCTATTACCCTCAGGAAGTTCTTCCCTATCTTTAGGTGGAACCTCTTTTCCCGTAGTTTCCCCTGTGTACAGTCACTGGACACGGGTACCACCGTTGCCCACTCTTTTTTTAAAGGAACCAAGTGAAATTCTCAAACTTTTCAAAAACTAGTGAAATATGATGATCATCATCATGATCACCATCATTCTGTTGACTCCAAGCAGCTCACAGCCATCAGGAAATTCTCCCTAATGTTTGGGTGGAATCTCTTTTCCTGTACTTTGAAGTCACTGCTCTGTGTCCTGGTCTCTGGAGCATGCTCTGTATGACATCTCTTCAAATATTTAAGCACGGCTCTCATGCTTCCTCTTAGCCTTTTCTTCTGCAGGCTAAACACACCCAGATCCCTAGGCTGCTCCTCAGAGGGCTTTATGGTTTCCAGGCCTTTGACCATTTTGGCCATCCTCCTCTGGACATGCTCCAACTCCATGGAGGCAGCGTATTCCACTATTGAATGGCTCTTACTGTGAGGATGTTTAGGTGGAATCTTCTTTCCTGCAGCTTGAATCCATTGCTCCTTGTCCTAATCTCTGGAGGAGCGGAAAACAAGCCCGCTCCCTCCTCGAAATGACATCCCTTCAAATATTTAAACATGGCTGTCACGTCCCCTCTTAACCTTCTCTTCTGCAGACTAAACATCCCCAGCTCCTAAGCCGTTCCTCATAGGACTTCATGTCTTCCAGACCCTTCACCATTTTGGTCACCCTCCTCTGGACACACTCCAGCTTGTCTATATCTTCTGTTAAGTCATGCCCAGAAACACACTGACTTTGTTAACTGGGGTACAGTTGGAGTAAAGATACTGGAGCCTTGCATTCATCCTGGCAGTCCTGTCTCCCACTTGCGCCAAAGTTTCAGCATCATTCCAACCTTGCATCAAGACCAAAAAAAGGAAAAAGATAAATAAAGGTCTCAATCCAATAGCTAATCCCAATTAAAGAAGATCCACTAAAGTAATTGCTGAATGATAAGTCAATACTTATGTAAATGCTGTTGATTTGGTTGGTATCACCTAATTCAGACAAGCGGTAGCATTAAGCCAAATCCGTTATGTTCTCTGTGTGTACTTTTTTAAAAACCAGTCCAAATAAATGATGGCTTTTATAGGACCATCATCACTTATTACACGGCTTGTTCCATCTTGGCCCATTGGACCTGCTTTTCCTCAACAGCCCATTGTTTAAAATGATTTTATAATTCCCTGTTAGGCACTGTGGTTCCCTCCCTCCCCATGCATTCTTCTCTACAAAATTTTAATGGTAATCCGTGGTTGTTGTGTTCTTTTTCTTAAAAAAGAACATAAAATTTAAAGAATTGGCTCTTGTGTCCCTGTTGTTCTGTTACACATAATGGGAAGAAATAGAAAACTCTGGCTTCCAGCGTGGTTTTAGTGGAGACTATATACAGCTGAACGCTGGAAAGAGTGCCAATCCAACTAGTCCTTGTTTGTGCAAGGACAATCCTGTGCAAGGACAATCCAACTAGTCCTTGCACAGGGGTAAGCAACTTAAAAGTCCAGAGACTGTACCTGGTCCCAAGACATCGGAGGGCCAAGCTTGCTCTTTCTCCCTCCACCACTCCCCTGCATTTTTTGGTTTTTGGCTCTAAAACTCAGATGCAAAGAATATTTGAAAATATTTGTAACATGATTGAAAAAAAAATCAAGTGTTGGAAACTTTGAAGAAGAGAAGCCTGGACCGATAAGAATCTTCACAGTTTGGGGTTCATTCTGTGCAAAATTCATACATCGCTTCTCTTTTTTGCATAGAAAACCGTGGAAAGCAGCTGTTTCTGCACAGAAATTTTAGTCAGTATTCTGCATCAGCAAGTTAGTTTACTTAACCAAGTAACTTCTCCTCTGCTATTTCTGCACTAGACTGTTATAGCACTATGATTCTACTTGCAACATCTTCTGGAATCCTGGAGTTTGCAGTTTTGGGAGGGGCCATCCAGCCCCTCCCGAAACTACAAACCCCAGGATTCCAGAGGATGTTGCAAGTGGAATCATAGCACTATAACAGTCTAGTGTGGAAATGCAGCTCGACTGAACCCCCCCCCCAAAAAAAAGCCTGACAGAGATATTGTTCACCCAAACTCCATTCACTGCCAGAATGGATCTCTTGGAAAGTGCCAAGAGAAGGGTGACCAAAATAGACAAACAGGCCTGGAAAGCATGAAGGAGGAGGGGCTCATGGAGCTGGTTATATTTAGCCTGGAGAGGAGAAGCTTAAGAGAGGACAGGATAGCCATGTTTAAATGTGTTAAGGGACATCATATGGAACATGGAGCAAGCCTATTGTCTGCTGCTCCAGAGACTAGGACACAATGGAGCAATGGAGTCAAACTACAGGAAAAGAGGGGCCGGTCAGCCCCTCCCTAAACAGCACATCTCAGGACTCCATAGGATGTTGAAAGTGGAATAATAGTGCTATAACAGTCTAGTGCGGAAGTGCCCTCTGCAGCAAACATGAATATGGAACCCTTACAGATGAATAAATCCAGGTAACTCAATGGTTCTCAACCTGTGGGTCCCCAGATGTTTTTGGACTTCAGCTCCCAGAAGCCCCAGCCACTATGGTCAATGCTCAGGGCTTCTGGGAGCTGAAGTCCAAAAACATCTGGGGACCCACAGCTTGAGAACCAGTGATAACTGTTCCATACAGTTCCATACAGCACAATAGCTTTCTAGTTGTGATTGTCGTGCTATTGCTGCTATTTTAACCCCTTTCCCTCCCCACTGATTTTACTGGGCATTGGCCACATTGGGAGAAGGATGGCCATTCTGCTGGAGACTGGAGCATGGCTGAAGGAAGTCTCCAATATTTTTTGCAGGGGAAGGGGCAGACATTGGGCTAGAAAAATGAAGTACCGAACTAACTAAGCAGCTGATGCAGAATACTGTTTCTTGTTTTCTGACCAGAAAATGTCATTTTCTGTGCAAAAGTATGGATTTTACATAGAATATCTCCCAAAGTGCAAATAGCCATCACAAATGACTAGGACAAGGAGCAACGGATTCAAGCTGCAGGAAAGGAGAACTTCTTGACAGTCAGAGCTGTCCGGCAGTGGAATCAGCTGCTGCCTCCATGGAGTGTGGTGGAGTCTCCTCCTTCTCTGGAGGTTTTTAAGCAGAGGCTGGATGGCCGTCTGTCGGGAATGCTTTGATGGGCGTTCCTGCATAGCAGAATGGGGTTGGACTGGATGGCCCCTGGGGTCTCTTCCAACTCCAAGATTCTATGATTCTAAATTGTATCATTTAAGTTGGGCTGAAGTCTTTGTATGCCACTAACCGGGTGCCAGTTCTTGAGTGTGTTGTGAGTTTCATCTCTTTTACTTCTGATACCCAACCACCACTGCACAAAAGTGCCCTGCACTCCACAGCTTCACAATGTTTTTTTTTTCAGTGTGTGGAACAAGAGATGTGATTGAGAACAGCTATTGCTATAGCTGATAATATGATAAAATGGTCATCTTCAAAGGTGCACGAGTACAGAACCCTAATATCTTGTCCAGCGGCCACACTTTGGAATTTTACAGTGTTATTGTGCTATGCGAGAGCCAGTGTGGTGCAATCATTTGAGCACTGGGCAATGGCTCTGGAGACCAGGGTTTGAACTCCCTCTGAGCTAAGGAATCCCACTGGGTGACCTTGGGCAAGTCACACTCTCACAGCCTCAGAAGAAGGCAAAAGCAAATCATCTTTGAACAAATCTTGCTAAGAAATCCTTGTGATATAGGCTTGCCACGAGTCAGAAACAACCTGAAGATACATGACAACAACATTGTACCATGCAGAACTTTCTCATGGTGACAGGTTTGCCTTCTGAATGTCAACCCAAACACACATTGGTCTGAACCCTTTTGCTCAGTTCCAGCTAGAGATGATGCACAGAATCAATGGTTCCATGGTAAATCAACATGTCGATAACTCCCATTGATTCTACTGGTCTACTCTCGTTGGGACTAACACTAGGATTCAGGTCATTACCTGAAGCAAAGCTAAGAAAACTTACCATCTACGCTGCCTGGGAAAGTCTGGAAGCCAAAGTTCAGAAAAGTAATTTTCCACACATTTCTTCGAACGTCTAAAGCAGGCAGTTTTTCTTTTCTGTTCACTGTTCGACCTGAGAGGCAAAGTTCTCCATTTTTGCTTTGAAGTGTTATCTCACTTCCTGGCACCAGTGATGAACGCAAACCTGTTTGTGCCGCTTTGATTTGGAGAACACAGCAAGCATGTGGAGCACGTTGGGCAGCCGTTCTTGCTCAAGGTTCACTGACTCAGAACATGAACAATGACAACAACAGCAAAGGAGTAACAAAACTCCAGTGGCAGTCCAAACGTGAGCATCTCTTTGTCATGTGGATGAAATGCCAGGAAATGCTGTGGTGAAGAAGACTGTCTAGCTCAACATCCTGTCTCCCTCTTGACCTCCAAAGGGCAACTTCCTGGTTTTTCATGGTCTGATCACAGCGCAGCCAGCACGCTCAGCAACATAAACCAAGACGTGTCTGGATGACTCAAGAGGCTGAGCACATGCAGAATGGCCATCACTTCCCTCTTCCCAGACTCTAACACAGCTCTGCAGAGAAACCCCAGATCTTGGTTCTGGGGATTTTTCTACAGGCATGCCTCAGTAAACAGAGCCTCTGAGCCTTTTTGCAAAGTCTTTTTATGCCTACCCACCCATCCTTTTTCTCCCTTGTCCTCTGCCTTACTGGAAACATGAGCTTTTGGAGGACGGTGAAGGAGGGCTGCAGAAACACAGAACTTCAGTTTGCAGCCATGCTCTACAGTAGACAGTGCAATCAGTCTTGAGCTGTGAAAGAATGGGGTCCTGCTTTGTCACAATGCGACTGTGGGCGCTTGGCTACAACTGGCACGGGGAACAGCAGCTGCCTCCAGAATCCCTTACTGGACTTACTTGAAGAGCAAAGCGGAAAGAAAAAGAAAGAGTAGATTGACCTCCCTTACTAGCTCACACCTCTCCTCAGCATTTTAAAAAGCATAGATCTGCATGCCTGACCACCAAAATGGAAATCATTAAAAAAAAAAAAAATGGAGACTTGTGAAAAAGAATAAAAGATTATCCCTGGAGACATTTTGGAGTAAGCTGTCAAGAAGTGTCCAATAAGCTCCAACTGTTTTTGTTTACTAATGCGAGGCTTCCTTGACCCGGTTGCTTCATTTCACATGTGCAAACTGTCAGTTCTGAATAAAAAGCTTGCTGAAACATGTTGTACTGCTCTTCCTTTTTGGTGGTGCAGGAACATATGTCTATGATTTTAAAGTAGTTTCTGTCTCTGACACCAAATTTTCTGTTACAGAAGTCATCTTCAGAAAAACATCAGCTTTGTCAAATAATTGAGGTATGCTTGTATATGATTTATTTTAAAAAAATTCTCATTAGTTCATTCATAATATGAATGATTATTTTCTGCCCTGTTCGGGTTGGCACATGGCATATGGCATCTTGTTTGCCAGTTGGTGCAAAAAGGAGGGCCCCTTGAGTGTGTTACCCCTCTGTAAGTCCCCCTACAGAAGCAGTGGGACACTTTCCTGCAATGCAGAGGAAATGGGTTGAGTTCGAGGTGGCAGAATCAGAATTCTACATGTGGTGCTCTTGCACACAGTTGTACATGGACATAATATGCAGCTGCATGTGGATGAGCATGTGTGGTTGCACATTGCCATTGCAGGCGCTCATGTACATTGGTTGCTCATTTAGGCCATTTCCACACTAGACTGTAATAGCCGCTATATTCCTCTTTCAACGTCCTATGGAATCCTGGGGTTTGCAGTTTCGGGAGGCACTGGCCAGCCCCTTCCAAAACTGCAAACCCCAGGATTCCATAGGATGTTGAAAGCGGAATAATAGCGCTATAACAGTTAGTGTGGAAATGGCCTAAAGTTGTGCACTGTCTGAGTTCACTAATGCTCTGCAACCATCACTCAACTCGGGGAGTGAAAAATTATGTTCTACTTCCTTGATGTAGGACTGGGGTGCTCAGGTTAAGGCCCCAAAGCATCCCCAAGACCCCAAATCCCCAAGACCCTTTCCCCCCATTTTTTAAAAAACCCTTTGGGAGATTTTTTTTAAAACCCAAAATGGTCCAAAATGGCTCAAAATTTCTTCCAAATGTGACACTTACTCTCAAGGCCACCCCCAATACTGCAAAAACCTTTAAGTCTCCCCCAGGTGGCCTCAAATATTGGCCAATAATGAAGCCAGAGCAATGTGATGCCATTTCCAGTCATGTTGGGGGCGACAAAGAATGCCCCCGCTCCGTTGGGGCTAAAGGGGGCATTGGCCCCACTCCCCTCTGCTGTTACTCACCCTGATGTATGTATGATCTCAGCAAAGGGGGGGCTTACCAAGTGACTTATACAAATTTTGGGTACTTCATAATTATATTTCAACAGGAGCACTCTTTTACAGTGATGATATGGAATACATTTGATAGCAACAGGGTCTATCAATGGATTAATTGGTCTGTTTCCTACTCCCAGTCCCCTTATATGTCCATCACATCTTGTTTCTGCATAACAGTAAATAAATGTGCATGAAAATTCACCTTCAAATATGCATTTTAAAGCTGATTGTCTCTCAAACAGGCAAAGTTAAATATATGCCCCCCCACCTCACTCCGAGCTCCAGGAGGAAGCTGTCAGAGGAAGCTAACTTTTTCCTCCAGCCTTCAGCTCATAGACTGTTGAACAGAATAACAGTGCACGTGCAAAGGATCTAGGCATTAACAGCAGCCAAAGAAGCCAATGCAATTGTGGGCTGCATCAATGGGAGCAGAGAGTCTTGATTAAGGGAAGTAGTAGCACCAGTCGATTCAGCAAACACATCAAACATGCAACCCTGCTTGGAAATGGGTGAGCACAGCAAGGAAAAATCATGGAAGACTAGCACAGTGTTGACCGGTGGAGATTTACTCTGTGCGACCCCAATGTAGAATCTCAGGCCATGTGTCTGTTGCCTTCACACACACAGGCACACAGTCACACACACACACACAAACACACTCACTCACACACACGTGTAAATGCACAAAGACAGTTTGTCTCTTGCTATACAAGAAGCACACATGCCTCATTGAGACACCACCATGCAGGAAAGCATAATGAACTTGCAATTCAACGTTGCAATTGTGTGTACATTTTTTTTTTAAAAAAAATGTGTTTTGTTTTTTAAGAAAAACAAATTTTCAGTTTGGCTTCCAGAAAAACGTAGAATCATAGGATCATAGAGTTGGAAGAGACACCAGGGTCATCCAGTCTGATCCCCTTCTGCCATGCAGGAACCCACATCAAAGCCCTCCCTCTAACTGATGGGCATCCAGCCTCTGCTTAAAAACCTCCAAAGAAGGAGGAGACTCCACCACACTCCATGGAGGCAGCAGCAGATACCACTGCCGGACAGCCCTGACCGTCAGGAAGTTCTTCCTGAGGTTCTGGTGGAATCTCCTTTCCTGCAATTGGAATCCATTGCTCCTTGTCCTAGTCTCTAGAGCAGGGGAAAACAAGCCCACTCCCTCCTCGACATGACATCCCTTCAAATATTTAAACATGGCTATCGTGTCCCCTCTTAACCTCTCTTCTGCAGATTAAACATCTCCAGCTCCCTAAGCCTCTCCTCATGGGGCTTCATGGCTTCCAGATCCTCCATCATTTTGGCCGCCCTCCTCTGGACATGCTCCAGCTTGTCAATATCCTTTGATATACATCAAAGCACTCCCAGCAGATGGCCACCCAGCCTCTTCTTAAGAACCTCCAAAGAAGGTGGAGACCCCACCACACTCCATGGAGGTAGCAGCAGATTCCACAGCCAGACAGCTCTGGCTGTCAAGCAGT
The DNA here is from genome assembly GCA_948472985.1 of Iguana delicatissima. Classification (NCBI taxonomy): domain Eukaryota; kingdom Metazoa; phylum Chordata; class Lepidosauria; order Squamata; family Iguanidae; genus Iguana; species Iguana delicatissima. The sequence continues at coordinate 484,370 of CAOKZL010000705.1, read as the reverse complement.
TCTTCCTGGGGTTCAGGTGGAATCTCCTTTCCTGCAGCTGGAATCCACTGCTTCTTGTCCTGGTCCCTGGAGCAGCAGAAAATGAGTCTGCTCCCTCCTCGACATGACATCCCTTCAAATATTTAAACATGGCTCTCATGTCCCCTCTTAACCTTCCCTTCTGCAGACTAAACATCCCCAGCTCCCTAAGCCGCTTCTCATAACCCTGGAGTTAATGATTTGTATTTAGGAAAGGATAGCTATTCTGAGGAGGCTACAAAGTCTCCCAATTGGCATACACTTAAAAAAAAAAAAGAAAAAAGTACAGCCATTTTGGTTTCCCACACAAGTCAACAGAAGAACCCAAAATTTACATTGTGGAATCTTGATTCAGATTCAGGATCGAGGTGGTTTGCACAAAAGAAAAACTGGAGCTGATAGTCTTCAATTTGGCAGGGCCTGTCTGCTCTGAGAGAGCAGCCATGTCTCCTAATGTTATGCACTTAACAAAAAAAAAAAATAATGTTATACCCATTTTAGCTTCTCCCTGCACATATTCAGATCTGTGAATCTGGATTTGGACTTGAGATCTGAATTGGGTCAGAGTGAAGCCATTTCTGCCCTACTCTGTTATAGTGCTATAATTCTACTTTCAACCTCCTGTGGAATTCTGGGATTTGTAGTTTTCAGAGGCCAACAAGCTCTTTGACTGAGAATTCTCAAGGCCCCTCCCTGAACTGCAAACCTCAGGATTCCATAGGATGCTGAAAGTGGAATAATAGCACTACCACAGTCTAGTGCAGAAATGGCCTGAATCTGAACTGATCTGTGCTGAGTTGGGACAGAACCCAAATCACCAACTTGGCTTCCGGACCAACCAGAGGATTTGCAGATCCCTCCCATGACTCCTTATAGGAAGAGCTTTCCCCATTGTTGCTTCTCACCTTATCTGTGATGGAGGAGGAAACAAGGGGAAGCTACTTTAAACCTGTGGCCATTTTGTGGCAGAGAATTCCACAGGGACCTGTGTGCTGGGCGAAGAGGAACTTCTCTTGGTCTGTCTGGAATCCACTGCCAAAGAATTCCACTGGATGTTCACCTCCCTACATTTCTGTGTTCCTCTGCTTTGGGAGAAATGTCTCCCGATAATCCATGCTTTTCATACCATTCCCAAATGCAAACGGTTAACTGCAGAGCTTCACCCGTTCCCATCTTAGCTGGGCCTTTCATCTTCATCCTGATAACTAAGCTGGAAAACTCCTGACAGTTCCTCGCTTAATCTCATTCCTTCTGTCTAACCACAGCCAGCTTTCCCCCACAAAACATACTTCCTAGATCAAGAAAGTTTCAAGACTGAAATGCAATTTGCTTCCAGGCTTCCCTCGTCCAGACTCCCCATGCGATCCCGGATACCACGCTACAGAAAGCTAACTTTTCCGAGCCCTGCTGTGGGGCCAGTTTAGGAGTCAAACCACAATCCTTTCCTTGTTCGCCCTGGTTGCTTGTCATTCTTATTCAGATGGCTTGCGAAATGTCCCATCTCGCTTCAGTTTCCACCCAACTAGCTGGCAGTGAGAGGCTGTGCTGCATCTGGGCGTAACTTAAAAGGCTCCCAAAGGCCAAGTCAACACAGACACTTAAAATAACCATCTCCCTCTCTTTCCCTTTTTCCCTCCTCTTCCTCCTCCTGGTGCCCTCGGGCTGCCCTCCGATCAGCTGAGATCTCCCGACCAACGTTGGCCCAGATGAGCTTTCCATTTGTTTGGGTTATGACGGTGACTATGTTGACTTTATTCCTGGATTGCTTTCTATGGGGAATGTGTGTGTCATTTCCTGAGGCATGATGTTCCTAAACAGCTACGACATGGGGACGAGAGGGGGAGAGGGGGAAGGAGGATGTCGCACACCCAGTTTCCCTCCGGCGGCAGCTGCGTCAGGCCGTCTGTGGAGCTCTCCCCTTAACGCCAGACGCAGCTGCAGCGAGGAGGACTTTTCATCGGTACGGTGTGAGAAGGTGCCGCTGGCACCCGGTAACGTTCTCTGTGACAGTTACAGAAGAAAGTGTGGACACAGCGTTACAGAAGCGCATTAAGAAAGCAGAAATAATGATCGCAGATGATGTGCGTCGCTCCAAAGTGGGTGATGAAGGCCCTGAAAGAGCTCGGTTCTACACAGGCTCTGGCCATTTCCGCACTACACTGTTATAGTGCTGTTATTCCACTTCCAACCTGCTATGGAATTCTGGGATTTGCAGCTTAGAGATGGGCATTTAGGATTCTCAGCCAGAGAGCTCTGTGGCCTCAGTAAACTACAAACCCCTGAATTCCACTGGAGTTTGAAAGTGGAATGACAGCACTATGACAGTATAGTGAGGAAATGGCCTCTGTTTCAGAGGAAGGAACCTCTGAGGATTCCTTGCTGCAGAAAATCCTTTGAAATTCATAGGGATGCCAAAAGTTGACAGGTGACTTGAGGGCACAGACACAAACAGGAGGCCTAAGTGCCCTGAAGGCACCAGAGCCCATCTGATCTTGGAAACTCAGCAAGGTCAGCCCTGGTTAGGACTTGGGTGGGAGACCATGAATGAAGGTGCTGTAGGTTACGTTTCAGAGGAAGAAACTGGCAAAACCACTCTGGGGATTCCTTGCCTAAGAAAATCTTGTGAAATTCATGGAGTCATGAATCAACACATGACTTGAAGGCACATACATACATATCTTCGCTCAAACATTAACCCAAGTGGAGATTGTGGTTCAGAAATCAGGACAAGGCTAAGATTTGGAAGAGCAGCTATGAAGGAACTAGGCAGGGTCCTCTAGGGTTCAAGATATTTACATAGGTCAGGATGCCATAGTGCTTCCAGTGTCTATGTATGGCTGTAAAAGCTGGACAGTGAAGAAAGCTGATGGGAAGACAATCAACTCATTTGAAATGTGGCACTAGAGGAGAGTTCTACAGAACCCATGGACTGCCAAGATGCAAAATGAATGAGTCCAAAAGCAAATCAAGGCAAAACCTTCCCTAGAAGCCAAGATGACTACCTGAGAGTGTTGCACTTTGACGTTTGGACACATTTGAGATGCTCTGACTCATTTGAAATGACAAATAATGCTTGCGAGAACAGAAGGCAGCCAGGAAAGACATGGCTGCCCTGGATGTACAAGAGCAGAGGAGCAGGGCTGAGGATGATCCGGGGGCCTCCTGGAGATCTCTCATTGAAAGGGGTCACCACTGGTCAAAGGCAACTTGATGACAACCACAAACATTCTTTGACTCATGCTAGCATTGATCATCTGAAAGGAAATGGTTGAACAATTATCATTACTGGTCATAGAAAGTCCAGAAAGTTTGCTGCTTGGGATCTAAGCCAGGTGGATGGGGTGACGTCCAGAAGTTCTGGCTCAAAAAGGAACTTTCTGAAGTTTCAGCTTATCCACAGTCTGTTGCCAGTTGTTGCAAACAGCTATATATCTCTGGCCATTTCTGCACTGCACTATTATAGCGCTATTATTCCACTTTCAACATCCTATGGAATCCTGGGGTTTGCAGTTTAGGAAGAGGCCTGACATCCCTAAACCCTAACCTGCAAACCCCAGGATTCCATAGGATGTTGAGTGTGGAATAATAGCATTATAGCAGTGTAGTTTGGAAAGGCCCTCTGTCAGGCTCAACAGCACAATGTCACAAATAACACACCCTTCTTCCAACACCTGTCCATGGCTTCTGGGATTATAAGGCACAACTCTACAGAGTTGCTACTGTATTTTTAAAAATATGAGTGGTAGTAGTAGCAGCTGTAGTCAAGTGTTTTACTGTAGTTGTGTCCAGAGGAGGGTGACCAAATGGTCAAAAGCCTGGAAACCATGAAGCCCTATGAGAGGAGCAGCTTAGGGAGCTGGGGAAGAGAAGGTGAAGAAGTCACATAATAGCCATGTTAACATATTTGAAGGGATGTCATATGGAGGATGGAGCAAGCTTCTTTTCTGCTGCTTCACAGACTAGGACATGGAGCAATGGCTTCAAACTTCAGGAGAAGAGATTCCACCTAAACATGAGGAAGAACTTCCTGAGAGTGAGAACAGTTTGACAGTGGAATTCGCCGCTGCTTCAAGGGAGTGTGGAGGAGTCTCCTTCATTGGAGTTTTTTAAACAGACAGGATGACCATCTGTTGGAAATGCTTTGATGACGTCTTCCTGCATGGCAGAAAGGGGTTGGACTGGATGGCCCTTGGGGTGCCTTCCAAGTCTAAGATTCTATGGTTCTACGAGTTCTCCAGTGCTGGTGAGCCAGATGCTGAAACATGATGTGTCCAGCCTCCCTGCCAATGAGCTGTGGTGAGAAAAGCCATTGCCAAGGGACACCACAGGGCTTCCTGGTGCTTTTCATTATATTGCAACTCCCTGGTGGGAGGGAGCATTGATGAGTGCCCTGCTCATCAATGCCACAGAAGTCTTCCAGTTCATACGGCCACCTGGCTTTAAAGGTGGGTTTTGGGGAGTTAGATCAGGAATTGGATATTAATGCTGTCACAAAAGCTACATCTCCCATGCAAGATCTTGGCAGGCTGTTTTTCTCTGTGCCTGTTGTGAGCAGGCTCCAGCCTCAGCCCTGGGAGAGAGGTGGGATAGAACCCAGACAATCGGATTAATAATCATCCTTGTACAGGAGGAAGAAAATCCCACAGAGTGTAGGGACGCTTTTGTTGCTGTGGGCCTTCAAGTCATTTCCAGCTTGCAGTGACCCCAAGGTGAGCCTATCATGGGAACGGCATCTGAAGAAGTAGATTTATATCCACAGAAGCTCATGCTAAAATAAAAACCAGTAAGTCTTAAAGGTGCTGCCACATTTCCCTGTTTTTCTCCCTCTGCCTTCCTCCTTTTTATGCTGCAAGAGACTAATATGGCAACTTCTTTGACACTTCAGCTGAGCTTTTGGAAATCCAGATTTAGGCATTCCAAAACATTGGCCAGGGCAAAATGACTTAGAGAAAGCAAACACAGGAAACAGAAGAGGAGCTCTAGGCGGGAAATCTTCTCAAGGTCTCACTCTCTGAGTGCCTCACTCTCAGAATGCTAGAAAATTGGGGACAGAAGGAAAATTCCACGGGGTGAACAGAATTCTTATTTAGAGGGACAGTGCCTTATTTTGTACCGCATCCCACCGCCACACCCCTGCCTCAACTGCAAATCCAGGATTCCATAGGATGTTGAAAGTGGAATAATAGCACTAGAACAGTCTAGAGCGGAAATGGCCATAGTCCAATGCTCAAACCACCTACGCCACACTGATTCCCATAGGGTGCTCTTATCAGATTCCATTGTTCTGATGTGACCACCATTTTGGTTTACTTTCACTTTTCATTTCAGTTGTTGTCATGCTGGTTGTGGGGAATCACAGCTAGGCAAGAGCGGGGGAAAACCGTGCCTTGGTTTTCATAAACTTTTCAACCCTTTGTTCTGAGTGTTTTTTTTTTCCTCCCTGAAAATTACAGGAAATGACTGGGCTTATTTTTCCAAATGATCTTTGCAAAACTACAGGCCTTCCACTTCTATAACTCCATACCTAATCGCAGGAATTTTCCTAGTTTGCAATAAGCATTAGACTAGAAGCACCCGGTAAAAAGACCGGTAGAAAATCAAAAGAAAAGCCACTCAGACACAGTTGGAGAAAGGCACTGATGGAGTGAACAAGGAATAACTTAAAATACAGGTATGTCTCTGAACATTTCTGCACGACACTCTACAGCGCGATGATTCCACTTTCAACCTCCTATGGAATCCCGGGGTTTGCAGTTCTGGGAGGGCCTGGCCAGCCCCTCCCAAAACTGCAAACTCCAGGATTCCATAGGAGGTTGAAAGTGGAATCGTCGTGCTATAAGAGTGTCATGTGGAAATGGCCTCTGTTAACAGGATAAATGTGTTCCTGAGCATGACTTTGGTACCAGCAAAAAAAGTAGAGTAGGTTTCAGCCATTTTTTTTTATTATTTTTTTTACTCAAAACCCACAATAGGAGTACATGAAATGAAACAGCCAGGGCAGGGAAGCTAAACCATTTTGAACCTTCTAGAAACCACCAGAAAGCTTCTTCCAAAATGCATCCTTTTTTTCACAGCATGCATTTTAATTATGGTTTCCATTTTGGTGGCCAGACTTCTAGTGTTTAACACGCTGGGGGTAGCAGGTGAAGCAGACTTCTCTCTTCGTTTTCTCTCTGGTTTGCTGTCCATGCACATTCGATAAGGGACTCTGGGGAAGCTGCCATTTCCTTTGCCTGCATAGAGAGGCACACATGGCTATGGTAGGATCTCATACCTTCTTGGCTCAAGCTTCACTGCACTGTCTACAACAGACATGCTTCTGCAAACCACCACCAAATACTTCTCTTTCTTCAGCTCTCCTTCATCATCTTCCCAATGCCCACGTAGCCCCAGAAATCCCCATGATAGGCTTGATTCCCTACTCATCCATGGGAACCCACTGGCTAACCTAGGGCATCTCACACACTCTCAACCCCCAGAAATAGGGTCGCTATGGCCATTTCCGCCCTACACTGTGATAGTGCTCTTATTCCACTTTCAACATGCTATGGATCCTGGGGTTTGTAGTTTAGGGAGGGCCATTTAGAATTCTCAGCCAGAGAGCCCTTTGGTCTCAGTAAACAACAAGTCCCAGAATTGGACAAGAGGTTGAAAGTGGAATAATAGCACTATAACAGAGTAGTGTGGAAATGGCCACAGTCAGAAACAACTTGAAGGCACACAACAGCAATATCTGGGTATTAGGTAAGATGCTTTGAGTCCTTTCGAGGTGAAAAGCAGCGTTATTATTGTTGTTGTTGTTGTTGTTGTTGTTGTTGTTTAAAAGCCTGGGAAATAAAGTTCCTGATCTTTTCCTAGTAGGAGGGTGAGCAAACTTGGCAAACTTCCGACTCCAGGATAACAGGATCACAAAGTAGCAATGGGACGGTGAATCTGCTTTGGGCTTTAGCCTCAAACGTAAAGGAGTTACCCGGAGTGAGGAATCTATTTGGGGCATCGGATTCAGTGCCTGAGAGAGCTTCATTAAAGGGAAGATGGGAATCTGTAGCGAATCCCTTTCCCACTCACGTGGGAACCTGGCTCCTGTCCCTTCTTCTGTTGGGCAAAGGACGCTAAGGAAAATCTCTGCTCCACCCTGGCCTCTAGATCTCTGTTTCTGAACTGAAGCCCCAGCCAAAGCAACCTTCATGAGGATGGACCAGAATGGAAGAACAAAGATATCTGTATCTCATCCACCACATTTTGACCAGAAAGATGACCTCAACAAAATCTTGAACTGACCTTGAGCATTTGAGCACCGGACTATTATGGCCCTGGAGGCCGGGGTTCAGTTCTCCGTTTGGCCATGGAAACTCTCTGGGTGACCTTGGGCATGTCACACACTCTCAGCCCCAGAAACCCCCATGATAGGTTATCCTTAGGGTTGCCATAAGTTGGAAACAACCGAAAGGCACACAACAACAGCAGCAGAAACAAACCTTCAGCCTCTCATCAGCATCACTTTCTATTTTTGGGAGACTCTTTAAAAGAGAAAACTTTGAGATTATTTGATTAATTTAACAGATGATGGGGAAATCCCAGCACTCAGTGGGGGTGTTTCCACTCGCTGGCCTGCCCGCTTGGTGGAATCTCCGTGTCCGCTTCCGAACGCAAACAGCAGAGGGCAGTGGAGATACGCCTTCCCTAAACACATATATGTAGTATGGAAACTTTTAAAAATCATTTTGGTGAAGAAATAAAAGGGGGGAGGGTCGGTCTGCTATACTTGATATTTACGGTGTGTGAGGCATGAGCAGGGGGTGGGGAAGCAAAAAAAAATGGAACATGCTATTTAACCACGTCGCCAATCTAGCGGAAAAGAGGTGTTGGCTTGTATGAGACACCTCCACCCTGGGAACGCATCTGTGAAGTAAGGCGTAGCTCAAGCAACTCACTCTTTTCCACAAACGTTTGGGGTAATACATATAGGACTTCTCTTTTCAGTGGTTTTTCTTTTCCGTTCTTATATTTTAATTTTTTTTTTTTTTTGGCATGCCTACTGAAACAATGCACATGTTCCTTTAAGTTGCCTCGCTTGCCCTCAATAGCCTTCCGTGTCCTCAAAATGCGGCCCCTGGTCTTGATGGTAAAGATGTCACTAGGTATCTTCTCATTCCATATGTGATCCTTATTGCACCAGGACCAGAAGAGAGCGCCTCCATCATTCCTACCCGGTAGAGCCACTGGTGAGGGAAAATGGAAGCTGAAGTCCAAAAAGATCAGGAGGGCTACACTGAGCTAGGATCACCCAGGCAACTCATCCAGAAAGGTGGAAGGAAAAGCCAACACTTCTCCTTTGTCCCAAATAAAACACACTACCTGAATCGTAAGATCATAGAATCCTGGAGTTGGAAGAGACCTCCATGGCTATCCAGTCCAGCCCCCTTCTGCCATGCAGGAGGACACACTCAAAGCACTCCCTTCATTACAGATGGCCATCCAGCCTCTGCTTAAAAACCTCCAAAGAAGGAGACTGCTCCACACCCCATGAAGGCAGTATATTCTACTGTTGACCTGCTCTTAACCTCAGAGAGTTCTTCCTCAGGTTTAGGTGGAATCTCTTTTCCTACAATTTGAAGCCATTGCTCTGTGTCCTAGTTTCTGGGGCAGCAGAAAACAAGCTCACCCCAATGTCCATATGACATCCTTTCAAATATTTAAGCATGGCCATCATGCTTAAGCATGGCCTCCTAACCTTCTCCTCTCTAGGTTGAATGTAGCTAGCTCCCTTTGCCGCTCCTCAGAGGGCTTCATGGTTTCCAGACACTTCACCATTTTGGTCACCCTCCTCTGGACACCTTCCAGCTTGTGTCAGTGGTAATGTACTAACTCAACACCTAAGTAAATTCCATTCATTGAACTGGTCTACTTTATTTGGAACTACCAATGGGATTAGGACCAATGCCATCAAATAGCTGGGGAAAGAAGGTGGCAAGGTCAAAGATGCTACAGGTCAAGTATCTCTCATCCAAAGTGCTTGTGACCAGAAGTGTTTTGCATTTTGAATTTCTTTGGATTTTGGTATCCCTGTATTTCCAGATATATAAAATATGATCCTCTACAGGAGATCTCCAGGGACCCAGAAATGAACATGCAGAAGCATCACAGGAGCTCTGCTTCACGCTCAGCACTATGCTTGGGTTCCCACCATTTCACGGATCCTTACGACTCACTCCAGCCACGTGTCTTGTTCATTCACGAGGCTGGAGAGAGTCTGAGGCCATTTCCGCACTAGACCGTTATAGTGCAATGATTCCACTTTCAACCTCCTATGGAATCCTGGGGGTTGCAGTTTCGGGAGGGGCCGCCTGGCCCCTCCCGAAACTGCAACCCCCAGGATTCCATAGGAGGTTGAAAGTGGAATCATAGTGCTATAACAGTCTAGTGCGGAAGCGGCCTGAGACACAAGCAAGCAGGAATGCTGTCTCAAAGAAGGAAGCAGGCAGTTTGAATTTTTGGAGATTTTTCAGATTTTGGATTTCCAGTAAGGGATACTCAACCTGTAAAACAATGCAAAGGTTTTGGGGGGAAATCTTTATTTTATGTAATTATCTGATTTTGACCTCAAACCAACCAAAATTTTCCACATAACTGCAAGGGTAAAGATGGGATCTTGACTGTTGGGGTCTGATTTTTTTAAAAGTAATCTTTTAGTTAATTTCCTGACAACTACCAAGAAAAAGAATGGCTTGAAACCTCTTACTTACTCCCAAATAGAGTAGACCCATTGAATTAACTGTCAAATGGTGAGTCAAGAGCTAGGCAAATCCCCATAATTCAATAGCCCTTCTCCAGTTGGGGCAACTGAATAGCTTTAAGCCATTACTTTATCAGACTACAGTTCTCAGAATCCTCCAAACTGCAAGATAGGTGGCCAAGCTGGTGGGGGGATTCTGGGATGTTTAGTCCACCCCTGCAAGCCCTGAGTGAAAGTCATTCTAGAACTTCCATTAGAGATGCAATTTTTCACTAGGTTTCTTCTCAAAGGAAGCAACAAGGCATTTTAACAATTTTCTTCCCAGTACCAAAAAGTGTTGAAGACGTGTTCATTAATGGAATAGGTTGCCTCGGATGAAGGAGGTTACCTTTTTTGGAGGTCTTTAAACAGAGGCTGGATGACCATCCTTGCAGGGGTGCTTTAGTTGAGTATTTCTGCCTGGAACAGGACTGGACTAGACAATCTTTGTCGTCTCTTCCAGCTCTTAAAACCTATTATTCTAACCTGACATTTCTGAAAGCCTATTTGCAAATCAGTTGTTATTCTGTGCAAAATTTTCACGTGGTTATTTTCCACAGAAAACAGTTTTTTTTTCTCTGCAGGAATCAGCATTTTGCGTAGAAAATTATGCAACCTCCACAGAAAATTCTATTTTCTGCAAGATCAAAAAAACCCCAACAGCAACAAGAAAAGAAAAAGTGTGCATTTTCTTCAGAATAAGTCCCAAAGTGTGAACAGCCTTCGAAAATTGCAATTTTGGGGAATAGTTGTTGTTTGCTATTGTGTGTCTTCAAGTAGTTTCCAACTTATGGCAACCCTAAGGCAAAGCTATCATAAGGTTTTCTTAGCAAGATTTGTTCAGAAGGGGTTTTACCTTTTGGCTTCCTCTGAGGCTGAGAGAGTGTGACTTGTCCAAGGCCATCTAGTGGGTTTTGAACCCTGCTCTCCACAGATACACTTTTTATTTTTTTATATATTTTTTACTTTTTATTTCCCCCCCCCCTCCAAAAGTACTCTTGCAATCCAAAGCCCTTGGACTTGTACGCTGGTGTCTTGTTGATGCTCCACACACAGGCAGTTCCTTTAAAGAAGTGGTGGCGCGTTCCTGGCCGTTGGTGAACGTCCGTGTCCGTTCAGGGTTGTATAAACAGAGTTCCACAACTGTACCTCTTGCACACACAATTAGACACTCTTGGATGGTGCACAGCTACTCACCAATGCCTGTCCCACTGGATTCGCTGGGATTGCAGAAAGAGCCATTGCAGAGTCATAGATATGCGATTGTTTGCTCAATGCAGTATTGAGTGGAAGAGTGGTGCAACACAACCACCATTTAACTTTGTCGTTTGTGGCCATTTCTGCACTACGCTGTTATAGTACTATTATTCCACTTATATTCTGGGGTTTGTAGTTTACTGGGGCCAAAGAGCTCTCTGGCTGAGAATTCCAAAGGCTCCTCCCTTAGCTGCAAAGCCCAGGATTCCATAGGATGTTGAAAGGGGAATAATAGCACTATAACGATGTAGTGTGGAAATGGCCTGTGTGCGCCTTTAAGTCATTTCTGACTTACAGCAACCCTAAGGTGAACGTATCATAGCGTTTTCTTGGCTGAATTTGTTCAGAGGATGTTAGCCATCGCCATCCTCTGAGGCTGAGAGAGCATGACTTGCCCGAAGTCACCCAGCTAACCGGAATTCACCCCTTGGTCTCCTAGTGCTCAACACTCAGAGCACTACACCACTGAACTATCTGGGTGTGAATTTACACCCTTGAAAAATAAGGTGAGATCTCAGATATGCTTTTTCGTTGGACACGCACACACAAGCTGTTCCCCTGAAGTCTCAGTCTTCCAGATGTGGGAGCCCCCCTCCACTCCCAGGCCTCGGCAAGAGCACAAAATGTACAACTCCTACTCTAGAGGTTGTGCTTTTTGCACATTTAATTTAATTCTTTTTTTTTTTTCTAAATCACCTCATAATTTCTTGTTTTTCCACTCTGTAAAACAGCTATATATATATATACGGATCACCGCTCCAACAAGTGGCAACTTGGCAGAGCCCTTTAAAGGGTGGAAGCTTTAAAATCCCAGGCACAGTTTCCAAAAGATCCTTGCCTGGGGGGTGGAAATGGCCAGCCGGGGTGTCCAAACCTCCCCTCACCTTTCACATCCCCCTTTTATCCAACTGTCAGCGTGCTTCCCTTGCTGGGTCTCTTCTGGGCCCAAAGCGTGCTTCTCTCCCTGTCTTTCGCCAGCTTGTATTTCCTCCTCTGACCCTTTCTTCAGCGGCACAAGAGAAAGGAGGACAAAAATTGGTTTCGGAGCCGCCGGGAGGTACACGAGGGACCGCCCGCTGCGTGAGCTGGCTCTCCTTCGCGTCTGGATGGGGGCCTCCCATTCATAAAGGAGCAAGGAGGTGATACTTAATCATTGGTTTGACAAGCTTCCTTCCAACTCTTCCAACCAAATAAATGAGCAAAGGAGAGATATTCTGAGAAATAATTGCAGTCTCCTCCAGCCAGGCATTGTAGCAGTGGTATTTTTAGACAGCAGGGTTGCAGCCGGACTTCTGAGAAAGGCCTTGGAGAGCTCTTCGGTGTTACTAAAGGCAGAGAATCTCAACTGGGGAGGGACCGAGAGTAAAGGCGGGGGGCGGTGTAAGTCTCTGCTAATTTCGTTCCTGAAGGAAGCGACCAGCCATTTGAGCAATTTTCTTCCCTCTGAGAGAACGCCTTTGAAAATTACACAGTTTTTGACACTAGGCCTGGCATCCAGTCCAATATTTACCGATCACAAACCAGGCTTGTGTGTGTGTGTGTGTGCGTGTGCACATGCACGCGTGCTTCTTCAAGTCAACCGTCAACTTATGGCAGCTCCATTGGGTTTCCCAGGGTTTTCTTAGGCAAGAAATACTCACAGATGGTTTTACCAGTTCCTTCTGCTAAAGTAGAGGCTAAAGCACTTGGTATCCTTGATGGTCTCCCATCCAAGGACTAACCAGAGCTGACCCTCATCAACTTCCAAAATCTGACAGGACTACCATCTTGTAATTTTGGGGATTCACCTATACCATCATTAATGACTGAATGTGACCCAAAATACCAGCCTCTTCAACAAGGTGGTTGTCTCTGGGGTGCCGCATCTGGAGCGCTAGGAAATGAAGTTTGCACTTAGACACACAGCTGCAGAGGGACCCCAGGGAGTCTCTCCAGCTGCCCCTTTCAAGCCCCCCCTCACAACTGGGAGATCACTGCAATTATCATTTCCCGGTGCCCTAGTCTGTACTTCCTTAAAAGCCTTACATTTGGGGTCCTGCCTGGCTTAAGAGATAGATTTGAGGGGGGACATTGGCAGAATTAGCCTTGCTGATGGAACTCTAGATGGAGTTGTGTCCAACGATGCCAGATCTTAGCCTATTTGCAGTTTGGAACTTACTCTGCACAAAATTTGCCCATGGTATTTTTCCACAGAAAAAAAGCATTTTCTGCACAGAAAATAATGTCCAAGATCCGGTATCAAACACATACCGACAATGACATAGTCACATTTTAAACTCCTCACCTAAGCCCACCTTAAAAGCCAGCTGGCCATCTGGAATGATGGAGGTCTGTGATGCAGGATGGTGTGACCAGCCCCTTCCCACCAGTGGCTGAGGCTGTAGGGAGGAGAAGCGGGGATCCCTGCAGGATCCCTGCAACTCATCATTGTGGTCTCATTCATGGGAGGGAGCAGGTGGTCACATCACCCTCAAAGCGGCCCACTCAGCAGCAACGCAGATCCCCATTGCTCTGGATGGCTGACCGGCTTTTAAGGGGCACTCTGGGGTCACTGTGGTTGCGCAATCTTGCCATGATTGCAAATGAGAATATGAAGTACATACAGTGCCCTACATCTAAGTCCAATTTAGGACATCCTAACTTAGGATCCTAAATTTAATTTATGATTAAATTTAGGCTTGTAAGTCTAACTTGGGACGCTGTAATAGACTAACAGGCTGCCAGTCAATGTTTCTGTGCACAAAAGTTATTTTTTTGCAAAAAAAAACAAAACCCCTCCACATGTGAATTTTGTTCAGAACAAATCCTGAACTGTGAAGATTTTCAGAAGTCCATGTATTTCTTCATAAGAGTTGCCTGACACTTGAGAAACACATTTTTCAACCATTTTTTAAATACTTCTGAATATTCTTTCCCTCTGTAACAGAGAGTGATGAGATTGGGCAGGTATCCTAAGCTGGATCTGCCCTCCTGCATCTTCACCCCAAAAGGGGCATAAGCTGTCCTGGGAGGCAAGATGAGTGCACCAAACTCTGACCCTAAATTTTCACAACAGATAGCACCCTTGCTTACTTGTAACAACTGGGGACGTACCAGTCCAACATAATTCCTTTGAATGTATTTGGGGATTCAGGTGTTCTTGCCAGCTCCAGCATTTGCAGAATCCTCTTTCCATTTTATGCTCAATAATACTCATGTTCCTACAGAGCACACTAATATAAAGCCACTTACATTCATTTGTATAGGAAAGAATACGGTAGTCTTCTTCTCCCTCCTCTGTTACTTGTGTCTCTTTGATCACCAGCAAAGGGTCAGATTCCAAAGGACTTTGGGGGTACTTTCCAGCTCTATAATTCTATGATGTGATGGCTGTGATCCTACATCAAGGAAACAGAGCTTAACTTTACTCTCAAAGTTCATAGAATCCAAGGATCCTAGAACTGAAAGAGACCACCAGGCCCATCTGGTCAAACCCCCATCTGCCATGCAGGAATAGCCAAAGTATTCCTGACAGATGGACATCCGGCCTCTGTTTAAAAACCTCCAGAGAAGGAGACTCCACCACACTCCACTGAGGCAGCAGCGGATTCCACTGCTGAACAGCTGTTACCATCAGGAAATTCTTCTTAAGGTTTAGATGGAATATCTCTTCCTGCAGTTTGAAGCCACTGCTCCCTGTCCTAGTCTCTGGAGCAGCAGAAAACAGGCTTGCTCTCTCTTCCACATGACAGCCCTCCAAATATTTGAAGATGGCTATCACATCACCTCTCAACCTTCTCTTCTTCAGGCTAAACGTCCCCAGCTGCCTAAACCACTCCTCAGAGGGCATAGTTGGGCAGTGGTTGCATCTTGTCAGTTTGTACATGAATTGTGATGTTGTGCAACCCAATGTACCTCTCTCTGGGTTCTATGGGACCTGCTATAACTGAATGGCAGGACTAGGCTGCAGGCTACTTCTGCCTGTGCTCTTGGTAACCTTGCAAAATTGAGATGCAATCTGAAAGTACTAAATGAAAAAATACGAAATAGATGTAAATGAACCTAGAAATTACAGCACAAAGAATGTCCCCTCTTGTCCCCCCTTAATATGTAACTGATATCCCAAGACCTTCTTTGAGGTGAGAAGGGGCTCCCCCTTGGCCCAGCCAGCTTCAGCTCCTTCCCAGCTGGAGCTCTCCCTCTCTTTCTGAACTCAGCCAGCAAGTGCAGCCCCCACCCCTCCACTCTGCAGGGGTTGCACATACACCCTGGCACCTCTTGGAGAACTCCACTTCTACAACCCTGAACTCAACGCAACTAATCTGCACTGGACAAAAGTGTCCAGCCACTTCCACAAGGCAACTCAGAGGCATATCTAGGGTGGGGCAAGTAGGGTACGTCCCCTGAGCATCAATGCCAGAGGGATGAAAAAAAAAAAAAGCAGTGCCAGAAGCAGAGGAAAAGGAGGAGGGGGAGAGCACAACTTCCACACTTGCCCTAGGAGCTGTTTACGCTAGATACACATCTAGGGCAACTTACCCACATGTAAGATGCCAACACAGAGCCAGCATGGTTTGGGCATTGGATTATGACCCTGGAGACCAGGATTTGATTTGACTTAACCTGTTTTATATCCTGGCCATTACAACTCTTACTGGAGGCAGACTAGTATCACATTGGCTTTTTTAGCTGCTGCATCACAGTGTTTTCTCATGTTCAGCTTGTGCTCTACCAAGACTCCTAGATCCCTTTCACATGTACTAATGTAATTAATTTAAGAAACTGTGGTTAACTAGCATGCACTAATAATTGTGAGAGACAAGAGGATTTGCACTCAAGGATTATAATCCCAAACACAGTTAATGCAGAGTGAAGGCATTCTTTTATATACATTTCCACTCAGAAGAAGCCAGCTGGGCTGAGTTCAAAGAGGACTAAAGTTTGTGCTTCATTGCACTGTCAAATGTACATCGATGCAACCTGATTCCAACTGAACTCTTTTGTTATGTGCCTTCAAGTTGACTCTCATTTATTGGGATTCCATCATAAAGTTATTCTGTTGAGATTTGCCTTTGCCTTTCTCTACAGCTGAGAAAGCGTGACTTGTCCAAGGTCACCCAGGAGGTTTCCATAGCTCAGCAACGATTCAATCCCAGGCCCATCTATAGTTCAACCCTCAAATGGCTTCACTACACTGGCTTCACTCACTGAACTTACTCCGAAATAAATATGCTTCAGATGATGCTGGGAGATCTTGCCGTGAATCTCTGGCTCTTCCTAATGTTTAGTCAGAAACTCATTTCTCAAAATTAAAATCCATTGGTTTTCAGTCCAACTGTCTGGAGCAGCAGAAAACCAACCGTTTCCATCTTTTACCAAAGAATCCTCAAAATATTCAAAGATGGCTCTATCACATCACCTCTCAGTCTTTGCTTCTGCAAGCTAAACATACCCAACCTCCTCATTGGTTGAACGGAGTCTTCCTGTAGAACATCTTCCTCTTGAGTAAAGGTAAGATTTCACATGCCATTGTTGACTTCTTGATGATCTCCAGAGACCAGAGTGGTCACACCTGTGGATGTTGAGATGGCCAAACCCCATTCAGCCATAATCTCTAGAGACTTCCTACCTAGTCCTAGATTCATTTTGAATATCCCTTATTCAAGTCCCCTTTACTGAAAAGAGAAGAGATACAGAAACATGTCTTTCTGTCTTCTTAGCAAGTAAGCCACCATGATCCTGTGAACATACTGTGTTTGTTTACATGGCTCCAGCTGAGCCTCGAAGGAAGGCGAAAGATTGATTGCTGCAAGTCATTCATCTGGCCATGACTCCTGTCCTGGTCACAGCGGCAGTGGCAGCTGGCTTGTTCCATGCTCTCGGATCCCAAAGGGATCATCCGGAATGCTTGAAGATGACTCAGACAGAGGAGTTAGGGAGTGGATGGGGGGGATTCCACAAGCATCCCTAGAATGACCACAATTTTCCTAACCTATTCTGATCCCCAAATCCTTCCCCCTTCATCCCATGACCTCCTCTATTGCTAAACAGAACATACCAGATAGGTCATGTATAATTTTTTCCTTCTTGTTCCACAGTTGGACATACATGAATTAGAGTAACTTGAACATTTGGTGCTGCTCTTTAGACAAGCCAAAAGTCAAGCAAATCATTAGGTGGTGAGATCAAGGTATAAATGGCTGTGTGGGAAAAGGAAGAGGGTAAAGTGTTTGTTTGTTTGTTTGTTTGTTTGTTTGTTTGTTTGTTGAATTTATACCCCACCTTTCTCTGATATAAAGAGAGGAGGTGATTTTTCCACAAGGAAAGGAGTGGCTCCATCAAAAATTTCCCATCAAAGGCTACCTGAGTTGGCTCCACATAGTTCCTGCGAGACCTTCTACATATTCATCACTATGGCACCAGATTGGGGATGAAGGGTTCTCTACCTCTCCGAGTGTTGCCAAGGCCACTTCTGAGGACCTTCTAGATGTCTTCATAGCTCCGCAACTAGACTCTTTCATCCTATAATCCCACAGCTAGACCCACCACCCTTGTACCACTCCTGCTGCCACCACAGACATTAAACTTATTAGAGAGCAGGGCCAAAACTAACAAAATGAATTTCAACAGGGAGAAATGTAAGGTCCTACACCTGGGCAGAAAAAATGAAATGCACAGATGTAAGACGGGTGACACCTGGCTTGACCACAGCACATGTGAAAGATATCTAGGAGTCTTAGTAGAGCACAAGCTGAACATGAGGCAGCAGTGTGATGTGGCAGCTAAAAAAAGCCAGTGTGATTCTGGGCTGCATCAATAGAAACACAGTGTCAAGATCAAGGCAAGTAATAGTACCATTCTATTCTGCTTTGGTCAGACCCCACCGAAATAATACTGTGTCAAGTTCTGGGCACCGTGGTCCAGGAACGGTATGTCCAGAGGAGGACGACCAAATTGATAGAAGACCTGAAACCAGGAAGACCTATGAGGAGCAACTGAGGGAGCTGGGTATGTTTAGCCTGGGGAAGAGGCAACATGATAGCTATATTTAAATGCTTGGAAGGATGTCATATGGAGGATGGAGCAAGCCTGTTTTCTGCTGCTCCAGAGACTAAGAAATGGAGCAATGGCTTCAAACTTCAGGAAAAGAGATTCCACCTAAACCTTAGGAAGAAGAACTTCCTGGTGGTAAGAACAGTTCAACAGAGAAACATGCTGCTGCCTCCATGGAATGTGGTGGAGGCTCCTCCTTCTTTGGAGGTTTTTAAACAGAGGATGGATGGCCATCTGTTGGGAATGCATTGACCGTCTCTTCCTGCATGGAAGAATGGGTTGGACCGGATGGCCTCTGGGGTCTCTTCCAGCTCTATGATTCCATGGTGATTGGTGATGACCAAAATGGAGCACAATTTGATGCTCATGGAGTTACACAACAGTTGCACAATCCCACCTCACTATTGAATAATGAAGGAGGCAGTGTGGCGTAGCAGTCTAAATGTTGGTCTGTGATGTTCATGCCTGCATTGCTTGAGCAATGGGCCAGATGCGCAACTCTGTTTCCACAACCTTGGACTGAATATAGCCGCCCTGCATTGAAGAGACATGTCCAACCATTTCCACACATGCACCTGATGTTAACCCTCGACGTTGAGTAGTCAGAGGTTCGCTGTCTGTCTTTCCCAAAGTGGTACCCTCCAGATGTGTTTGACTTCAACTCCCACACTGCCTGCAGTGATGAAGACGGCACCATCTTGGGGAATGGCTGCCCTTCTTGGATGCCACCACCAATGCCTGAGTCACCATTCAATTTTCATGAGACCTTCTTGCCTTCCCTCCATAGGCAGCTTTCTTCTGTAGCCATGGCCTACCGCCTGGAGCCAACTGAGGCCCCCGTCTTCAGTACAACCCAGGAAGACCTTTCCCATTGGGGTACAGTTGGAATCAGACCACATATCAGTGAAAGAATGAGGCCCATGCTTTGCATAATATATTTATCTTGGAGATGCTGGCTCTCTTCAAGCTATCCAAGAACCCAAGTGCTGAAACCAACACTAAATCAACAGCACTTATAGTAATGAAATAAATTCTTTTGAGGAATCCAGCAGGAGGAGTTGACGAGGGGTTTTGAGCGCTTGTTTTTCTTAAAATTCTCTCTTTCGTGCAAACCGGCATTGTCTGTGATTCTTGGATGTGACCGACATGCAGAAAAGTGCAAAGTCTACCCTTGAGTTTATTTAGTCTGCCTGCCTGGAGCAAAGGAAAATAGAATGCTTAATAAAAGATTTCCTTTTGCGGGAGACCCGGCAAATTGCAGATTCTAAGATAAGCGGCCTCAGTAGTGGAAGGTATAATTCTACAACTAAACAGGGATGACCTTCCTCCATGGAAGCTGAAAGGAATATATCTTGAGCTCTCGGTTAACCACAGCCCTGACTTAGAAGCCACGAGAATCGAAAGCTTAAACAGTTCCTAATTGTACTGTAAAACTCTAAGGAAAATATTTTCAATACTCTGTCCTCTTTAATCTAAACATGATTTAATTTCAACTGCACCATTCACCTTCTGCCACCAAGAAGCTCAAATTTGTATTTCATAACCTTTCGTGGGCCTACTGGATATTTTGCTTCAAAGAGGAAGGCCAACCAAGAGGGTCTGAGGATAAATATGGATAAATATGGGAAGCCTGCGCCTCCCGATCTCAGTCTCCTCTCACTCATAGGACGGGAAGACAAGAGGGAATCCCTCCAAGGAGACCTGGGAAGTTGCCTCTGCCCAAACTAGGGGCGTTCTCCGTCTAGCCCAGAAATGCTGTCTCTTCAAGCAGAAAGTTAGGATTGCCAGGTTGTTACCAACCCAAGCTTCAGGATTTCAGAGTCAGATTTCATGGGAGCAAGGGACAGCCACTGCTGGAGTCATGGGGCGGCACCAATGATATTACAAGAGGTTCCTCCAGTGATATCCCAGCGGCCAGGCCTTGGTGATATTCTTAAGCATGATAATTAAAGCACCGTAGAACCATAGAATTGGTGAGTTGGGAGAGACCCCAAGGACCATCCAGTTCAACTTCATCCTGTGATGCAGGAAGACACCATCAAAGCATTCCCTTTGACAGACAGCCATCCAGCCTCTCTCAGAAAACCTCCAAAGAAGGAGACTCCACGACACTCCATTGAGGCAGTAGCAGAGTCTACTCTCAAACTGCTCTTTCCGTCAGGAAGTTGTTCCTCATGTTTAGCTGGAATCTCTTTTCCTGAAGTTTGAAGCCATTGCTCCACAGCGTCCTAGTCTCTGGAGCAACAGAAAACAAGCTTCCTCCATCTTCCATGTGACAGATATCCTTTCAAACATTTAAGGATGGCTATCAAATCTCCTCTTAACCTTCTCTTCTCCAGGCTAAACATCCCCAGTTCTCTAGGCCACTCCTCAGAGAGCTTCATGGTTTCCAGGCTAATAGTGATATCTTTAAGGATGATGATGATGATGACAATGATGCCAAGTCTAACAAAGAAGAATATTTAGATCCTGCATCATACTGGTTTAGTGTAAATCTACACTTATGTAGTCTCATGCTGGTTGTGCTATACCCACCTTCTGCTGAATACCAACTTTGTGGAACTGATGTTGTTTCTGCCCATGCTCTCCTTTTCCCCTAGCGCCACGGGGAATAATGTGCAGGATCAAGATCAGCTCGGATCTGATGTCTTCAGGGGCTTATAAGAAAAAGATGGAGAAGAGAAAGAGGAGGAGGAGGAGGAGGAGGAGGCGTGCCACGGAGTGTGGTGGAGTCTCCTTCTTTGGAGGTTTTTAAGCGGAGGCTGGATGGCCACTTGTCGGGAGTGCTTTGAGGGTTTTCCTGCATGGCAGGGGGTTGGACTGGATGGCCCTTGTGGTCTCTTCCAACTCTACATTTCTATGATTCTATGATTCTATGAGGAGGAGGAGGAGGAGGAGGAGGAGGAGGAGGAAATAGAAATTGATAGATGTTGTATGTATGTATGTATGTATGTATGTATTTACTCACTCACTTACTTACTTACTTACTTACTTATTAACTTTTATCCCACCCTCAGTAATGGAACTCAAGATAGCTTACAAATTATTAAAACCAATTATTAAACCATTTTTCCAATTATTATTGAAGGGGTGACATGATCACACTCTTTAAATACATTAAAGGCTGCGACAGAGAGGAGCAGGCAGGCTTGTTCTCTGCTGCCCCAGATGTTAGAACTAGGTCTAATGGTTTGATGTTACAGGAGGCGAGATTTCAATTGAAAAATTAGAAGGAACTTCCTGAGAGCGAGAGCAGCTTAGCAATGGAACCAATTGCCAAGAGAGGTGGTGGGGGTCTCCTTTTCTGGACACTTTCAAAAAGAGGCTGGGCAGCTACCTGCTGGGGATGCTCTAGCTGGAGTTCTTGCATTGACCAGCGACTTGGGCTGAATGGCCCAGGAGGCCCCTCCCAACTCTTACAATGCTCTGATTCTATGATTCTATTAAAATGAGACAAACTGTTGAAACCAACCACCAGATGCCTCTGAGCATGTCTTATTTCTCTCATGCAGTACTTGACCATCATCCCTGTTCTGCTTTGTTTTGCTCTTTAAAGCATCACTGAAAGATCTAACAAGATGGGAAGGGAAAGATTTGCTCAGCAGATGGTTCCTTCAAAGTTAACACCTTTGGGCAGCTTTTCTAATAAGCAGGGAATGGATTCATTCTTACCTAAAAAGAAGACCCTGCAGCTGCCCTCAAACTGGTTGACAGTCTGGAACTTGCAACTGGAATTGCCTTGCCTGTGCAATGTTTAGTCAATTTCTCTTGGAAATGGTACCAGAATCTTGCAGTATGGCTTCGTGTGTGTGTGTGTGTGTGTGTGTGTGTGTGTGTTGGCACCTGTACCTACCATGGCTGCCCACCCCAGCTCCACACAGTCTCCCCATAGACACACAAATGGTCAAAGAAAGCAGAGGCGAACAAACAAATGGAAAGGAAACTGTCATGGATAAAATATCAATTAATACCCAAAGGGAAGCAATTCTTCCAAGACTTGACATGAAATAAAAGGCAGACATTTACAGGCAGGAAGAAATCTAATAAATGAACACATAAAACTTATATAAGGTCCATTTAAAAGAAACCATGCTAACATAGTTAAAGCTTAAGATCTTAACTTTAAAAGTTTGCAGAAAATTGTACCTATAAACCATGGGATTACAAAGTTAACCCCAAAACTGTACTTAAAATTTGCTGGGAGCCAAGCAAAGGCTCCTCCATCAGTAGGGGGCTGCAACTGTGAACGCTGCTCTTTTAACAACATCCGTGTCCAAGCCGGTCCATCTGATTTTCACTTGGACTACAACAACCCATGTATTGCATTCTTCATGAAGTACAAGAAGGACACTTGAAGGCACATCACAACAGCAGCAACGACAACAAGAATGAGCCCATCGAAACAGCAGTTTGGTAGCTCAACTCTTATGCAAGTACCATTGTTGCTTTGGGTCTACTCTATTTGGGAGTGACGAAGGGATTCAAGCTACGGTTGGCGTTCCTTTCCCTCTGATTTCTGGCCCTGGGAGAAGGTACAAGTGTACAATCAGGTGAACAAACAGGATTTTGGGCTATGAACCTGGTCTGGACCATTTCACCTCCCTCATGGAGTGACATTGGTCATTTCTGCACTAGACCTTTGAGGCCCCTCCCTAAACTGCAATCCCCGGGATTCCATAGGATGTTGAAGGTGGAATAATAGCACTATAACAGTCTAGTGCAGAAATAATTTATTTGCTCCAGTAGCTGGAAGCTCTTTCCCGCCACTTGTGCCCAGTCCTTCCAGGAGCTGTGCCTTCAGTTCTGCATTCAAATGTGCCTTCAGTTGTGCAAGGTGATGATGAAATGTTATTTATGTCCTGCTTTTTCCCTAAGACTGGGCATACGCATTTCAAAGGTTACAATTAAAAACATGCAAAAAGTCACCATTAAAACCAAATTAAGCTATTAGTGATATTAAAAACACACTCCAAAAAAGACGTTAAAAGTTGCACAATACATTTTAAAACAACAGAGCACTTTGTGCTTCAGTTCTGGAAAACATTCTAAAAGAATCATTCAATTCTGCATTCAGTTCTGCTTTCAGCTGTGCGTTAAGGCCATTTCTGCACTACTCTGTTGTAAGTGCTATTATTCCACTTTTGACATCCTGTGAAATCCTGGGGTTTGTAGTTTAGGGAGGGGCATTTGGACTTCTCAGTCAGAGAGCTTTTGGGCCTCAGTGAAAAACCCCAGAATTCCACAGGAGGTTGAAAATGGAATAATAGCACTGTAACAGCGTAGGGCGGAAAAGGCCTAAGTTGTGTATTCAGCTGTGCGTTAGTTCTGCGTTCAGTTCTTCATTCAGCTGTGTATTCAGTTCTTCATTCAGTCATGCATTTGGTTGCTCACTCAGTTCTGCTCTCACTTGTGCATCCCGTTTTACGTGTGTTTGTACATGTACTTGTACAATGCAATTCTCGGCTGCATCAACAGGAGTATGGTGTCTAGATCGAGGGAGGTACTGGTACCACTCTACTCTGCTTTGGTTAGACCTCATCTTGAATCCTGTGTCCAGTTCTGGGCACCCCAATTCAACAAGGACCTGGTCAAGCTGGAGCAAGTCCAGAGAAGGGCGACCAAAATGGTGAGAGGCCTGGAAGCCATGAAGCCCTATGAGGATAGACTTAGAGAGCTGGGTATGTTTAGTCTGCAGAAGAGAAGGTTAAGAGGGGACATGAGAGCCATTTTTAAATATTTGAAGGGATGCCATGTAGAGGAAGGAGAGGGCTTGTTTTCTGCTGCTCCAGAGACCAGGACAAGGAGCAGTGGATTCGAGCTGCAGGAAAGGAGATTCCACCTGAGCCTCAGGAAGAACTTCCTGACGGTCAGGGCCGTCCGGCAGTGGAATCTGCTGCCTCGGAGTGTAGTGGAGTCTCCTTCCTTGGAGGTTTTTAAGCGGAGGCTGGATGGCCATCTGTCGGGAATGCTTTGAGGGTGTTCCTGCATGGCAGGGGATTGGACTGGATGGCCCGTGTGGTCTCTTCCAACTCTACAGTTCTATGATTCTGTGATTTTATCATTCTATCATTCTGCGAAGCCATCACTCAGCACAGTCAAAACACTTCACATGCAGAGCGTTACACCACACAGCCCCTGATGTGGGATCTTGGCTGCTGCACGCAGATGCCACTTACGCTGAAGGTGTTTCGCCCGCTGTCCCACTGACTCTTTGCCAGGGACCTATCGAGAGACTATTCCCGTGACCAGATCCGTGGCCACACTCAGTGGGGCTGAGAGAAGAGCGTTTCGTAGGGAAGGGGAAAGTCAGCGGGAGGAGGCAGGAGAATTGCAACCAACTGCCTTGTGCTTCCAAGCCAGGGTGCGCTGCTGGATCGGCCGTTAAGACAAACAGGAACTCCCGTTGTAGGAAAGAGTGATGGCCTCGCCATTGCCGTTGAGATGGGGGGGCAGTTGCTTAGGGACCCGGAGAGCAAGGGAACCTCACATGAAGGATTCAAAGCCAAATGGAAGCAGTGGAGGATATTAATGATAATATAATGGAAACCAAATGCTGAAGTTCAAAGTTAAATCCTTAATAATATACAGTCACTTTAGGTTATGCCAGGCTCCAAAAGAGATTGTTTTTCAAGGCAAAGGATTGTGGGTAAAATGTTCTAAATTCCCAAGGAGGCAATATGGTTGGGATATTTTTGGCCGCTCTGAGAACCCCCTTCCCCCCGCCAGCCTCTCCGCTCCACCACCCGATCCGTTCTTTTCTTTTCCACACATTCGGAGGGGCCTGCGCTCATGTTAATACTCCCAAGCCCTCACTTTGCACATTGACTGCTGATCCTGTTGACAGGTGGCCAACTGCCATTTGGAAGGGCTCTGCCCATTAAAGTCCTCCGAGCGAGAGAGGAAAAATAAGTTTCCCTAGCAGGATCCGGCCAAAGGCTTGATATCAAGAGCTTCTGTACAGCAGAGGAGAGCCGGCGTTCAGAGTGGGACACACTCATGCGAGTGTGCAGGAGGAAAAGTTGTAGAATCCTAGAGCTGGAAGAGATCCCAAAGGCCATCCAGTCCAACCCCCTTACGCCATGCAGAAAGACACAATCGAAATATTCCCTTTGACAGATGGCCAACCAGCCTCAGTTTAAAAACCTCCAAAGACGGTGGAGACTCCACCACACTCCAGAGCAGAAGCATATTCCACTGTCACATTGCTCTTTTTGTCAGGAAGTTCTTTCTAGTGCTTAGGTGGAATCTTTTTTCCTGTAGTTTGAAGCCATTGCTCCACAATGTCCTATTCTCTGGAGCATCAGCAGAAAACAAGCTTGCCCCTTCTTCCATATGACATCCTTTCAAATATTTAAACATGGCTACTGTGTCCACCCTTAACCTTCTCTTCTCCAGGCTCCCAGCTCCCTAAGCTGCTCCTCAGAGGGCTTCCGGGTTTCCAGGCCTTTGAGCATTTTGGTTTAGAAGCTGCTGAAGAAGAACATCGCTGACAAAAAAGAAGCTGCTACTGAAGAAGACGGGAGCTCTGAAGAAGCTGCTGGGTCTGACTGGAAGGGGATGTGTTCTCCAAGAAGAACAGTGCTCCTTTATTTATTTATTGGATTTAGTGTTTGTATGCACACATTCACAGGCGGCATTTTGCCTCCCCGTTGCCTACTGGCTTCACACAGCTGGGCAATCGGAAGGAAGGCTATTTGATTAAGCAAACATGTGAATATGTGCCTATGTTGCTGGAATTCAGGAGGGAGGAAGGAAGGGGAACGGGAAGGGAAAAAAGGAGCTGCTGTGGTTGCACGACCAAACTGATAAGGTGAGCATATACACACAGTAGAAACATCCCCTTGCACTGATGTGGCTATGTAAGGCTTTCCAAACTGAATTCACTTTGTGTTAAAACAGGTGTGTGTGGCAGTGAAGGGGTCAAACTGGGCAGGGATACTATGCAGCGGAGTGGGGATACAGCTGTCATGTAGATCTAGAAGTCTTAGTAGATCACAAGCTGAACATGAGTCAGCAATGTGATGCAGCAGCCAAGAAAACCAACATGATTCTTGGTTGCATCAATAGGACTATGGTGTCTAGATTGAGGAAAATAATAGCACCACTTTATTTTTCTTTGGTCAGACATCACCTGGAATACTGTGTCCATTTCTAGGCAAGAAAGATGCTGACAAGCTGGAATGTGTCCAGAGGAGGGCGACCAGAAGGGTAGATGGCCTGGAAGCCATGAAGCCCTGTGAGGAGCCGCTCAGGGACCTGGGGATGTTTGGCCTGAAGAAGAGAAGATTAAGAGATGTCACAATAGCCGTGTTTAAATATTGGAAAAGATTGGAAAAGATGAGGCAAGCTTGTTTTCTGCTGCTCCAGATACTAACACTGTGGAGCAATGACTTCAAGCTACAGGAAAAGAGATTCCACCTAAAAATTAAGAGGAACTTCCTGATGGGAAGAGCAGTTGGGCAGTGGAATATGCTGCTGCCTTAGTGGAGTGTGGCGGAGTCTCTTCCTTTTTAAAGGGATGCTGGATGGCCCTCTGTCAAAGGGAATGCTCTGATTGTGTCTTCCTGCATAGCAGAAAGGGGTTGGACCAGATGGTCCTTGGGGTCTCTTCCAACTCTCGGGTTCTATGGTTCATCCTCAGATGCTGGGGCCCCTGAGCAAAGGACAGCCACAGTCTCCATCCGTGGCCTGCTGCCTTTCCGCAGAGCGCCAGCATGGAAGAACCGTTGGTCCGACTCCTCGGTCCTCTATCTCCCACCCAGCCCTTCCTTGTAGCCCTCTCTGCTTGCCCTGTATCCCCGCCTGCTCCCACTTACCACCCCTGCTTAGGGAAGATTTCTTCCTCACAGGCCTGGCCAACTGCCTTCTGTCTCTCCCGGCAAAGGCTCCAGTCCGTTTTATTTTACGGCCGTACGTGGCCAAAAGGTAAAAAATAGTTCATCTCTTCCCAGATGTGCCTCTGCTTCCCTCCCCGGCCCTTTCCACGAGCCAAGGTTTCTGTCTCCTTGCCAGAGGGCCTTCATCAATGTCTCTTGGTCAGGGGTTACGCCGGGAGAGGAGGTTTTAGGGTCTTTGTTCTGTAAATACAGCAGATCCTCTTAGAAAATGGAGATTAAGGGAAATTGATGGGCTGACGTGGGTTTGTCGAGCTTTTGCACATCCCATGTTTTGGAAAGGAGGCTGCATGCTGGAACCAGGCTCCGTCTCTCTCCCCTGGAGAGGCAGGCCCAGTGCCTGTCTCCCTCCTGCACGCAGCGAGCGTGGAATCCTTGAGAACCAGGCCAAGCACTCTGGGTTTATTCGGTTCGGTACTGATGAGCAACAAAAATTGGGTGGACAAAGTATTTATCACTTCTGGGGAGAGAGAAGCAGATAATTTTAAAAAAAAATAATTGGGGGAAATATAGATGAATTAAAAGGGAATTGAACTGCAGGATCTGAGCAGGACTTGGATGCCTGGAGAATATTAAAAACAAAAATAAAATGTCTTATGTCACCTTAAAGATTTTCCCCCCTCCCTCTTTCTATCCTTTCCACCTTCAGCTCCGCAAATAGTGGAAGACTTAACTTTATCCCGGTCGATCAACATAGACACAAGGTGCCCCCCAAATAATTACAGGTTGTTTACCTATTAATTTTAAATTTCCATAATGGTTTTTTTTTCTCCAAAATCACTCTTGATCCAAAGGAGGTTTAAGTCCAGCATAGACAGACAAAGGAGATTCTGAGTGGATGTCAAATGTCTCTTCTTTTGTGCCCCCTGTTGCTACTCTTACTTCATATTTTAATTTTTCTGAAAGAGCCATGGACCATATCCTATTTGACCACTTTCCTACCGAGAGATTTTGGGGCACCTTCAAGATGTGATCTGCAGGTTTTGTTTGGCACAAGCTTTTGTGGACTTCATCAAACGAGAGTGTGAAGGGGGGAAATGGTTACTACTCATGAGGTCTGAAGTTTGGATCCCATCTCTGTCCCACCTGCTCTCTTAGGAAGGCCACTCCCTGCTTAGAATCCCAGATTTGGAAGGTGGTCCAAGGCCATCTAGTCCAACCTTTGCTGATGCAGGAATCTCCCAGCACTCTCATTCTGCATCCTGTTCCAACAGTTTCCAGGCAATGCACATGCACATGTCACAACAGCATGCGCAGACAACACCCTTCACTTTTATCCTAACATGTAGCATCCAGGGATATACTGCTCCTTAACATGGAGTTTCTACTGAGCTATTATGATCGATAGGAGAGCCAGTGTGGTATAGTGGTCCAGGTACTGGTGGGAGTGACACTGTGGGACCAGGGTCTTTTCCACACTACACTGTCTATAGTGCAATTATTCCACTTTCAACATCCCCTGGAATCCTAGGGGTTTGCAGTTTAGCCAGAGATCTCTTTGACCCCAGAATTCCACAAGTCATTGAAAGTGGAATAATAGCACTACAACAATGAAGTGTGGAAATGGCCCAGGGTTCAACTCTTTGCTCAGTCACAGAGACCACTGAGTGATCTTGGGCGAGTCATACTCTCTCAGCCTCAGAGGAAGGCAATGGCAAACCTCCTCTGAAGAAATCTGGCCAAGAAAACCACACAAGAGGCCCCTTAGAATCACCATAAGTTGGAGTCAATTTGAAGACAGAAAGGAGGAGGGTCTTCCATTTGCAAGGCTGGATGATACAGGGGGCTAAGGTTTTGGTGGGCAAGTTTCAGTCCAGAAAAGGTGGGAGCGACTTAGTTTGGTGGAGCACTCACCACCACCTGTCCACCATGGATAGTTCAGAAGAAGGCAGAAGACAGTACAGTCCTGTGGATATCCTTCAACCCAAACGCTTTCTTAAAGTCCCCACTTATTTCAGCAAAACTTGTGTAAGAGAGAACCCACTGCTGGGTTTCCTTAGCCTTTATGCAGCTTGCTCTAAATTAAAAATTAAAAAGGCACAATTTTCTGAACCCCCAAGGCTTGTTCTCATCCACACAGAAGAGGAGGAAAATACATTATGGTTGTATCATCTGAATCTACACTTTGGCAGTTAAGCAGTAGTTGTGCTACCCCTTGTTTCTAGTGAATACAACTTTTGTGTCCTCCACGTGCCTGCTTCTTATCCTCCCTTTGGGTAACGGGGAATCTGGCATGGGGACGTTTTCTACAATCCCACTGATTCAAGTAGTGCAGTGAAGGCACTGACAAATAGCTGGGGACCATCTAAAAAAGGACATTGGAACTGTAGCTATTTGATCACATAGCATTAAATGACGCAGTTGCAGAGGGCCATTTTATTCTTTTCCCTAACTTAAATTAGGATTGTGGCTTGGAAAAGTTAAGTTTTTGGACTACACCTCTCATAATCCCCCAACCAACTTGGCCGGTGGCTTTCATATGTCATGGCTGAAATTCTGAGATCCTGCATCATGTTTGTGAAGGGTAGATTTGCTCTCACCTACTTCCATGGTGGTTGGGCTATAGTTCTCTTCGGCAAAAAACCAGCACGGTGGAGCTCATGGTCTGATGGGAACTGCCCATGGGCCTCCTGCTTCTGGTCCCCTTGTGCCACCATGGGGAGGGAAGCGCGCACAGGGGCTCTTTCTGCAGCCCCAAGGTGACACAAAGACACAGAGAAGGCACCGACCAAGAGTTCTGCACCGACGGTGAGCAGCCGCGTGGCCGGAATCCTGCTGGTTACTCCCAAGTAGAGCAGAACCATCAAATCAGTTGCTGAACCATGAGCCAGCATATTGGTTAAAGCCAATGCGTTTGAGGGCCACGCTTTAGTCAGGATTTACAGCCGGAGTTTCAGCCCATATATTTGACTCAGTTATGACTTCATCGGTGCAGCAATGACAGCCCTGCAGAGCAGGAACCATCTGAGTGGATTAAACTGTTCCCTTTGGCAGAACAGTTGGAAGAAAACCCATTTTGTGAACAGCAATATGTACAAGCTCACAGGGGAAAAAGCCTCCAGAGAGACCTCCAGTAATTCTGTTACTGAAACAGTTTTAAATTGGATAATGCACAAAGTCTCTTCCAGTAGCCAGGGAACGATCAGCCCTGTTGGCTGAAGTGGAAGGAACATACTTGATGACATGATGGTTTTTTTTCTTAAAAAAAATTATTATTATTATTATTTTCCAACATTGATGCAGAGAGGCCCTCTAGGACACAACTCTGGGGCTGCGTTTTATACGCTGGCACGTTAGAGAGACACAAAGAGAAACGACACTTTAAGTGGTCAGGCAAGTTGAAACCAGTATTTGCTTCTTTGTTTCCGCTTAGGCAAGTTTGAAGCAATTAACAGTTGAAATAATGGGATGGCTAAGAGTAGGAATGTAATTTTTCACTAATTTCATTCTCAAAAAAAAAAAAAGGAATGAGTAATTTTAGCAACGTTCTGTCCACTGAAAGACAAAACCACATGGTTTTTGAAGACTATTTGCAATTTGGGACATGTTGTGTGTAAAACTCATATTTTTCTTGGTTCCCAAAAGAGCATTTGCTCTTTAGGAAACAGCATTTTCTGCGCAGAGAATATTTCTGGGGAGGACTGTTATTTTTTATGCAGAAGTGCCTGTTTTCTGCACAGAAAATGCTGGTTTCTGTTCAAGAAAAGCAATGTAAGAATTTTGGACCAAATAAGTCCCAAACTTCAAATATTCTCATTAGTCCAGGACTTTCCTTGTCTGAGTTTTGTGACTCTTCGGAAAGACATTTTTCACATTTGTTTTAACTCCAAGTATTTTCAACTATTTTTTGCATCCCAGCCTAAAAGCAAAGCTCTAAAATCGTGGCAGCACCAACAGAAGTCAACTAGTCCGGGAGTATTTGGAAAAAGATTCTTGAAACAACATCTCTAGATGGTCAGCATAGAGGGATAGAAAGCCCCACGTGTTGTTGTAGCCCAATCAGGGCCCAAGACCTAAGGAGTTAACTTCCCCTGAGTTTCATGGAAAAGACCAATCCACAATTTTCACCCCAGACCCAACCAACTGCAGTCTTTCCTACCCTAACACAATCACAAATTCTACCTTGCAAGAACCTTTTCCAGACTTTCACTGAAAACCACCCCAAAACGAGGTACCTACAGCCTTCCACAGCCATTTATTTTAGCGAGATGAAGTAGAAACATCTCATTTAACCTCCAGCTACATCTTTGTATGGACCTTATATTTCTATTTTCTGCGCGTGGCCGGTTTTTACAGTTCACATCTGAATTCTCTGACAACCCCTTCAAGTCTCTGGACTATGAAAAGATATATGCAAAAACCTTTCATTTAATTCTTTCTTCTCTTTAAAGCAAAAAGAGGCAGGGGGAGTGTGTTGGTGGGGAGAGGAAATCTGTCTGGATATAAATTTATTATGAAATGTCCATTTATTTTGTTCTTGCCTCAATTTTCCTTCTTTGAAGCTCACTCCCTTCCAAGATTGTCAGAAGTTTCTTTCCTTTTTGTTGTTTTTTTAAATAGAAACTCTCTCTTTCTTTGTCTCTGTTCGTCTTTTCTTTTCCTACCCCCCCTCCAATTTGCTGTTCCAAACAGAAGGAGAATTTAAGTTGGAACAGGTCACAGATGTGGAACCAGCAAACGCAGGCTCCAAAGACCGGCTCTTTCGTGGAGTTCATCCAAAGGTCAGGAAACTTGGCGGTGGGACAGGACAGAATGGAAGTCGGGGAGAAGAGAGCAGAAGAAAGAATGCCACGGGACAAGTGTGTCATCACTGGGACATCTGGATCTGTCCACAGATGTGTAGGAAAAGGGGAACGGGATTCTGCAACCGGAGGTCACCGGAATGGGCAAGAGGACCACCCAAATCTCAGGTGAGGCTCTCAGGACAGGTGAGCTACCTCAGCAGGGGTAGATCGGAGGTGAGAGGGAAATTCAGAAGGCCGCCGGACGGGTGAACAGAAGCCAGCTGGAGGCCTGGCTCGCGCTCATCCATGGCCACAGTGCCGATGCGCAGCTGGGGAGGGGGAGCTCGGTCACGGCGGCTGATCTGAGATTCCGAGAAAGAAAGAGATTTGCAGGGGAAGGCCACCGAAGGCACGCTGTGTCAGTGCGAGAAATGATTTGCCATCTTGTCACTCTGGCCACAAGGAGATCCAGGGTGGTACCGTGGCTTGGGCATTGGACTGTGATTCCGGAGGTCAGGATTTGAATCCCCGCTTGGCCATGGAAACCCACTGGGTGACCTTGGGCAAGTCACGCTCTCTCAGCCTCAGAGGAAGACAAAGGCAAACCCCCTCTGAATAAATCTTCGCATGATAGAGTAGCCTTGCAGTCACCAGAAGTTGGAAATGACTTGAAGGCACACCACAACCACTGCAACGACAACAAGCTCCAGCTTTCTTTCTTTTTCTTTTCTTTTTTTGGGCAGTTCTTTTGCAAGATACTCTACATAGAATCCTAGAGTTGGAAGGTACCACCAAGGGCCATCTGGTCCAATCTGCATCAGACCAAAACCCTGGACTTCTTTAGGATGCTTTTTGGTAAATGAAACTTCATGCTTCTTTCCTTGGCTTGAGTTGTACTCTCTCATAACATTTCATGTTTCAACTTCAGCTTCAAAGAATTATCAAGCTAGGACGGATCATAAGGGCCCCCAGCCTAGCCCAGCCCAACCCACCCACCCCCTGCCATGCTCAGTGCTGGAATACACAGCTAAAAAAGTCCTGAGAGAGATGGCCCACCAAGCTCTCTTTCAAGACCTCCAGTGAAGGGAAGTCCACCACACACCAATGAGACAGCAGCATATCCCACTGCTGGACTGCTCAAAGACCCCTCCCTAAACTGCGAAACCCAGGATTCCCTAGGATGTTGAAAGTGGAATGATAGCACTATAACAGCCTAGTGCAGAAATGCTCTGTACGTCAAGGCTGTTGAATAAGCTGGAATTCCAGAAATGCTTCCAGTTGAACAGACCTCCCTGAATGGGGTCTGACATCAGTCTCTCTTATTAGCCACATTGCTCATTCTTCTTAATTTGATTTCAGCTCCACCCTCACCCACAAGAAGTTACTTCGTGGCCCCCTCTCTGCTTGCTGGTGTCCATATCTTTCAAAAATCCTGTGGGCCATTAGCATAACGCTCATTTTTTGTTTTTTGTTTTCTTCTTGGCCACCGGTTCCTCTCCGCAGGCCTTTCCAATCAATGGCTGCGTTCCTCCTCCCTGGCTATCTTCGAACTTGATCCCTTCATAAACACAGAATAAATGAAGTAATTAGGCAAAAGGAGGTAAACAGGATGAAAGAAGGCCTTTCTTCACCCATCCCCAGCCCAGGAGAGAGAAAGAGGGAGGGAGAGAATGTGAAATTAACATGCGATTCAATTTCCCGAGCAGAGAGACAAAGATATTGTTCGTTCTTTGTGTAAACTAAAAGTACAAGGTCTTATTAAATTACAAACTAATTCCTTCTGTTAGGAACGGAGGAGGTGGTGGGGTGGGAGCTATCTCTGGAAATCATCAAGGCCCTTTGGATGACAAGCGAGTTGGCCCTCCAGACCTGTGGCTCTGAAGTCCGCACCTGGTGCTGGGAGGGGACGGCAGAGGGGCTGGAAGGGGTCCTTTGCAGGGCAAAACACGTCAGAGTGGAAAGGGTGGCTTAGGGAGGTCTTTGCTCCCAGCTGAAGATGCCCTGCTCCACATCTAGCTAGATGTACCCATCGCTATCCATCTATCCAACTCCCATTCTCCCATCTCTTGGGTGCAGCCTGAGGGCCACATGTGGTCCCCAGGGGCTGTTTTTGTGACCTCCAGGGCCCCCAGGGGTCAACAGTGCCCCCAAATGGGAGGCATGCAGGACATCACAGCCACATTCTCAAGAGCCTGGGCCAACTGAGGCTCAGGAGGGGCTTTGTTTTTTAAAGCAGGAAGTTGTTAAAAAAGTTTTCTCTTCAGACTGAAGTGGCCCAATGGGGCCTAAAAACATGAGGAAATGCCCCTTAGAGGGCATTTGTGCTCCAGCGTGCAATGGAGGCTTGGCCCTCTGGTTGCCCACCCCTGCTCTAGAGGGATTTGCAGTGCAGTCGATGGCCATTTCCACACTAGACTGTTATAGTGCTATTACTCCCCTTTCAACCCCCTATGGAATCCTGGGGTTTGCAGTTTAGGGAGGGGCCTTTAGAATTCTCATCCAGAGAGCTCTTTGGCCTCAGGAAACTGCAAACCCCAGGATTACATAGGATGCTGAAAGTGGAATAATAGCACTATAACAGTCTGGTACAGAAACGGCCTGTATAAAGGGGTACGAGATGCTCATTGCTCAGTGGGTTCCCTGACTCTGCTAGACCTTGCCTATTTGAAACCTGCAAGAGAAGCTCAATGGCTCCCATTCCCCTTGGGATGCCATCCCTAGACGGCATGAAGGGGCAGCGACCAGAATTTGTGTGATATACTCCAGCACTGGCTAATGGCTGCCTTGTCATTTACCGTGGGAATATGCTCCAGGTTTTAGCATGTTTGGATCCCGTGTGGCACAGCAATTTGAGTGCTGGACTAGGACTCTGAGAAACCGGTATTTGAATCCAGCTCTGGAAACCCACTGAGTGATCCTGGGCAAGTCACGCTCTCTCATCTCCTAAAAGAAAGGCAGTTGTAAAGCTTGAACTATATCTTTTTGGGAAGATAGTCGCGTATAGTGATTGGAGTGTTGAACCCTGTGAGACTAGGGCTCAGTTCTCCACTCAGCCAAGGAAACCTAGTGGGTTACCTTGGGAAGGTCACACTCTCTTAGCCTCAGAGGTGGTAAGCCTCTGTAACAGCAAACAGGGCCAGTGTGCTGCAGTGATCTGAGCGTTGGACTAAGACTCTGGGACACCAGGCTTTGAATCCCTGCTCGGAAATGGAAGCCCAGTGGCTGGGCTTGGCAATGTCATACTGTCTCAGCCTTAGAGGCAGACCTCAGCAAACATACTCTGAACAAATCTTGCTGAGAAAATTACAGAGAAAACAATATTTCTGCATGGAAGATGATATTTCTGGAGAAAAATATTATATTCTGTATAGAAAAGAGGAGGGCCAGCATGGTATACTAGTTTGAGTACTGGGCTACAAACTCTGGAGCACAGGATGAAAATCCCCACTCAGCCATGGAAACCCCCTGGGTGACCTTGGGCAAGTCACAGTTTCTCAGCCTCAAAGAAAGGCAAGGGCAGACCTCCCCCTCTGAACAAATCTAACCAAGAAAACCTGTGATGGGTTCTCTTTAGGCTCCTTGCAAGTCAGAAACAACTTGAAGGCAGGCAATAATAAAAAAGAAATTCCACCACCTTTCAGGACAGTCCATTCTACTGTCAAACAACTCCTACAGTTGAAAAAAAAAATCCTCCATAGGTTTCTGTGGAATCTCTTTTCTTGTTCATTTTCATTTTCTAGTCTCTGGAGCAGCAGAAAACAAACTCACTCCATCTTCCACAAGACATCCCTTCAGATATTTTAAGATGGCTCTCATTGTGTAGCCTCTTGGTCTTCTCCGCTCCAAGCTAAACATACCCAGCTCACTAATCCACTCCTCATAAGACTTGGTGTCCAGACTCTTGTCCATCTTGGTTGCTCAGCTCCTCTGGAGACATTTCAGCTTGTTGATACCCTTACTGAATTGTCATGTCCAGACCTGGGTGTATTATTTCAGGTGAGGTCTCTGGCTCTGGCTTCGTGGCCAAGACAAAGACATCAGGAAGAGGGTGAGAGAAGCACGTCAGTCTGGAGGCAGAGAAGCCACTGGCAAGCAAGAGAAAGAGAGGATGGGCCGGGGAACGCTGACTGCTCATGTCTGCCTTTGTTGCCTGCGGCCTACCTGCCTGCAGCTCCATGTGAAACTGTAGGCTGGAATCCTGTTGCTGTCCTACACATGTATAAGTTCTTTCATCAGAAGCAGTTTGACATTTTTCTCCAGTGTGGAACAGTTGAAGGTTGCAGAAGCAGAGTTCCCCATATGCTATCGTTGTACATGGCCATGTACTGTGCACTGATACACATTGATGTACCATTGATGCAGTGTACATGCAGGTGCAGATGCACGTTTTGTTTTGTGTGTCTGGCAAGAGAGAAGAGAAGAGAAGAGAAGAGAAGAGAAGAGAAGAGAAGAGAAGAGAAGAGAAGAGAAGAGAAGAGAAGAGAAGAGAAGAGGAGCTTTGGAAGGCTCCTTTGTTGGACTATGATCTCCAGATTTCCCTAGCCCACTGGCTGGGATACTCTGGGGGCTGGAGAACCCAAAAGTACATTTTCCAGGGTCCTGGGTGGCCCATGACATCAGCCCAGAGAAACGAGCAGGCAAGAGTGTCAGCTGGTGGGCTCCAAGTCAGTGGGGTGCTGAAGTCTCTCCAGGTTTGAGACCTTCATGGAGCTCTCCATAGTGCTGAATGCTATTCCCCAAATCAGTTCATTACCCCGGACAGGTCAGATGACCACCAAAGGGAATTCATCTCTTCACTGAGATGGCAGCCACCAGTTGGCAGTCATTGGCTGGTGGCATTCATCTCCCGGTTGGCCAAGTGGCAGACTTCGTGGGCCAGTTTTTCGACTTGGCCCAGGATCATCTACTCTGCTGAAGGGCAGGTCTTGGTGGTCCCAGGCAAAGGCCTTTCCCACTGCCTGCTTCACTGGATGCAGCCCTGGGGGTGCCAGGGATGACCCTGAAGTGATGTCCTCCATGCCTTACTCATGAGCTCTGGTCTTCTTTTCAGTACCACTCTCCCAGTTTCTTTCTATCTATCTTTTTTTTAAAATGTAAGTTAATATAATTTTTAATAGTAATTTTTCCAAATACACTAAAAGCTACAAATACAGAAGAAAAGAGAAAAAATTAAGGGGGAGAGATAATAGTTAGAAAAATGATAGAATACATAGAAATATAGAAAGAAATATATAGAACAGCAAGAAGAAGAACAAAGAAAGGTGACTTCCAACTTTCTTCTCAGCAGTTATACTCCACCACAACATAATCAAACCTCATTCATTACAGTTACATATTATTATTATTCTGCATATCAAGTCCTTAATAATTAATGTTCTTACTAATTTTTTTTTTGGTTAGACAGGTTAAGTTGTCAATTTCTCCTGAACCATTCCTCTGTAGAAAGTAATGCCCAGTTCTTCCGTTTCTGCGCAAATGTCCATCTTGCTGCTGTAGTCACATACAGAAACAATCTTCTGTGACTGTTTTGTAACTGTTCATCCCTAAGTCCCAAAAGAAAAAGTTCTGGTTTTAATTGAATATTTACCTCTAAGATTCTCTGCAAATTTGCACCCAACATTTCTTAGCTTTCCTAGCCACCCTCTCAATTTCAAATTAGACAACTTAGAACAGCATATAATACACAGTGTACCCTTGGCCAGACACACCAAAGAAGAATATTCAGTTGAATGTGCAATGGTTACACTTACAGGATTCCACTCACACAGCTATGACTTTTATATGCATGTAATACCATGGATGAAAAAGTGTAGCCTCACACACAAGGGAACCTCTGTGCACGTAAAACAGCAATAGCTGTCAGCCAGAGTGGTGCATGCAGTCTCATTCCGCAGGGGTGTGAATCGCATGTTGCATCCCGCTGCATACGCTTTGTTTCAGCTGTGCATTGTTCGCATTCAACAGAAGGGTTGCATGGCAGGCCTAACCCTGCATGGGGAGATTTATGCTACGCGGTACGGATGTAGAACCCTGGCTGTTCCGTGCACTATAGCAGCTACAATTTCATACAAAACCTCTTTCTTAAATTCCACATGCCAGTCCTAATTCAAACAGTTCTGCCCTTCCGCCTCTGAGAAAAATATCGGTCCATTTGCTTGATTTTTTAAAAACTTAGATGGCCTTTCCTTGTGCAAGGAGCAGATGCCTGCTTGAAATATTTTGCAGGTCGTTCCTTTCTCGTGTTGCCAGGAGCTGGCCCAACCTGTAGGGTTTCTGACCATTATTAACGCGGTGGGAGGGGGTAAGAGCAGGAGGAGGCTCTATGGGTCTCAAGAAGCTGGAGGTCGCCTTTCTAGTCATGCGCCATGAGGTCATTGAGCATATTTTTCCCCTCTTGTCTTACAAATTCAGCCGTCTTGAATTTCGCTGCTGAAAGATACATTTTCTAAAATACACAAAAGGAGAAGAATGTATAAAACAGAAACATTTGTGTTTCCAAGTACACAAGGATGGAGGATGATGCCTTCTTACTGAGTCAGACTGTCGGTCTACCTTCCTCTGTATGGTTTATGCAGGCTCTCAGACCCATTCCAAAGTTTCTGGAAAAAGTCTACAAAGCTTCACAGAGGTCTCTTCCCCTAGTCCTACCTGGAGTTACCAGGGACTGAACCCAGGACATTTTGTTCCCAGAGCTACTGCTTTTTCCCTAATAAATGTATTAGTTGAAATTAGTTGCAAGTACACCTCACAACATAGGCCTCATATGTCAGTTGACATCCTGTTAATTAGTTAACCTTGCAACTCTTTCCTACTCACATTTATAATCATGGTACCATTGCCCTGATTGTAAATGCCTCCCAAACTCACCTTAAAATCCAGCCAGCTTCATGGAGAGATGGCATTCTGCAGCACCGGTGATCAGAGCCCTGAAGGAGGATGCAACCTGCCCTCTCTCACCAGTGAGCCACAGTGCACCAAGGCGTTGTGACACGATCCCACTGAAGTCCCTGCTCCTGCTGTTTGTGCTGCAGCTCACTGGCAGGAAGGGAAGGGCTGGACACATCACCCTTCACAGCCCTGCACACCGGAGCTGCACATCTTCATCCCACAGTGTGGCTGCCTGGCTTTTAAGGTGGATTTTGGGGGTCAGATTGCAGGACGAAGCTGCCTATGTGTCTGTTGGAAGACTGTTTTTTGCTGTAGGTGGGTTAATAGAATTCCAGTTCCACTTGACTTTGCCACCAGTAAGCAAAGGCCACTTGGAATTCTGCTGGTGAGTCCCAACAGAGTGAACTCACCAAATCCATTCTAGAATGGGGAACCAACACCTAGGTAAATCAATGGATTCAATGGGTCTACCCTAGTTGGGACTTACAATAAGACTTAGGGCATTTTTTTAAAATTTAGATGGGCCTTTGGTTGTTAACTACTTGTTGCAGAAGGGTCTTTTAATGGTGGGCGCTATACTTTTACTTCCGTGTTTTAAATGTTTCCAAGTCTTTTTCTAGGGCTGCCCTGTGCAAAGTACATTGCATTGCAGTAATCTAGCAATGCCTCAATTGGATGGAACTTGAACTTGTAGGCCGCATTTGCATGAAAGGAACATAAAATGGGTCTAACTGGGGCAGATGGAATGCTAACTTGTCCAGCCTTCTGTTCTCTCAGCAGCCAACTAGTTGCCTATGGGAAGCCCACCAGTGGGGCAGGAGGGCAAGTAACTCTGGCGCTGGAGGTAGTCCAGAGCCATCTGAGCTAATGGCCATTGAGGTCTTCCTCCATGAATTTACCCAGTCCTCTTTTAAAGCCATCTAGGTTGGCAGCTATCCCTACAACTTCTGGTGTGGAGCCCCATAACTTAACTACATGCTGGGTTAAGGGGCACTGTGTTTTATCTCTCCTGAATCTCTCACTGTGGGGATTCATGTCCTCATGTGCTTGGGAGGGTGCTTGGTGCAGGGACAGTGCCCAGGGAGGAGAGCCACACACCTGCTTCCATCAACAGAGAAGAAGAGAAGAAGGGTATTGTTTGAACCAGCTTTTTGTAACCTTGTGGATATATGCTTACACAGCTGTGCTGAGTCACACTGTTATACAAGCAATCTCACACCAGCAAACCTTTCTGCACAACTGCTTACAGAGAGACAGAGCCTACTTCAGGCTTGCATGTGCCGACGCTTAGGAGAAACCCAGCTGCTTGGAAAAGAGGTGAGACCACTTGCGGGACTGAGATGGTTCTGTGGAAGCTATATCAGTCTGATTATACAACGTGGCCAGAATCCTGTTGGTGCCTCCAGGTACACAAGCGCAATTTCAGAAAAAAACGTTATGGGAAACATTAGCTGGAATCCTGTTTGTGTGTTATGGATACCCTGTGAAAGTGGTTGGTTGTTTTTGTCTAATGTGCAGCCTTTGCATTCAGGTCACAGCCGGAGAAGTCATACGTACTGCTTAGGTCCAGTCAGTCAGGAAGTCACTGCAGCAGCCATCCTGTTAGAGACACATCCGCACGTAAGTTTCTCCCAAAGAGCCAGCACATTTCAGTGGTTTGAGTGTTGGACCAGGGCTCCAGGAAACTAAGGTCATTTCCGCGCTGGACTGTTATAGCGCTATTATTCCACTTGCAACATTCTATGGAATCCTGGGGTTTGCAGTTTCGGGAGGGGCCGTGCGGCCCCTCCCGAAACTGTAAACCCCAGGATTCCATAGAATGTTGCAAGTGGAATAATAGCGCTATAACAGTCTAGTTTGGAAATGGCCCAAGATGTGAATCACCTCTTGGCCATGGAAACTCCCTGGGGACTTTGAGCAAGTCGCCCTCTCTCTCAGCCTCAGACGAAGGCAGCAGTGGCACTGCCCCCCCCCCAAGAAATCTGGCCAAGAAAGCCTTTGTCTTAGGGTCACCAGAAGTTGGAAATGACTTGAAGGCAAAGTTTCCCTTATGCTTGCTTACATCCTTTCTTTGGTGCTGTGGGGACTGGTGTTTAAAATTTAAAACTAAATTTTAAAGTTAAGTTTTAACAAGTATATAATCATTTAAAAACAAACGTTAAAAACGCAGTACGCATAATCCATAAAAAGGCTCAGTGCAACCAGTTAATCATTAAGTGCTTGCTTGACCAGAAAGGTCTTTGCAAGCAGGAAAGGGCCCCGCTGGGCTTCTTGCGGAAGAGAGTTCCCCTCCCGTGTCCTCACCAAATGAGCCTGTGACAGTGGAACAACTAAGAGAAAGCCCTCCCCTGTGGATCTTAAAATTCTGGCAGGTTCTTATAGGGAAGTCATATCTTTCAGCCAGACAGGTAGTGCTTTATAAGTTGTAACCAGCATTTTAGATTGTGCCTGGAAACAGACCAGTCGCCAGTGGAGCTGTTTTAGTCTGGAGAGTGATATTCTGCCTATCACCCACCGCAGTCAGCATTCAGTTTCCAAACAGTTTCCAAAGGCAGCCCCATGCGGAGTGTGTTGCAGTGGTCCAAATGGGATGCCACCAAGGCCTAAAGACAGAAAGAACTTTTGGATGGTAAGAGCAGTTTGCACTGGAATCTGCTGTTGCTTCAGCGGAGCGTGGTGGAGTCTCCTCCTTCTTTGGAAGTTTTTAAAGAGAGGCAGGATGACCATCTCTTCCTGCAGGGCAGAAGGGGGTTGGACTGTATGGCCCTGGTGGTCTCGTCCAACCCCCAGATTCTATGCATCGCCACCAGATTTGACTTCTCAGGAAACAGACACTCCTGGTGGAATCGTCTCAGCTATACTAAAGCACTGTGTTAAACAGAAAGAAAGGCCAGTATTCAGCAATTTAGTTATATTTGAGTAAGTAGGTAAAGTCTCCTGACCCAGTCCTCACAAACCTTCTTTACCTGGCACCTGAGAGAAGGAGGTTGGTTCTGCTGGTGATTGGGGTGTGGACGGATGACATTTCTAGCTCCTCCTGCCAGTGAGGGAGGCTTGACAATCGGAAGCAAGGCCCCCATCGCAGCTCCTCTTTACAGCCTTGCTCACTGGTGGAAAAGGGTGGGAATGTCAACCGGCTGCACTCGGATCTCCAGGGAAATGGATCTTTTTCTCTCGGTGCAGCTGATGCCCAGCGAAGCAGGTATG
Source organism: Iguana delicatissima (assembly GCA_948472985.1). Taxonomy (NCBI): domain Eukaryota; kingdom Metazoa; phylum Chordata; class Lepidosauria; order Squamata; family Iguanidae; genus Iguana; species Iguana delicatissima. Next base: position 442,575 of record CAOKZL010000705.1, on the reverse strand, counting down.
GGAGGGCAGTTGCAACGGTGGTGATAGCAGCACGATCATGACTACCTAAGGACCATGAACAGAGAGCAGTTACAGATGCGTATCTCTAGGCTATGCATGCACAGCTGTCCCACAGAATGTCAGCCAAAGTATAGACTCATAGAACCATAGAGTTGGAAGAGACCACAAGGGCCACTGAGTCCAACCCCCTGCAATTCAGGAAGACACCACCAAATACACCAAGCTAGCAAAACTGGAACTCCCCCAGAATACTTCTCCCAAATTTCCTTTCCCCTATGAACAGAAACAGGGCGCCCATTTTTTCCAAGGTTTTCCCTCCATCCCAGAGCCCCAAACTCCAGGGTGCGGTGGGGACATGCACCAAAAGAAAAGTATAGGGGAAGTGATGTCAAAATTGTTCCATCAGCCACATACCACCAGCTCTCTTCTCAGCCTGGAAGTTTTCTTTTTTCCCCCAAGGAGTTCACCATGGGGCAGGCTTGGGGCGTGGACTCTGTTAGGGGCAGACTCATTCCCTGTCTTTATTTACTCATTCGGAAGATTTTCATACCGCCCTTCATCCCATGATCCCATGTTTTCCAAAGACGATGCCAATATGTCCTGGAGGAATTTCTTCCTCTTTTTTCTGGCCATAGATGGGAAGCATCTACTTTTAAAAATGTATATTTTTTTCTGCTTCACTGGAGCATCCAAAGCCAGCTGGTTCTGCAACAAAGGGAGTTTAAGTGAATCAAAATGGATGTTTGAAACACATACACACACACACACACACACACACACCAACAACAACTACTACGGCAACACTCTAATTGGTGGCTGTTCCTTACAAAGTTTTCCACAGCACCAGAGGGGGACTGTCGAGAAACTCCAGAGCAGGTGTCGATTACAAAGGGCACTCGGAGAGACATCCTTTGGGGTCTGGACTAGTCATGTCGATTGTTTGTTTACTGTAAGGATATAACATAATTTAACAAATCCTAGCTTATCGTTTTAAGTAAACGGTAAATGCTTTGGAATCAAATGAGAGAAGATTGGACTGGTCTCAATCACTCCCTTTCCCATATTTCATTTGTTTTAGGTTCAACTCCAAGGTCTGTTTTACACATGCAAGTCTTGCTTGCGAGTAGGACCTCAATTTGTCCTTTTCCCCCTTGAAAAACTCCCTGGCCAGTATGCTGGAATCTTGTGTCCTCCCTGTGATACGATGTGGAAGCAGGACCTCCTCCGCTGTGGCACACCACTTGTGGGATGCCCTTCCCTTGAGGCCTGATTGGGACCAAAGCTGGCTTCATTTTTGGCGCGAAGCAAAAAAACAGCCATCCCTTAAAGCCTTTTGGGCCAATCTCATCTATTCCAAAATGGTTATGTGCATCATTTCAAACTCTTTTAACGTTTTTTAAAGTAGAAGGCAGTAGGAGAATAGGAAGACCAAACTGGAGGTGGATTTGAATCATGGAACCATAAGAGCTTAGAGGAGGGGTCTGAAGGGCCCTTAACTCCAATCTCCTGCTCAGTGCAGGATCTCCAACCAAAATATCACCAGCAGGTAGCTGCCCAACGTCTTTTGAAGACCCCACCACCTCCTAGGTCATTGGTTCCACCTGGCAGGAATTTCTCCCTGCCAGGCCACAGCCAGCAAGGGAGGAGAGAGGCCAGGAACACTTGGGGAGTCCAAATATACCAAACACCAGGAAAACACAAGCCGAGCCAGGTCAAGGTCCAGTCCAAAGGTTCAGGAGGCAGAGATCCGTCCGGAGGGTTTCAGGGAGCAGGAGACACAAAGGCCATGAGGGCTTGCTGGTAATTTGCTGCAAGCAAGGAGCAGCCACGCCAGCAGACTTAAACTAGCCCCTGTGAGCAGGTGCCGCTTGTTCTTGCTTCCTCAGCCTAGTCCATGCAGCCTCCCTCTGAGCAGCCCATTTCAGCCTCCTGCGTGATTGAGGGCTGATGGGCACAGCTGGCTGCCACTCCTCTGCATCACTGCTGGTTCCCTCTGCGTCATGAGCTGTTTGGGCAACTCAGTCTCTGTTTGACCTTCCAGTGCAGGGGATGTTTGCAGGTTGACTTGCTCACTTACTGGCTTGGCCCCAAGCACAATCAGTTGCTCCTCAATCACAGCATCATCATCTATCGCACCACCGCCCAACTGCCCTCAGAACTTCCTTCTAATGTTCAACTGAAATCTCCTCTCCTGTAACTTCATTAGACCTGGTCCACCCTCAGGGGAGGCAGAGAACTGCCCTGCCCCCTCCCTTCTGGGACAGTCCTTGAGGTGTCTCCCTGTACAAACCTGCCAGAGCCCTAAGATCTGCAGGGGAAGGCTTTCTCTTGGACCCATCACCATCCCAGGCTCGCCTGGTAAGGACACCGGAGACAGGGACTTCTCAGTGGCTGCTCCCACCCTCTGGAACGCTCTTCTGTGGAAGGTTAGGTGGGCTCCTTCTCAGCTCTCTGCAGACTAAAACATTTCTTTTTAAGCTGGGATTTATATGAGCTGTAGAACTGTATTTGTTTATTAACTTGTTTTAAAAATTGAATTTTTTTAATAACTTTATATGTTTGGAATTGTTTTAAATGCTTTTTAATGTCTCTATTGTTGGAAGCTGCCTTGGGTCTCACTCTGGGAGAAAGGCAGCATAGAAATTAAGCAAACAAACAAACAAATAAAATTTAAAGAGGGCAATAGTGTCAGTCTTCTTTTCGACAAGGAAAACATGCCACCCTTGGGTTTGCAAGACCTGAGCAAGGCTGTGGATGACCAGGGCTCCTGGAAGTGTCTCAGCCAAAAGTTCACCATGAGTCAAAACTGACCAGACAGTGCATTGCAACCTCTTGAACCTGCTTTTGATTTGTTAAATTACTTTAACAAACCCTCAAATGGCCATTTGATGGAGGAAGGTGACAAGCAGTGTCCAGCCTGATGTCCGTTATGCTGGAGCTGCTGTGTACAGGAACACAAAGGTGTCGTACTGGACCTTCCAGTACCAGGAGAGCAAGCAACTGAATTCCACTTTTACAGGGACTGAGCTACACCTCTGAGACCAATGGCTTCTGCTGCATACCTGGGGTGAGCTGTGTTGCACATCCTGGTTCTGCAACGTCTGTACTTGTTTATTCATTATTAAAATACTTACAGATAGACATTTTGGAATACACAATGTCACCAAGAGAATTCCAGCCCACAGGTGCAGTCTTCATACTTAAGACAAGACACATAGAGGCCAGAATCCTGTTGGCATCTTTTTCACATGTAACTTCCCCATGAAAAATGGTTGAACTGAATGGGTGCATTGAGTTCAAGGTGTAGAAACAAGAGTTGCCCATTTAGCGCATTGCACATAGGGTGAACAGCAGTTACGGTGCATATATATGGCTGTTCATTTCACATGTATGTGGACTGAGGCACATCTGAATTGCACATGGATGTGCACATGCAAAGAACTGCATATTTGGTGGTGCCACATCCCAGTGCCATGTTGCACATCCAACATGTAACCTTATGAGTGTAAAATTACACTCCCTCCCGGGTAGGAATGTTTTAGTGCCTCAATGAAGTAGTCCTGAAACTGACCCAAAACAAGACCAGTCATAAAGACAGATTTGGCAGGACGGCAAACCGTCCCCAACTTTCTTCAGATGAGAGATCCTTGTACCATTCCAAGCATGAAAGGGACATTCCCAAAGCACAGTCCTTTTCAACACCATGTCTCAAGGTTTATCAAAGGCTGCGACATGTGGGAATTATTTGGAAAGCAGAAAGGCATAGCAGTGACAAAGAAGCGGGGGTTGTCCCTGAGGAAGGGAAGCCAATATTATAAATAGCAAGGATGAGATCAAAGTGAGCAATGGAAAAACTGAGCCTGGTGGAAGAACGTCCCCAAGGCGAAGGTGGAAACCCCAGTCATTTTGGCTGTGTCACATTGGGCCCTGGAAGTCACGGCTGCAGGGAAGAAGCTGGCTTGCGCCAAGGGTGGATGAGACTCCAGATGACCTCATAGGTCTTTTCCAGATTTCTTCTCCATAACTTAGGAGGAATGGGACTTCGCCTTGCTGAGCACAGCCAAGGCAAACACGATGAACTGGAGCATGACAACCCAAGTCAGTCTATCCACCAGTTGGCATGGAGATGATCCGAACAGAGCCGGGTGGGTCCCAGGTTCATTTGTGGCCAGAAATGCAGGACTTTCATGATCAAAAGCAACTGGAGAAGACCAAAAGGGAAACAGCTTCCTCCCACAAGCCAAGGGGTCAGGTTCTGCAGGATCACAGGATCCTAAAGTTGGAAGACACCCCAAGGGCCATCCAGTCCAACCCCCTTTTGCCAGGCAGGAAGACACAGTCAAAGCACTCTGTTCAACAGATGGCCATCCAGCCTCTTTTTAAAAAACCTCCAAAGACAAAGGAGACTCCATCACACTCCACTGATGCAGCAGCGGACTCCATTGTCAAACTGCTCTTACCCTCAGGAAGTTCTTCCTAATGTTTACGTGGAATCTTTTTACCTGATGTTTGAAGCCATTGCTCCATATTGCCCTAGTCTCTGGAGTAGCAGAAAACAAACTTGTTCCACCTTCAACATGACATCCCTTCAAATATTTAAACATGGCTCTCATGTCTCCTCTTAACTTTCTCTTCTCCAGGCTAAACACACCTAGTTCCCTAAGCAGCTTCTCATAGGGCTTCATGGTTTCCAAACCTTCTATCATTTTGATCACCCTCTTCTGGACACATTCCAGCTTTTCAACATCCTTCTTGAATTCATGGTTTGAGATGGGATCATGACTGACAACCTCTACAAAGTCAGAGAAGTACATTTCCCTGTCTGCTGAGAGTACATTCAAGTTCAACTTTTGCCATGCTGTTTGCTCCCTGGATTTGCCCATATGGAGTTTTCCATTGTCACGAGGGCCAGACCTGATCTTTGAGGGGGCTGTGAGACCCCCAGGAGATGGAAGTGACATTTGGGAACATTCGCCCATAAGAACCCAAGTCATGATGACAGATGAAAGGCTACTAATCCTTTCTGACAGGTCAAGCTTGTCAATACCCTTCTTGAACTGTGGTGCTCAAAACTGGACGTGGTATTCTATGCGAGGTCTGACGAAAGCAGAATAGAGCAGTACTATCACTTCCCTTTGTTGGGAACTGGAGTTTCCCAGGGTGTTAGTCCCTTTTGGGAAATTCTAAAACTATTAGGAATCAGCTTTCCTCTAGCAGAGTAACAGGGAAAACATGTCCAAATTTCTGTGTGCCTTCCCTGAACTGAAACTGACTTAGAAAACAAAACAGGGCAGGCAGTTTCAAGTTACAAACTTAGAAAAGTTTACTGATGGCTTTTATATTTACATATGCATTGGGGAGCCTACATCCTAACTAGCTAATGAATAGATCAAGTAAGATAGCAACTTCTTTCTGAACTCAGCATCTTCTTGATGGACATGCAAAGCATGGTTAGTGAGAAGGAAGAAGAAGAAAAAATGGAGAAGAAGAAATCTGAGAAGGGGGGGGATAAGACTGATGACCCTAGGAGATGTCCTGGGTCACATGATCTGGACACAAAGGTATTTATAACCATGCATTTAAATGATGTAAGGGCAAATGTGAGGATTTAGATGAGAACACAGAAGGGTTTGGCATGCAAAGGAAAAGAAAGCCTATGCTATCTAAGCTCCACTTGCCCTAAAGCAAGGATGGGAAGAAAGAATGCTGGAATTTTTCCAACACCCTTGACCTAAAGACTCTGTTCCTTTCGATGCAGCCTCTAATCACATTAAGTTTTTTAGCTGCCACATCACACTGCTGACTCACGTTCAGCTTGTGGTCGACTAAGGATGAAAAGTCTTTGGTAAGATTTGGTAATGGTGTCTGAAACTGGAGTGAGGCCCACAGCTCGGTTGTAGATTAAGAACTTCGCATTCAGATGGCCCATTCCTTGGCAGTTCCTTAAATCAACAGAAGAAACAAGAGACTTCTCTTAAGATGCTCAACAGACACTTGTTAATTGGGACAAAAACCTGGTGTGCTTTGGCCTTTGTGTGCTCTTAAGGCCTTCTTTGAGGAGCTGTTTAAAATCATAAAAGGGTGACACATAAACATATAATATCACATTGCATAAAACCGATATTTCACTTGTATATTGTCTGCAGTCTACAGATTCCTACACTGTAACGACTAAAAAAATAGGCACAAATATTTGAAAAATATTTCAAAAATGTGTTTCTGGAGTGCTGGAAAATCTTGATGAGGAGAAGTCTGGACTGATGAGAATCTTTGCAGTTTGGGACTTATTTTGTGCAATTTTTTTTTTCTGAACAAAAAAAGTCATGTGGGAATTTTTAACAGGATAAGTCCCAAACTGTGATTGTATAGTTTTCAGACACGTTGATACAGCAGAAAGGAAATTGCTAAGATTATTCATCCGTTCCTTTGAGAACAAAATGAAGAAAAATACTAGGAAAGAATTACATCCCTGCTGCTCAGAATCAAACTTCAGAAGCTTCTAAAACAGGAACTCTTGAACTGTTCACTCCACAAAGCAAAACAGGTGAACAAGGGCTCATGGTTTTGCATATTTTGTGAGCAAATGGTTTAAAAAAAATATAGATAACATTCAAGATGACACAAAAGTGGATGACACATTTATCAGAAGAAAGGCTCTTGCAAGCGATGAAAGCTTCTCTTTGTCATGTCACGCGACTGCACTCACTTACCTATCTTGCACTTACCATGCTTGGATTTGTGGCAGAAAGTGGACACAGCCTTCATTTGCAAGCCTTACTGCTGAGCCACTAAGCTGTGAAGAAAGAGGGGAATGGGTTGCTTGTGGGGAGTAGGCATTCCTTCCCCTTGACCTCCGTTTTCACCCTTGGTCCCTTTGCCCTTTCCTGGATTGAAAAAGCTAAGCAAATACCTGCTGGAGCTGGTATCATGCCTGCTGGAGCCTGCCCAGGCTGTTTGCAATCCACAGGAAGGTTTTCCAGCATTGTTTTAAATAGCCCTTGTGTGCTTCCAAACAATCAACAGATTTGGAATGAGGACGTCTGATTCTTCTGTGCCTGGATGTTCCATCATCTTAAACTTGAACTCAGCGTGGGCAGCCAGCAAGCCCGCATTCTCCCCTTCCCCCCCGCTTCCAGCCCAAGCACACTCTGAAGGACCTCAGGAAAGTTAAAAACAGATGAGGCTGGCTAGGAGCTTAGCCTGGCCTGTTCTCTCCTTCCCTGCTCCTCCTGATAGGCGCCAGGACTGTTCGGAGGTTGGCCGGTTTCAGCTTCTGCTGACAGGGCTTTGGGGAATGGGGAAAACAGGGCTCAGTCAGAGCAGGGAAGCAAAGAAAGAGTTATAAGTGACTATGGATATTCAGAAACATTCAAAAATGCAAAAATTTATTTCTCAAGAAACCCTAGCAAGAAGAATAATGGGCTGCTAAGAATTGTTGCAGTTTGGGGCTTATTCTATGCAAGATTTGCACATGGTTCTTTTGTGCAGAATACAGCTGCTTCCTGTGCAGACGTCTATGCAGAAAACAGCATTTTTCTGTGCATTCTATTCTACACAGAATATGCAGCCAGTTTCTGGGGAGAAAATGCTGTTTTCGCTGCAAACCAACCATGTGCAAATGTTTTGGGCAGAATAAGTCTTGAACTGTCAATAGTTGTTAAAAGCTGGACGGTTCTCAAGGACCTTCTCACAGTGGAAAGAAAATGGCTGAGACCACTTGCTGCTTCCTTTGAGAAAAAAAATTAGTGAACAACTACATTCCTACAAATAAGTACATGTAATAGGTCTGTTTAATGATGTAGATGCTGTAGAATCTTTCCTGGTATTGATGTCAGGCTGACAGGGCAGTAATTGGTTGGGTCCTCTTTTTTCTCCTTTTTTGAAGATGGGGACAATATTTGCCTTCCTCCAGTCTGCTGGGACCTCTCCTTTTCTCTAGGAATTCTCAAAGATTATTGCCAGGGGTTCTGACATTACTCATGCCAGTTATTTTAACACCCTTATATATTAGAACCATTCAGACCCACTTGCGCTGAGACTTACTGGAGTTGCTTATGGCCAATTCCAGGCCACACCTGCTAGATAAACAAATGCCAATTGAGGAAAACACCCAATGGCAGCTACCTGCTTCCATGTCGATGGGACAGTGAATCCACTCCAGGTTTAAATATAAGCTTTACAAGAGCTCTGCAAGGTGCTCAACCTTATCCTCCCCAATAGGTTCAGAACCCTGGACAGATCCTTCAAAGTTCACTCTCTGACCCCCCCCCCCCCAAACCTAGGGGCACTCTGCTTCCAAAGGAAACAGCTGGGACTGCATGAGGATTTCCATGCAGGGGATTTTGTACTGTTTTCAAACTGAGTAGTCCGGAAAGTTCCTAACTATTATACCTTCCCTAGAAATGTCCTCAGAGGAATTAGCCAGTCGGGTTTTAGACTCCACAACTGTTTCCTACAGTTTTAGGCAGATGCAGAGGAAGAGGGCATACGGCAAGAAAACGTCAAAGAGCCTCCAAGAGCTTCAGTACAGAGAACATCAGAAACTAGGTTTGTCTTGGAAGAACATCCTCTATAAAGAAAGACAACATGGAGATGCATTGGGATGGGGAGGGACATTTGCATTTCACAATGTGCCTCCCCGTGGCTTCAGGCTGGTCCTTACATTCTGTGGTGTTTTTGGGATGCCATGAATAGCAGAATTGGTTTTGGGGCCTTATACTTTGTGGGCCAGTCACCCCTAAATTGTTCTTTCTGCAAATGACTCGGGGAAATCTTCCTAAGACACAGCTCTGCTACCAATTAGGGGAGGAAACTCCAAAAGATCCTAAGGTGGATCACAAGCCCATTCAGAAAGAGGCCGAAAGGAGGGAGAGCAGGAGTCTATCTGTCCATGTGTGCTTGTGTTGAGGGTGTGTGTGTGTGTGTCTGTGTGTCACTCCCTTGCACACAGGGAGCTTTTATGCACAGCCTAATGCAAACCAAATGGCCAAGTCCTGCAGGAGGGCAACCAACTCAGGGCTGCAAATTTGATTCAGAATCCTCCATGTTTTGCACACTTAGGCCATTTCCGCACTAGCCCGTTATAGCGCTATGATTCCACTTGCAACATCCTATGGAATCCTGAGGTTTGCAGTCTCGGGGGGCTCGCCAGCCCCTCCCGAAACTGCAAACCCCAGGATTCCATAGGATGTTGCGAGTGGAATCATAACGCTATAACAGACTAGTGCAGAAATGGCCTTAGACAATCTGCATCATCCCAAAGGACAACGACCTTAGATGCCTAAGAACTGTTGTTTCTCTCTTCCCAGGCTTTGGGTTTGAAGGTTGCAGGAGATTTTTGGTGGGCTTAATGCCAGCATTAGGAGCATGGAATCATAGAGGTGGAAGGAAGCACAAAGGCCATCTAGTCCAACCCCCTTTAGCCATGCACGAATGGACACCTAAAGCACTCCTGGGAAATGGCTGTCATCCTACCTCTGTTTAAAAGGCTCCAAAGAAGGAAGATCTATTTCAGCTGTCATCTCACTTCCTTGTCTTCTCTTCTCCATGCTAAACCTCCCTCAGCCATACCTCATTAGGTTTGGTTTCTAGATGTTTGATCATGTTGGTCACCCTTCCCTGGATACCTTCTAGCTTATCAATATCATTCTTGAACTGTGGTGCCCAAAACTGGACCCAGTATTATACCAGGAGAGGACCAAAGCAGAACAGAGCATCACTACTCAGTGAGGTAGACTCGAGTCTGTTGACTCTGACTCAAGTCGGACTCAAGTTGCTTCAGTTACTTGACTTGGACTCAACTTGGCAATAAATGACACACTGACTCAACTCAACTTGAGACTTGTATATTTTTGGTGGCTGACTTGCTGCTCTTGGTGTCAGGAATTTCTCCCTGCCGGGCCACAGCCAGCAAGGGAGGAGAGAGGCCAGGAACATTTGGGGAGTCCAAATATACCAAACACCAGGAAAACACAAGCCGAGCCAGGTCAAGGTCCAGTCCAAAGGTTCAGGAGGCAGAGATCCGTCCGGAGGGTTTCAGGGAGCAGGAGACACAAAGGCCATGAGGGCTTGCTAATAACTTTCTGCAAGCAAGGAGCAGCCACGCCAGCAGACTTAAACTAGCCCCTGTGAGCAGGTGCCGCTTGTTCTTGCTTCCTCAGCCTAGTCCATGCAGCCTCCCTCTGAGCAGCCCATTTCAGCCTCCTGTGTGATTGAGGGCTGATGGGCACAGCTGGCTGCCTCTCCTCTGCATCACTGCTGGTTCCCTCTGCGTCATGAGCTGTTTGGGCAACTCAGTCTCTGTTTGACCGTCCAGTGCAGGGGATGTTTGCAGGTTGACTTGCTCACTCACTGGCTCGGCCCCCTGCACACTCAGTTGCTCCTCAATCACAGCATCATCATCTATCACACTTGGTTCAGTAGCACAATGCATTCATCCAGAAACCTGACAACCTTTTTTTTTAAACTTTATTCCTTAAAAAAAAAATAACACAAATTACATACTAATACAATACACCAAATATATAACGTACTAATACACAATACACAATTAATACAAAACAACATATTTGCATATACATAGTCTCATACAAATAAAATTCAACACATATTACTTATTCCACCGCTTATTCAGTGGCTTTTCCACACACTTCTGACTTCGGTATTGAAGATTATTTCATTATTTACTTACTTATTCGGTCATCATATCTTTTAGCTTTCCTCCTTATCCCAGACCTTCTCTATTCAATAATCCATAATCACCATATTACTATCATACCCTAAGTTTTTAAAATATTGAAATAACTTATCCCATTGCTTTACATACTTCTCTTTATTTTCTCCATTCACTATATATGTCAACTTATCCATTTGTATTAAACCATATAATTTCATTTCCCAATCCTCTATTGTGGGTATTATTTCTCCTTTCCATTTATATGCCAATACCATTCTTGCTGCTGCTGTCATATAAAATAATTGCCTTCCCACCTTTTTCTCTAGATCTTTTTCTAACATTGATAATAAATAAATCTCTGGCCTCATAACAAAACGTATATCCAATATCTTTTCTATTTGCTTATGAATTTTCTTCCAAAATTGTTTTACTATTTTACATGACCACCATAGATGATAGAAAGATCCTATCTCTTCTTTGCACTTCCAACATTTATTTGAACATCCACTTGAGAAACCTGACAATTTTGAGCAATGCTTCCATCTCTTTTTGCCTAATGGTCACATGATGATCTGTCCCAAGACAAAAGCCTGGGCACCTTTCTCAGAGGGGAACAGCAAAGGGGCTAGACAATGGGGTTGAGGTCTCTTAGCAACCTGTCTCTTCTGCATATTAGAGGAGCCTTCTATAACTTTTCTTAAGAGTAGAAGGCAAGACTTGCCTCCAGAGCACAGGGCATGTTTCTCAGAGGGGAACAACAAATGTGTTAGGCAACAGGCTTGAGGAGGAAGGATCTGTCCTCCTAAAGTCTTTGAAGCTTCACTAATGGGGAGTAAGAAGGACCCTATTCCCCACTTCAGAAACCGGCTCCCAGACTTGAAACTTGACTTGAAAGTAGCTTCAAGGACTTGAGACTCAACTTGAGACTTGGAGTCAAAGACTTAAATGCATCACTGGCCCTTCTACGTCCCTTGGTCTGGACTCTTTCCTGCTGTTGATGCAGCCCAGAACAGCACTGGCTTTTCAGGCTGCTGCAAAACACACTATTAATTCATGCTCAGCTTGTGGTCTACCAAGACCCCTGGATGCATTTCAGATGCTCTGCTTCCAAGCCAGATGTCGCCCATCCCAGAAGGCCGTTTAGGAACTATAGAGAGTGGTGGAGAATATCGCAAGCCAGTTCTGTTGCTTTATGAAGAGGTGAAAAGTCCTTGGCCCAGATGTTCCAGCATCTTCACAAACCTACTGTGGTTGTCTCAAGGCAAAATGGCAGTTTTCATATAGTCAGCCAAAAGTTGCCTCCAAATTTTGCTATGAAATAAATGAAATTACAGGCAAACTTGAATGGGTGTGTTCAGGCAAAACATCCATTGGGGAATTGAGAGAAATGAAAATAGATTTAGCAAACTACTGCAACAAAACCACCCACCTTGAGGCAATTTTAAATGTAGGAACAATGTGTGCTTGTTGCAAAATAAAAACGGATCCTCTAAATGAGCTGAAGGAACAGTTGGCTGAGTTATTTATTTTTTTTGCCTTTTTTTTTAAAGTTCTCACTTTTTCTAAGAAACTTAATAGTATCTTTAAAAGGGTGTATTCACACTACCTAGTTACAGCATTCTCATACCACTTGCACTGCCATGGCAACATCCTACATAATCCTGGGGCCCTTCCCCATGACACAGATTTAGCACTATGATTCTACTTTTATCTTCCAGAGCTGCACCCTGGCTAAGAATTCTAAGTACCTCTCACTAAACTGCAAATCTCAGGATTCCACAGAATGTTGCCTTGGCAGTTGGTGATCTATCTATCTATCTATCTATCTATCTATCTATCTATCTATCTATCTATCTCCCGCTTTTTTCCTATGTGGGACTCAAAGAGGACTCATAGTGCTATAGCTGTGTAGTGTGAAAGGACCCTTGGACTTTGTTGGTGGCAATACATTAAAGTAAAACTTCAGCTGAGAAACACTGTGGTATAAGTGGTTTGAGCATCAGACTACAAACCTGGAGACCAGGGTTCGCTTCCCTGCTTGGTCATGGAAACCCTGGATGACTTTGGGCATGTCACACACTCTCAGCCCCAGAAAGCCCCGCGCTAGTTTCACCTTAGGCTCACCATGAGTCAGAAATGTTTGAAGGCACACAAGAATAGCACAAGAGGGACTGACAGCAGGCAGCATTAGTTTGTTAATGTATCTCAGGCCATTGTCTCTCATTAGCAAGGAATTGTGCCAGTTGACATGATGTGCCAGCAACTGCCCATGGCCTGCTTAAGGTTCTGGCTGGGCTGTTGTCCTTCTCTTTGTCCCTCCTCCTCCTCCTCCTCCCAGGGCATAGTGGCTGCCCCTAACCCCCCACCTCCGATTGCTGCCTCCAGTGAGCTTGTCTGGCAGGCAGCCCATCCTCTGGCATGCCAAATATAGAAACATAGAATCCTAGAGTTGGAAGAGACCCCAGGGGCCATCCAGTCCAACCCCCTGTCATGCAGGAACCCACATCAAAACACTCCCTTTGGCAGATGGCCATCCAGCCTCTGCTCAAAAACCTCCAAAGGACTCCACCACACTCCATGGAGGCAGCAGCAGATTCCACTGCTGGACAGCTCTGACCATCAGGAAGTTCTTCCTAATGCTTCGGTGAAATCTCTTTTCCAGTAGTTTGAATCCATTGTTCCTTGTCCTAGCCTTTGGAGCTGTAGAAAACAAGCCTGTTCCCTCTTCAATCTGACATCCTTTCAAGTATTTGAACATGGCTATCATGTCACCTCTTAACCTTCTCTTTTCTAGGCTAAACATCCCCAGCATCCTAAGATGCTTCTCATAGGGCTTCGTGGCGTCAAATATCCTGGAGCTTCCTGCAGGGGCATTTCTTGTTCCCTCTTTCAACTCTCAAGGACAGCTGAGGATAACAGGAGCACAACCTGGACACCAATTCACAGCCTGGACCAAGTTTTCTTCCTGCAGATGCCCGAAAGCTGATAGCAACAGGGTCAGGAAACTAGTTCCTCTTTCTCCAGAGAGCAGAGGGGAGGATCCTTGAAAGCAGACAACCTGAAATTAGGGGGTGAAGCAAGCCCTGTCTTGGCTTATGGAGGAAAAGTCTCTGTTGTATACTTTCCAACTGTCCCAAATTGGCAGGAACACTGCCAGTCAATCCTCCGTCACCTCATGTTTTTAAGCTGAAGCTAAAAATCAGAGCGTGGTCAAGATAGCCGAAGTCACTGCTGAGGAAGGATGCACAAGCTAGAGGGGCTGCAGCCATTTGCTTTTGCCTAAGACAGCTGGGAAGGGCAAGATTCTGCCTCTTCCTCTCGTCTTCCCCTGCTCAATTTAACTGAGCATAAATTACTTTTGAAATCAGTTTGAGGCCAATGAAGTAAGCTGCGGACAAAGGGGAAAAGTGGGAGGAGGAGAGAAACTGGGACGTTTGGAAAGCTGCTGAAAAAGTGGGATGACAGAAGATTAATCAGGATTGTGCCCCCACCAAATAAGGACCGGTAGAGGGCAGGCCATCTTAACCGTAGGCTTACAGCTCCAGTCTTATTTCCCAAGCTCTGCTGGAGAATTCTTCAGCATGCCATAAAAAGAAAAGACTGTTTCCAAGCCTTTTAGGAAGGACCCCAAAGATCTTGGCCTTGCAGAGCGACTCCAGCCAGTCTCCCCGTTCCGTGCTATGTGCTGAGTTTTCTTTTCAGTTCTGCTGTTTTCCTTGATGGACTGCACATTCTCGTACTCGGTGGGTATCCGTGTTGTTGTTTGCCAAGCATCTAAGCTCGCCACGGCCAGTGGGTGCCGGACAAACAACATTTATTATGATTATGAGAATGCACTTTCATTGCCTAAGAACACACTGCCCAGGAATGCAAAGCATTTGCACTATTTCAGGAAGAGGGAGCTTGCAAACAAATAGACTTCGTGGAGGTTCATAGCCCCTAAAACAAAATATGGTTGCCTTTGAATTGTCTCGTCTCCTTCCGTTCTTCTCTTTCTCTCTCCCTTTCGGTCTTCATCTGGGCAACATCTGTATGCGTTTAGGCCAGTGAAGTCACAGATAACCATCTATTACATGGGCAATTTTCAATGAATGTGTTTCTAATAATCTGTCGGTATTTAACATATTATTACTGTCACCTTAAACTGAGAATTAGATTTATAAGGCAGAGGGAAGAGAGTGAAATTTCTGCCACGTGTAGTGTAAAGTACCAGGCGGTGATCAAAAACAGCCCGGCGCAAGCTGAACATGTATTTTATTTCATTCATTTCCCCCACCCACCCACCCACCCATCCCAAACATTCACGAACCTGCTTCTAATAATCGTCCGTTCCAAAGAAACAATTACCTTATCACCTCGTGTAAATAGGCTGCCTGTTTGTTTAAGACTTTGCAGACATTAGGCTCGGCTTTTAAAAACTATGGATGGGGCTGTGAACATGTTAGGAGGAAGCAGAGATCAGCGCTGGCCCCAATCCTGTGGAAATCAGTGACTCTGGCATCCATTGCTGAAGTGAGGGGCACTTGGAAAGAAACTTGGAGACCCGGGCTGCGTCCACACCATTAACAGCAGTTTGATACCTCTGTAACCTGGCCATTCTGCACTAGCCTGTTAAAGCGCTATTATTCCACTTTCAACATCCTATGGAATCCTGAGGTTTGCAGTTTAGGGAGGGGCCTTTGAGAATGGCCTTTGAGACCCCTCCGTAAACTGCAAACCTCAAGATTCCATAGGATGTTGAAAGTGGAATAATAGCACCATAACAGGCTAGTGCAGAAATGGCGGGAATGGCCTACAGAAACCTTGGGGACACATTTGCTTCTTAAAAATGTTTATCTCCTACCCTTTATTACCAGGTGTCTAGATGGTATGCAGTTAAGATCAAGTCAGAACAAAGTAGATCAATTTTAGGACAATTCTTTACAAAAAATTATCCATCAGAAAGCATACTATTTAATTTCAAAGAAATCAAAAATAAAATCTGGGCAAGTGTGGGCAAAATTATTAGACCCCTCCTCCAAAGACTTTTATTTAAGAAAATTTAAAAAGAAAATTAGTATCAAAGTGAAATCAACATCAGCACCAATTGGTCATCAAGGGGGGGGGGCATTTCATAAGTGAGGAGCCACAGCAGAGAAAGACTTTATGGAATAGAAATATGTAAAATATTGAAGGCATATAAAAGTCTCTGTAGAGAGAGACTACAGCTTTCCAACAGGGAATTCAAAGTACCTAACCAAACTCTAAATCTCAGGACTTTGTAGGAAGGAGCCCTGAGAGTTAAAGAAACTGGTATAACTGAGTAGTGTGGACAAACCCTGACTCTCAGGAACAGCTACAGGAACAGTTTGTACCTTTCCTATTGTAACATTTCTAACTCTATCTTTGTGGAAATTGACAAGAAGCAATGTATGGGGAGGACTGGGAATCATAGAATCATAGACTCATAGAGTTGGAAGAGACCCCAGGGGTCATCCAATCCAACCCCCTGCTGTGCAGGAACCCACATCAAAGCACTCCCAACAGATGGCCACCCAGCCTCTGCTTAAAACCTCCAAAGAAGGAGGAGGCTCCACCACACTCCATGGAAGCAGCAGCAGATTCCACTGCCAGACAGCTCTGGCCGTCAGGAAGTTCTTCCTGAGGTTCAGGTGGAACCTTCTTTCTTGCGGCTTGAATCCGTTGCTTCATGTCCTAGTCTCTGGAGCAGCGGAAAACAAGCCCGCTCCTTCCTCTACATGACATCTTTTCATATATTTAAACATGGCCATCATGTTTAACCTTCTCTTCTGCAGACTAAATATCCCAGCTCCCTAAGCCGCTCCTCAGAGGGCTTCATGGCTTCCAGACCTGCCACCATTTTGGTCACCTTCCTCTGAACACACTCCAGCTTATCGATACCCTTCTTGAATTGAGATGCCCAGAACTGGACACAGTATTCCAGAGGAGGTCTAACCAAAGCAGAATAGAGTGGTACCATTATCTCCCTCGATCTAGACACCATACTTCTCTTGATGCAACTAATCGATATCACACCAACGGCTGTGCCTCTGTTCATTGGGGCAGAAGTCCTGTCTCAGTGCTGCCCAGCTTGTAGGACTGCATGCATTTACCCTACTGACTATGTGGGCTCAGAATCGCAGAATCTTAGAGCTGGAAGGGACCCCAAGGGCTATCTCGTCCAACCCCATTCTGCCATGCAGAGTTCCACAACCAAAGCACTCCTGAACGATGCTCATGTAACCTTTTTTAAAAAACCTCCAAAGAAGGAGCTCTTACTATCAAGAAGTTCTTCCTGATGTTTCATTGGAATTTCTTGGTAGTTTAGTACTAAAGCTTTGGAAAGATAAGAAAGAGTGAAATGCTAGGCAACTGCCCTCTTGATTAGACTCTAATTCGGCCTCATTCTTTCTTGCTCACACTCCCTCTGCCATATTTGGGGTCATGAAGGAGTCGCCGTATTCTCTGCTCCCATTTTTGTTAGATTTTCACTCTTTCACCACAGCCTGCTTTAGCCCCATGGCTGTAGCCGATTAAGCGCCGATTTGCTAGAACAACAATGGCTTGACAAACCTTTGGTCTTTCAAAAATAAATAAATATTGTTTTTAACTGATCTTGATGATTAAACATGTCCATTTTCATTAGCATTTTGAAAAGTCCCATCCAAACTATTTGACCCCTTCAACAAGAAAAAAGTCTTTGACTGGCAAGTCCAAGTTTAGGAAGTGGTGGGGGAGGAAGGCAAGATGATATATTTTTTCCTCCCCCAAATTGTATCTTTTTCAAACTTTCCCATTTCCCCCGGGTCTTTGAGCTATACTGACAAAATAATTGCACTGGAAACGGGTGATGAGAGAAGGAGACGGCCATTCTCAATAGCAAAACTTTCAGAAATGATCAGTAGCCTTTCATCTGCTGTCACAACTTGAGTTTTTATGGGTGAATGTTCCCAAATGTCACTTCTACCTCCTGGGGGGTCACACAGCCCCCTCAAAGGTCAGGTCTGGCCCTCTACAACAATGGAAAACTCCATGCTGGCAAAACCAGAGAGCAAACAGCGTGGCAAAAGTTGAACTCAAGTGTCCTCTCCGCAGACAGGGAAATGTACATCCCTGACTTCATAGAGGTTGTCATCCATCATCTCATCCCAAACCATGAATTCAAGGATATTGAAAAGCTGGAACATTTCCAGAGGAGGGCGATCAAAAGGGTAGAAGGTTTGGAAACCATAAAGCCCCATAAGGAGTGGCTGAATGAGCTGAGTACGTTCAGCCTAGAGAAGGGACGTTTACAAGGTGACATGATAGTTGTGTTTAAATATTTGAAGGCATGTCATATGGAAGGTGAGGCAAGCTTGCTTTTTGCTGCTCCAGAGACTAGGACATGGAGCAATGGCTTCAAACTCCTGGAAAAGAGATTCCACTTAAACATTAGGAAGAACTTCCTGAGAGTAAGGTCAGTTTAACAAAAATGATGCTGCTCAATGGCATGTGGTAGGGTCTCCTTTAAAGAGAGGCTGGATGGCCATCTGTCAAAGGAAGTGCTTTGATTGTGTCTTCCTGCCTGGCAGAATGGAATTGGACTAGATGGCCCTTTGAGTCTCTTCCAAATCTATGATTCCATGACAATCCACCTGCACCCTGACCACCAGTAGAACAGACCAGTTATCCCAAAATGTGGGTGACTCAGAGGTCCACCTAAGTACCTCCATATGAGAATGGGGAATTAATTAGCTCAAATTAGAAGGCCTGAGAGAGGAGGGGTAATCTAAAGAGATCTTTTCACAAATGTTTATGGGGTCTTGCAGGAAAAAACCAGCCAGAGATTCCAAATGTAAACAGAAATTGATTTTATCCGAAGTTCAATCACACACACAAAAGATCCAAACACTCACACACCTGCACAGGAGCTAACTGAAGGATAAAGGGAGGAAAGTTGTTGATAGAGGAGTTTTTAGGGAATGGGTGATAATTACTGATCCAGAGAACAGAGAAGAAAGCAGCAATGTGGCTTAGACCTGCGCCTAAGGAGAATACTCAGTCAGAAATTGGAGTGACAGTGTGGTGTTCCGCAAGTGACATACTGCATTGAATGGCTCAAAATGGAGGGTTTTTATACACAAAATCTACCTGAGGGCATGGGTGTGAATGGTTCTCTGACCAAGCAAAGATGGATGTTGCCACATGGACAATGGGTCCGGACGGAGTTAATGAGATCTTTGTTAGATGACAAAGAGTTAATGGCTGTTGTAATAACTCTGTAATTGTGGAGAGACACAGGGACAATGCAGGGAAGTATCCAGGTGCTAGGAAGAAGGAATGAAACAATCAGTGTTTTGGTGGGAACTTCTTTCGCTATTGGATGCTATCAGAGATGTTACAACTTCATCTTAAGCCTATTGTCTTTGGAGTCACTTGGTAATCTGCCTGACAATGACCTTGGCTACACTTAGGGGGATCTCCTGACCTACTTTGCCATCACACGTGTTCAGTCAGTCATTTTCCTCTGCCCAATACCAAGTAGTACATTTTGCCAATTAAATCATATTTTGCCAGTTATCAAATCTCGGGGGTGCGCAGGTCAGTAACAGACTCCTTCCTGGTGGCATGGGGAGAGTCAGGACAGGAGATGTTACTTAGTTACACAAACATAACTAAGTAGCCCATCTAGAATTCAGCTGCCATCATCACCATCGTCATCATCCTACCAAACATCTGGGACTCAGGGATGAGCCAGGCTGTGTCTTCTCTATCCTCTACCTGTCCCAGTTTGGCAAGGACAAACCCTTTTAGTCCTCTGCCACCCCACTTTTTCAGCTGCTTTTAAAACATCCCAGTTTCTCTCTTCTCCTCCCTCTGCTTTCCCCATTTGTCTTCAGTTTGCTGCAAACGGAGTTCAAAATGCAAAGGTAATTTGCAATAAATTAACTCAGCAGCGGGAAGAAGAGAGAAAGTGGCGAAATCTTGCCCTTCTCAAGGAGGCTCGGGCCAAAGCAAACTGCTGCAGCCTCTCCAAGCTTGCCTGTTTTTCCTCATTAGTAACTTTTCCCATCTCAACCTCTTTGATGTTGCTTACCCATGCGTGGTTTTATCTGTGAAATGTTGGAAGGCCTGTTCTTGCCGGCAAGATTTGGTCACCATGTGGACAGTTTTCCTGCAATGCAAGGCCTCTGCATCCAGACTGGAAGCGGATGGCTTTCCCCCTTGGAAGTCAATAGAGTTAAGGTTCCAGTTGCATGTCCTGAAAGCTCATTATGGTCAAGGTGGTGGCCTGCATGCTTTTGACGATGGTTGGATACTGGCTGAGGAAATGCACCTATTAATCAAGCCCACGGAGGCCTAACAATTAATCACGCCTTTTCCTTGGGGAGAGAGGGATTGATGAGAGGAAAGCCGAAGCACCGTCCACAATTTGTCATAGCAGCCGGCCTGCTGGGATGCTGAGTCGCCGAGACTGGAACTGGACGGGAAACAAGAATAAGATGGAACGTCAGTGTCAAATAGACACAGTGCTGGCAGGAGGACTCCACCACTGAGCCACCATGGGCCAGAGCCAGTCCCAGGAACAAAAACCAAGGCCAGTCCAACAATATGGGCGGACGAAAATGCACAAGCGTCAGGCGAGAAAGCAAGGCTGTGACTACAGGCAGCATTTGGGCAGAGACCACTCTGGGCACGGAGTCAGACAGACAGGCAAGTGGGGCTTCAGGAAGGAAAGAGCACCGGGCAAACAGGAGAAGTCAGCAGCTGAGAAGGAGGGGGCTTTGGGTAGCAAAGTAACAAATTCCTCTCAATCCTCAGCTCTCTCAGCCTCAGAGAAAGGCAATGGTGAACTTCCCCTAAAGACATCTTGCCACAAAGAGATGGCCCTTGTATTGGTAGTGCAATAGTCTGAGTGTTAAAATAGGATTCTGGGAGACCAGGGTTTGAATCTCTGCTTGGCCATGGATCACGGATCACAGAATCATAGAGCTGGAAGAGACCCCAGATGTCAACGCCCAGGCCTGGCAAGCAGCCAAGGGAGCCGGCTACAGGTCTCTTGCAGATAAGGCAGAGAATAAATTAAAGGGCTTTACTTCAGCAGAACAGAACAGGAAAAATAGCAGTAAATACCGGCAGCAGAGAGACTCCCTGGCTGTTACGTCACAGCCAAGCGAGCACACAGTCAAAGTCTATTTGAACAAAAAAGTTACCAGAGCTGGTCCGGGATCAAGAGGTGGCGACGTTCCAGCAGGTCGGGCAGCGTTTCAGGAGGCCAAGCTGAGATCCACAACAAGCACTTCGCCCAGAATGGTCAGTTGTGAGCTGACAAAAGACCCAAGGCTGAGTGATTGCTTTTATAGGCAGATCACTCCTCCAGGTGTTATCGCAGCTGGGCCCTGATTGCCTGGCGTTTTCTATTTAAACGTTCTGACCCCCTGAGAGCACTCTTTTGCTCCCGATGCTGCTGGTAAGTAGGTGCCTGCTCTTGAAACTCACTATCCAACTCCTCTGGCTGGGCTGGGTCTGGGGCAGCCCCTGGCTCTGCTGCTGGGGCTACTGGGGCCAAGGGCTCTGTGCCTGGGGCAGCCTCGGGAGTGGGCTGTGCTGGTGCAGCAGGCTCCAGGGACTCTGGCTCAGACTCAGAGCTTGTGCCCTGGAGTTCCAGGGTCCTGACACCAGGGCCATCAAGTCCAACCCCCTGCTATGCAGGAACACTCGTCCAAGCATTCCCAACAGATGGCCATCCAGTGTCTCCTTAAAAACCTCCAAAGAAGGAGGAGGCTCCACCACACTACATGGAGGCACTGCTGGACAGCTCTGACTGTCAGGGAGTTCTTCTTGAGGTTCAAGTGGAATCTCCTTTCCTGAAGCTTGAATCCATTGCTCCTTGTCCCAGTCTCTGGAGCAGCGGAAAACAAGACCGCTCCCTCCTCGACATGACATCCCTTCAAATATTTAAACATGGCTATCACGTCCCCTCTTCACCTTCTCTTCTGCAGACTAAACATCCCCAGCTCCCTAAGGTGTTCTTCATAGGGCTTCATGGCTTCCAGACCCTTCACCATTTTGGTCGCCCTCCTCTGGACACGTTCCAGCCTGTCCATATCCTTCTTGAATTGAGGTGCTCAGAACTGGACACAGTATTCCAAATGAGGCCTAAAAATGCAGAATAGAGTGGTAATGATCTTGGGCAAGTCACACTCTGCCTGAGAGGAAGGCAATGGGAAACCTCATTTGAATAATTTGAATAATCTGGCCAAGAAAACCCTGTGAGAAGGTTGCCATGCATTTGAGTTGACATGAAGGCACATAATAATGATAAATCACAGTAAGAAGAAGAATAGTAGTAGTGAATCATCACCATCATCATCATCGTCATCATCATCATCATCATCATCATCATCATTATCCAATATAGTGCCACATTGGGATTTCAGATCCTTTTTTTTTCTCTTCCTTGGAGATTTCTGCCATTGCATCTCCTGTCTGTACTACCACACCACCAAAAAGGGGGTTAGCAGCCAAACAGGCTGCTTTGGGACATGATGTCCATTTCCGCACTAGACTCTTCTAGTGCTATTCCATTTTCAGCATCTTATGGAATCCTGGGATTTGCTTTTGAGGTTCCTTCCTAAACTGGCAACCCCAGGA
Source organism: Iguana delicatissima (assembly GCA_948472985.1). Classification (NCBI taxonomy): domain Eukaryota; kingdom Metazoa; phylum Chordata; class Lepidosauria; order Squamata; family Iguanidae; genus Iguana; species Iguana delicatissima. The sequence continues at coordinate 420,266 of CAOKZL010000705.1, read as the reverse complement.
TTCCATAGGATGTTGAAAGTGGAATAATAGCACTATAACAGGCTACTGCGGAAATGGCCATTGTGAGAGAAAAGTTCTACGGCTCCCAATTTTTGCTGGAAGCAAAATCAGATGGCTGATAAAATGCCACATTCTCAGCACTGATGAATAGGATCTTTGTGCCTCTTCCCCCATTATATCTGCAAACCTACAGCCTTCTGCAAGGTCCAGGATATACAAGTCCGCTCCTTCTGCAACAAAAAGTGTAGATAAAGCCCAAATCCTTTCCCACACAAGACAGTTGTTTGTTCTCCCACTGAAAAGCAGCAAGCATGTCCACCTCTGGTTTGGATTGACCCATTATGAAGGAAACATCTCGTGCTGCAATCCAGCCGGTTGTTCACCTCCGAGCCTCTCCGGAGAGATCCCAATCTTTTCTTCTTCCACAAGAAAGCAACCATTCTCCCTGTGTTCTCCCTCTCCGAATTTGATTGCTTCCTTTCCACATTCATTTCATGACAAGTCTGTTTGCTGCTCTTGGCGGCCGGGCTCCTGCGGCCGCCGGAGAGTACAATGGGGCCTCTATTCCCTCCTTCTCCTGCGACAATGTACACATTACCCTGAAACGCCTTTGCATCTTGCCTCTTTCCCCGTATCCATCTAGCAGATATATTTAAAAAGCCATTGACCTGATCATTGTTGCTGAAGTTTCTCTGACAGCCTCTGAAGGGGCCTTTGGAAAGAGCAAGCCCCTGAGCCCCAGTTGGAGGTCTATGTCTCCGTATAATATTGCTAGATAGGTTTTTTTTAAAAAAATTTACTGGGAAAGAATGGAGCAAAGAATGCAACTCTGAAAAGACTTTTCTAGGAGATGTATGGAGGGACCTCCATTTCACAGGGGAGGTGAATCCACTCTAGACCTTATTGCAAACTTTAAAGGCATTGTTGATGTAGAGCCCTATCCCAGCAATAGATGGGTCACCTTGGATAGCTCCATTAAAAGTTCAGATTAAAAACAAGCCCAAATTGCCAAACTAACATGAGTTTTAAGCGAGAAGCCAGTTGAAGAACTTTTAAAAGAGTGGAAACCATTTATGGAGTTTTTGCACAATAAGAAATATAACGATTCAGTAATTAGTTGGATATGGTTATGAGTAATTCTAGTAGGATTACTTTGGCCATTTCCGCAGTTGACTGCTATAGTGCTATTATTCCACTTTCAACATCCTATGGAATCCTGGGGTTTGCAGTTTAGGGATGTTGGATCTCTATTAGCCTTTGTTGGATCTCTGTTGGTAGAATGATACCTTTTTCTCTCTCTCTTTTTTCCCCTTCTTTCACTTACATTAAGTTTAGCTGCGGAGGCCAGGGCCCTTTTGTGTTTGAATAAATTAGTGTTCAGTATCTTAGTTTATTGTGCTAGCGCTGTATTTTAGTCTTATTTTTCCTTCTTTCTGCCTTTTCTTCTGTTTTGAATGCATATTTCTTTGACTGTGAATTAGACTGTGTGTTTTAAACTAATAAATAAATGATTTTAATGAAGTTCACACTAAAAGTTGGGTTGGATTCTCCACTTTGCTGAGATAGGCACGAGCAGCTGTTGTTTTGTCCTCAGGGACCAGAGAACCCCGCTCTGCAAAGCTGCAAAAAACATGTGTCTTTCAGAAAGTCCTGGACCCACAGACCTCTGAAGTTGGAAGGGACCCCAAAGGCCATTTAGGCCAACCCTCTGTCAGTGCTGGCATTCACAGCTAACACCTTGATTGCCAATGATCTTACCATTGTTGAGGATCATTTGGCTCTGTTGTTTCAAACTCTGGCAATCCTTCACAAGAGAGTACTTCTAGAAAGGCCTTTGAGGGCTGACTGCTTAGCAGAGATGGTTATGCATAATACACTCGGTTACCTATTTGTAGTTTTCTTTGCAATGGTTGATGGTTTCAACTGGTTTTTATTTTTTTGTAGTTTACAGTCAGCCCTCCACATTTGCAGGTCTGACCTTCAAAGATTTGATTATTTGTGAGTTTCTCCAACCCCTGCCCCTCCACTTCAAGTGCTTCTTTTCCAGGGAAACTTTCCCTCTTGGTGGATCCGAAAAGGCTGCACAGCCCTTTAAAAACCCACCTCTGGTCCTCCTCCTTCTCCTCCACCAGCTGCTTCCTGGCCGGCTAAGGACAGATGGCAGCCTGATTTGTCAGCACCACAAACCCTCTCCCAGGGCCCCCCCCACACACACACCCAGGAAAGGAGGTGGGCTAGAGAGAGGAAGCCTAGGGCCACCATATTGACCCACCCCCTTTCTCTCTCCTTTCCCTGGTTTGGACCCCGGGTGCCCCCTCTCCTCACCATGCCTCAGCCCCCTTCCCACAGATGCACACATGCACATTTTGATATTTGCAGCCTTTCCACTTTTGCAGGGGGCACCAGTGCCCCTAACTCTAGCAAAAGTGGGGGGCTGGCTCTAATTACATTTTTAAGTTTTGTATGCCTGAGCCTCCTTGGGGTCTGGACTGGGCAAAGGCAGGATATCAACTGATCAATCAACCAGTCCTTCTTGGTCTCCATCAGGGCTTTCCAAACAGTGTGCCGTGACACGTTAGCGTGTTGCCTGAAGAGTGTAGGTGCATCGCCTACGATCTTGGAAATGTATGTTATTATTTATAAATCATGTATTTTTTAAAATATATGAAAAGTTTTCATGAGACATGCTGTGTCCCCATACATTTTGTTATTACAATTTATGCATATGTCTGTATCTCTTTTAAGGGGTTAGTTTAACCTCCGGTTTGCTAGTAAAACTAAATTACTGTGTCGCAAAATGATGCATGTCTAAAAAGTGTGTCACCAACATGAAAAGTCTGGAAAGCAATGGCCTACATCCACGCAGCCTTCTGCACATGCTCAGTCCACCTCTTTGGCATGATCAATCTGTCCTTCCTCCAATAGATTGGCATGATCAATCTGTCCTTCCTCCAATAGATGGGCAGGCAAGGAGAAAGCAGGAAAGAAAGAAAAAATGGCATGCCCTCCGACATTTCACAGGCGAAAACCATCTGGCCAAGCAACACAGGAGTATGGTCAAGATGATGGAAGCTATGGTGAATTGATGATAACAGGTTTTTAACTTGCTTAATTTTTTAACTTCTGATTTGTTATATACTATTACATGAGAAGTATAACATGGAAATTAATAGATGATTTTAGTTGCTGATTTAGGTTATTTATAATAGTTACAATATGCAGTTTTACTAGTAACGTTCAGGGTTTACTAAAAAACTGTTGAGGATTGATGACTATATTGTTTTGATTATTATTTCCAAATTACTGGTTTAAATAATATAACATTTATGATGTAAGTACAAGTAAGTATAGTTGAAATAGGTTTCATGTTGTTTTTTTCTTTCTGCGTAGAAGAAGGGGTCTGGAGCAGAAGGTCCTTGGGGTCTCTTCCCACCTCTATAATTCTATGGGCCTGCCAAGAGCATCAGGTCCAACAGATTTCTCACCTGCCTTGCAGACAATTTCATAGTCCGGGGGAAGGCAACCAAAAGGGTGAAGGGTCTGGAAGCCATGAAGCCCTATGAAGAGCGGCTTAGGGAGCTGGGGATGTTTAGCCTGACAAAAAGAAGGTTAGGAGGGGATGTGATAGCCATGTTAAAATATTTGAAGAGATATCATGTCGAGGAGGGAGCAGGCTTGTTTTCTGCTGCTCCAGAGACTAGGACAAGGAGCAATGGATTCATGTTGCAGTAAAGGAGATTCCACCTGAACCTCAGGAAGAACTTCCTGATGGTCACAGCTGTCTCGCAGTGGCATCTGCTGCTGCCTCCATGAAGTGTGGTGGAGTCTCCTCCTTCTTTGGAGATTTTTAAGCAGTGGCTGGATGGCCATCTGTCAAAGAGAGGGCTTTGGTGTTGTGTTCTTGCTTGACAGAAGGGGTTGAACTGGATGGCCCTTGGAGTACCTTCAAACTCTACAATTCAGCAGTCCTCCCTAAAGGGCACCTTGTGCAGCTGTGGGAAAGATGAGGCCCATAAGCTGCATATATCCACCCTGAAACCCTTCAAAAGCCCCCGCCAAGGAAACCTCTGGAGGGGTGTGGAGGTAAACCTTGGTCTTCCCCACTCTGCTGTGCCCCATCATTGGTCTCCTGCCCCCTTGTTCCAGGAGGCTTTTCCTCACCTACAATTTCCTGCCCCTTCAAGACGCTCCAGAAGGAGGATGCTGCACAAAGCAGACATCCAGCAGAAGTAGGAGACCAACCGATGAATCCACGTTCTTTTTGTTGTTGTTGTTCTTGTTACCTCATCTTTTTCTCAAAACTAGCACCCATGGTGATGTACAAGTTAAAGCAAATGGTTTAAAAATTGCAAAGATCAACATTAAAATAGCATCAAACTGTTTTCTGGAGACAGACATGCTGCAAAAGGCATCTGAAGAGGCCTCAGGGGGTGCTTGTGAGCTCTCTGCAGGTGGTGGCTTCTTTGCAGAAGTCCAGCTACAGGAAAATAGCTGGGGGTGTCCCTGCTGATTCCACTGCTCCCCAACAACACAGAATTTGCTATGCTGGGGGGGGTGCACTGCTTACTGGGTTAGTTGGGAAGGAATTTTGGTCACTGCATGAGACAAAATTTCCACCTATGCAGGAACCATAAGAGTGAGTCGTCATAGACTCATAGAATCCTAGAGCTGGAAGAGACCCCAAGGACAGTCCACTCCAACTGCCTTCTGCCATGCAAGAAGACTCTGTTAAAGCACTCCTTTTGAGAGTTGGCCAACCAGCCTCTCTTTAAAAACCTCCAAAGGAGGAGGAGACTCCACCGCATTCCACTGAGGCAACAGCAAATTCCACTTTCCAACTGCTCTTTCTTTCAGGAAGTTCTTCCTAACGTTTAGAAAGAATTCCTTTTCCTGGAGGTTGAATCCATTGCTCTTTATCCTAGTCGCTGGAGAAGGAGAAAACAAGCTTGCTCCATCTTCTATATGGCATCCTTTCAAAGATTTCAACATGGCTCTCATGTCCCCCTTCCACCTTTTCTCCTCCAGGCTAATCATATCCAACTCCCTAAGCCACTCCTCACAGGGCCTCCTGGTGTCCGTGATGGCATGATTGTAGCAATGTTGTGGTTTGAATGTTGGAGTGGGAGGCTAGGGTTTCAATCTCTGTTTAGCCCGGAAAACAGCAAGTCACACTCTCTCAGCCTCAGAGGAATGCTAATAGCAACCCTGCTTGAAGAAATCTTGCCAAGAAAATGCCATAGCAGTGTTGCCTTGGGGTTTCTATCAATCAGAAATGACTTGAAGGCACACCTCAACCAAGTCCAAACGACACCATTGTAATTCACCAACAGGGTGATAGCCATTATTGTTCATATTTATAATATTTACAGTTCCTCTGGTAAGAGATGCTCTTGAGAAATATTCCAAATGGAGTGACAGCTTGTCTGAATGAAATCACCAAAAAGTTGGGAGCACAAAGGGACAACTACAGAGAGTAACATCCAGTGACGCCTGCCTGGTTCTTGGATAGAATCTGTTCAACTGATGGCCCAGAACTCCTGGGAGACCATGAAGCCAAAGAGGATGCTGAAGCCTGAGGATGATGATGATGATGATAATAGTGGGACTACTATGAAAAGTCACAGAACGCTGCACTGAAAGACTCTCCAGGCCTCATTAGCCGGAGAAATTGTTTTACGGCTTAGCACTTGATAGATGGGATTTCCCAGCCATATTTTACGGCAGGCTGCCTGGCTGTGCGTGAGGACCCCCAAGAAAAATAACTCCCCTGCAAAGCAGCCTTTGAGGGATGGAGCCATGTGCTAATAGCAATTAGTCTCTCTGCCGACACTTCCCAAATTCACCTCGGATGCCTTGTGTTCCCGGTGACTCAGTAGCTGCATAAATAATGCCTGGGTGATCAGCTCTCCCTCCTCACCCGCCTGCCTTGCCAGCATCATAAATCTGCCCAGCGGCACAGAAGCAAGGCTGGAGATATATGGCGGGTGGCTACAGGCTGGACAGGGTAAGGGATCGATCTGTGTACCTGTTATATTTCACTGAGATTCACAGCCCAGGGCTGCTTAAGGGGAAGCAGGTGCTGGAGGACCATCCCAGCCTTAAGTCAAGGAGGTTTATGATTGGAGAGGTGGATCCGTTCTCCCCAGCACACTAAATCTCCCTGCAGGAAAGGACCATGAGATGCAAAGGCTTCAGTCTTCAGGAGGATGCGCTTAGCCTGAGAGCAAAGTAGAACTCCCACTTCTTGAAGGACCAGAGTCCAACTGCCTGGCTCGGGTGCAAGTCTGGCCATCATTCAGGAAGCAAAGACATGGCTGTCTATGCTGGCCTTTTGTTTCCATGGGCAATTCCGCCCCGTTCAGCTGGATCCGAAGGCACACAACACCGACAGCAGGGCGATATCACAGAGAAGAGGCAGCTTAGCATAGTGGCTTGAGTGTTGGACCAGGGATCCGAGAAGCTTTCTGCCTTACACTGTTATAGTGCTATTGTTCCACTTTTGACAACCTGTGGGATTCTGGGGTTTGCAGTTTCATGAGGCCAAAGAGCTCTCTGGCTGAGACTTCCAAGGGCCCCTCCCTAAACTGCAAACCCCAGGATCACACAAGACATTGAAAGTGGAACAATAGCACTATAAGTGTGTAGTGTGGAAAGGCCCCTGAGTTCAAACCCCTACCATGGAAACCCCCTGGCGAAACTCAGGCAAAACACACTTTCTCAGCCTTAGAGGAAGGAAGAGGAGAACCTTTGAAGGGATTTGGCCAAGGAAACCAAACAACATGGGTGCCATAAGTCAGAGTTGACCTGAAGGGGGGAGTTAGCATGGGGTCATGGTTTGAGCATTGGAGTGGGACTCTGGGAGGTCAGGGCTCAGATTCAATTCAGTCCCAGAAAGCCACTGAGTGATCTTGAGGAGTAAAGGTCTAAATACACTAAAGGCACCAGAACCTGTCTGGTTTTGGAAGCTAAGCAGGATCAGCTCTGGTTAGTATTTGGAAGGAAGACCGTCCTGGAAGACCAGGTGCTGTAGGCTATATTTCAGAGGAAGGAAGTAGCCAAACCACCTCTGAGGATCCTTGCCTAAGAAAACTTTATGAAATGGATGGGGTTGCCATAAGTTTACAGAAGGCTCAAAGGTACATATGCAAACAAGAGTCCTAAATAAGGCACCAGACCCTTCCGATCTTGGAAGCTAAGCAGGGTCAGCTCTGGTTGGTACTTGGATGGGAGACCACCAACAAAGATCAGGTGCTGTAGGCTGTGTTTGAGATGAAAGAACTGGCAAAACCACCTCTGAGGTTCCTTTGCCCAAGAAAACCCTGTGAAATTCATGGGGTCACCATAAGTTGACAGGTGACTGGAAGGCACCAACACACATCCCACCCCATTTCAGGCCCATGGCTTGCTTCCATCTGGACGACCCCTGTGAAAAATTTGCATCACTCTCTCCTTACGCTCGCCCCTCTAACTAGAAGAACATTGCAGCCCTTCTCTTGGAAATGGTTGAGTTGCAGAGGTAGCACGATCTTCTCTCGGAGAATCAAAGAATCTGAGACGCACGTGAGGGGCTGGGAGTGGCACGCCTGGAGTGCCAGAACCTCATTTATTCCTGAACTCTGTTTTAAAAATAGCGTTATAAGCCGGGAGACACTGAGGTCCCAGTAACAAAAATAAAAAGGACATGCGGGTCTCGCCTGGTTATTCAGCTCAGGCAGGGAGTCAGAACTCCGGCAGAGTTCATGGCCTTGGCAGCCACTGGCAAATTTGTCTTGCTTGGAATTGTCTGGCAACCGTCTTCTCCAAATAAGCTCCAGCCAGGAGAACGCTTGGACTCCGCTTGGGATGAGAGAGAGAGAGGGAGGGAGCCGTAGGTTGCTGAGGGCAGAAGGGCTGGAACAGCTCGGAGCTTGCCGGAAATATGCAGGGAATTTCAGAGTGGTCCAAGAGAGCACACACTTTCTGCACTGCAGCATCAGTCCCCGATCCGTGCACTAACTGCTCCCTACCACATAGTTAAGGGTGGTGAGACCAAGGCTGAGTTAATTAGTTCTCAGATTGCAACAGAACCAGCTCAGACTGGGCCCAGAAGCATTGTTACCACACATCACACCTACCATATAAAGTTGGTGCACTGTACCCCTTGCAAATGGAATAAGAGATTAAGATAATGTTCGGAGTCTTCCTGGTGTCTTCCACATGGCTACATTCCCCACGGAAGCAGCTGGGCATTTTTGTCCAATGAGTATTCAGTTCAGGATTGTTGGAGGCAATGTTGTACAAGCCATGCCCCTGTGTGTCCTTTGGCTGTGTGCATGGTTTCATGTGTGCATTGCTGATGGATAGGCACACATGCAGATGCAGGTTGGACATTGCACATTTCGCATGCAGAGCTCCTGTGAATGTGCTTCATGGTCAGTTGCTCAACATTGCTGTCCATTGTTCCCTCTGAACAAATCTTGCCAAGAAAACTCAGTGACAGGATCACCTTAGGGCGGCTGACTGTAAGTTGGAAATGACCTGAGGGCACAAGACAACAAAGTCCCACAGGATCCCTTTATATCTTCTTAGGCTGAAACAGACTAATAACAGCTGTGTCTTTGAATGCTCAGCGAAGGATGGCTTTTGCATGTCATTATATTCATGCATGTCATTTATATTTTGCATGTCATTATATTCTTAGAATGTAGCTTTTCAGTCTCTGCTGCAGGCTGGAGAAAGCTGCCCTACTTTTAAGACAGCAGATCTCAGGTACAGATTGACCCTTCCTCAGCCATCCTCAAAAATCCATGTAAACTGGATATGCCAGCAACTGAATCCAAGACCTTTAACTATATAAAACAGACCTTCCCCCCTCTCTAACGCAAAACTAAGCTATGGTCCTTTCCCAGTTGCAATTCCAGATGAGGTCCTCCAGGTCAGTGGTAATGCTGTGCGATTTCAGGCTGGGATATGCTCAAAAGCATGAGCAAAATCCTGTTTCTGATTACAGAAGTCACACCCTGACAAATTCCCAGCATGACTGGAACTCAGGTCCTGGTTTCTTTTCCTGGAGGAAACAAATAAATACAAGTTAAGCAGAGGAGAATTGGAATGGCATCACCATTCCAGGGGCAGCTGGTGCCTCCCGTGTCAAAGGGATGGGGAATCCATGTCAGTTTTTAGAATGTTAATGGAGCTCCCCAAAGTTCTTAACTGTATCCTCAACATAGGCTGATATTTCCTTAAGAATTCAGACTAAAACCCAGTGGGAATGCACCATCCTTTTGTCATAGGAAACACCAGTTGCCACTCCTCAGTGCTCAGACTTCCATTTGGTTCAGTGAGATGCCTGAAACAATTCAGAACCTAACTGTTGCTATTTTTAGTATTGTTGGATTCAGTTTTATCTTAGGATAAGATAAACTGGGATTGCCAAAAATACAAACAAATGGGTCCTAGAGCAAATCAAGCCTGAACTCTCCCTAGAAGCCAAGATGACTAAATTGAGGCTGTTGTACCTTGGCCATATCATGAGAAGACAGGACTCATGAGGAAAGACAATAACGCTTGGTAAGGTGGAAGGCAGCAGGAAAAGAGGAAGACCACACTGCAGGTGGAGAGACTCAATCACGGAAGACACATCCCTGAATTTGCAAGGCCTGAGCAGGGCGGTTAAAGAGAGGATGACTTGGAGATCTCTCATCCATGGGGTCACCATAAGTTGAGGTCAACCTGACAGCAGATAATAACAACAAAGGTTTAGGACATGCAGAGGGACAACAAGGAAGTAGCTCTTAGTAAGTCTATGTTGTTAAGCCACCTGGAATCCCATCCTGGGAGAAAGGCAGGATAAAAATTCAATAAATAAATTAAATTAAATTAAATTAAATTAAATTAAATTAAATTAAATTAAATTAAATTAAATAATAAATTGTGTTTCAGTGACATATCAAATGAAAATATTGATTTTGGTTACGTTTGCCTTGTATTTCTCTGTAAAATAAACATATTGTTCATAAATGACATGATAGGAACATTTCTGTCTTTATAAAGGGTCTGTACCCCAAAATACAGGATTTGTTGGCATCTTTTTTGGTCTGTATAAAAAGAAAAGCTTTCTAGCCTTCAGATAAGTGACATCACTTATAACATGGGCCACTTGACAGCCCTTCAAGGGACAAGTTTTCAGGTCTTCAAATAAGGGATATTCCCTATAATAAGAGATACCTAGAAATCCCACAACAAGAAGTCATTTCCCCTATAAATCAAGAAGTCTCAGCCCCTTCCTTTCATAAGTCACCATCGGTCTCTTGTGGGGGCCATTCTTTTGTCATGAAGGCCCTTGGAAACATGAGAGATGATTCTTGCAGCCCTGTTCATGAACCTGTGAGCCAATTTGGAACCTCTCTGATTCTCCTGGAGAACTTTCTTTGGCGATTGCTGCTCATGTCTGGCAAGAGAAGTTGTTTCTTGTTGGGTTTTGAGAGTTGTCAGCTGAACTGAACAGGCTGTCTTGGGATATGGAGGTGACTGGCTTGAGAGGCTTGGGTTCAGTTTAGAACCTTCTGCCTGTGAACAAGAGACCAAGCCAAAGACCGGTCCTAAACTACGCCAAGTGAGTGGGGAAAGGAATGGAGCCTGTCTGCAGACAGGTTGAGATCCAACAAGACTCCTCCAAAGATTTTGTGATAATGGCTGAAACCCAGCTCTCAGGCCAAGAGTTCACCATTGGATAGCTGCTCTTTTCTAAATGGAAAGAAGGAAGGAGATGAGGAAAAGAGAAGAAAAAGAGAGGGTGGCTGTGTCATAACCAAGCTGCCATTTTGCTCCAGGACGTCTTGTGGGCTGATAACAAAGTCTGGATTACCAATGGTCTAGTAGAAGCAAATGCTCCAGGACCTTCTGCGCTGCTGGTCACCACTGGCCAGTAAATAGGCATGTGATAGCAGCACACTGCATGACCTGTAAGATGGGATTGGGGGGAATGAGCAAGAAGAGGTGCTGTTGTTTTGCACTAAGTCTTTACAGTACATCTTCCTGACCAAAGATCTGCTAAAAATTAAAGCTACAGGGTCCCTGTGTCCCATATTCATGACGGCAGCTCTGCTTGGTTCTGAAGGGGGTGATCCCATATGCCTACAAAGGAGCCCTGTTTTGGTGGTGACTTCAGGGTCCCAACCCTCTTAATCCAAGAGACTAGCATGGGTATTGGCCTGTGGCCAGTAGCCCAAAAGATATTTCCAATATCCCATTTCCATATTCCCCTTTAAAGCTTCGAGAACCTCCACAGAACAAGAGTAGTAAGATGCTGTTTTAAAGCTAGGCACAGCTGTTAACTGCAGCCAAGTCAACTTCCACTTATGGTGACCTCATGAATGAGTCACCCTCTTACCAACAGTTCTGCTCAAGTCTTGCAGATTCAGGGCAAATTCATGGCTTCTTTGATGGAGTCTATCCACCTTTAATGGGGTCTTCCTCTTTTCTTACTACCTTCTACCTTATCAAGCATTATTGCCTTTTCCAAATAGTCATATCATCCTGTGATGTGTCCAAAGTAGGACAGCCTCAACTGAGTTATCTTGGCTTCTAGGGAGAGCTCAGGCTTGGTTTGCTCTAGAACCTATTTGTTTGTGTTCTGAGCAGTCCAGGGTATCCGTAGAACTCTCCTCCGTCACCACATTTCTGATGAGTTTATTCTTCATTGTCCAGCTTTCACAACCACACGTGTCTTTTAAGAAAACATCGGCTGAGATCTTGCATCTGGATTTTACAGCATAAATCACTGAATTAGGAGTCGCACATTAATTTTATTTATATCTATTTTATTAAAATATTTATATCCCACTCTCTTTCTAGAGATTTCAGAGGGGTGCATAATAAAACCAAAGTGAATTTAGAACAATGTAAACAATAAAAATGGTTTTCTGATGCTAATAATAATAACAATAATAATAATGTTTTTTTAAAAAATAGATTAAAACCAGTTAGTTTAAAATGATTTTAAGCTATGTATATGTGAGGCTTTTGTTTAAAACCAGCTAGCCCCACAAAGACTTGGGCCATTTCCACACTACACTGTTATAGTGCTATTATTCCACTTTCAACATCCTGTGGAATCCTGGGGTTTGCAGTTTAGGGAGGGACTTTTAGAATTCTCAGCCAGAGAGCTCTTTGGCCTCAGGAAACTACAAGCCCCAGAATTCCAAAGGAGGTTTAAAAGTGGAATCATAGCACTATAACAGTGTAGTGTGGAAATGGCCTTAGGGAACAACCATGTTTTTACTTGGTTCTGGAATGACAGCAGTGTTGGGACCAGCCAGGCCTCTAAGGAGAGGGCATTCCCTAATCGGTTGCCGCAGAGAGAATGGGACTTGCCCAAGTCACTCTGTGGATATCCATGGCTGAGCAGGGACTTGAATGCTGGTCTGCCCGAGCTGTAGTCAACGTTCAAAACATGACAACATGCTGAGTCTCACCACTGAAGCACGAGCGTGGGCAAAGTTACCCTAACCCAAGTGTAGCATAGGATCTCAGGCACTGTTCACAGAGGAGACCAGCTCAGCTCCTTTGCAATTAGCTTAGAGCAGTGGTTCTCAACCTGTGGGTCCCCAGATGTTCATGGACTTCAGCTCCCAGAAGCCCTGAGCATTGACCATAGTGGCTGGGGCTTCTGGGAGCTGAAGTCCATGAACATCTGGGGACCCACAGGTTGAGAACCACTGGCTTAGAGCCTTTCCACCCTACACTGTTACAGTGCTATTATTCCACTTTCAACTTCCTCTGGAATTCTGGGGTTTGCTGTTTAGGGAGGAGCATTTAGAATACTCAACCAGAGAACTCTTTGGCCTTGGTAAGCTACAAACTCTAGAATTCCTTAGGATGTTGAAAGTGCAATAATAGCACTATAACAGTCTAGTGCGGAAATGGCCTTAGTTTGTACCGATTAGCCTCTGGGAGAAGACAGAGCATATGAGTCTGCCTAAAGCCCACTCATAGCACTCCGATGGATGCCTCTCAGGGACTTGCCCGTTGTCCAGAATGGAAATTCCTCTGTTCTGAAATGCCTTGGAAGCAACAAAAGCTATTCATTCCACAACAGGATAGAGAAAGACAGTCTGGCTACTCGAGAATTCACTGGGGATTTGACATCCTGCCCTACAGATCTTGCTGACCCTCAGCTCCATCTTGACCCAGCCAGAAGATGGGACCTGTGTAATGGTCTTTCCCTTCCCAAGGAAAGGACCTTGTGACAGCCATGGCATCCCAAAAGACCCGCAGAGGACTGAAGCCTCTCTTCTTGAGCTAGGGAGACATCCTCTATTCCCAGATAACTTGGACTTTTTCCTGATTCTCCAGGAAATCAAATACAACTATGAGAAGAAATAACTCAGATAAGACGCAGAGCAAAGTATGTCTAATAATGAACAAAAATAATAAATAATGGCAGGCAAAAGACTCCCAGGAGTTCTGCATGGCTCCAAGAATGGCTATTTTTGCTTTCTCTGGCTTTAAAGATGGTGGCTATTGCCGTTGCTTGTCTTGGCCATTGGCCTCTGTGATTTTGAATGTTCTAAAGGAAAATGGAGAAGAAGAGGAGAAGGTGTAAAGTAATTTGCTTGAGAGAAAAGGGGAAGGAAGGAAGGAAGGAAGGAAGGAAGGAAGGAAGGAAGGAAGGAAGGAAGGAAGGAAGGAGATTGATCTGTGCTGAAAAGTTGGCATGAGGATTAGACAGCGTCCATCTAGGACAGAACCAACAACTGATGTGTTGAACTTGTTGATGGGATGGGTCAGACTGCCACCTCTCTCTGGAGCTTTCTTTTGCTCAGCACATTAGTTCAGTCCCCTCCTCACCCCCAGACTCAACAGACATGATTCATGGGGTCTGGAAGCCATGGTCTATAAGGGAAGGTTAAGAGGGGACATGATAGCCATGTTTAAATATTTGAAGGGATGTCATGTTGAGGAGGGAATGGGCTTGTTTTCCGCTGCTCCAGAGACCAGGACAAGGAGCAATGGATTCAAGCTGCGGGAAAGGAGATTCCACCTGAACCTCAGGAAGAACTTCATGGCGGTCAGAGCTGTCTGGCTGTGGAATCTGCTGCTGCCTCCATGAAGTGTGGTGGAGTCTTCTCCTTCTTTGGAGGTTTTTAAGCAGAGGCTGGATGGCCATCTCTCAAAGAGAGGGCTTTGACTTGTGTTCCTACATAGCAGGGGGTTGGACTGGATTGCCCCTGTGGTCTCTTCCAACTTTATGAGTCTGTGATGCTATGATTCTATGGCCAAATGCATGCCCAGAATATCTTGTTATCTGCCTTCAAGTCGTTTCTGACTTATGACAGCCCTACTGCAATACTATCAAAGGGCTTTCTTGGAAAGATTTGTTCAGAGGAGAGTTGCCACCTTTGCCTTCCTTTGAAGCTGAGAGAGTGTGACTTGCCCAAGACCATCCAGCATGTTTCCATGGCTGAGCAGGGATTCAAATCCTTGTCTCCAGAGTTGTAGTTCAATATTCAAACCACTACACCAGGCTGGCTCAGAACACCATGCCGGAATATGCATGACCCAAAATTCCTGGATCATTGAGAGAATCCCTCTACCAGTTATTATTCAAAGGAACACCCTGAATGCTTTCAGTTCAAACAAGAGGGTCACAACCTACTCCTGTGCAGGATTATTCAAGGACCTCAGTGGCCAGATCCTACTAGTGTTCTAAATTCATGTGTGAGTTCTCCAATAGGGATGGCTGGATGTCTGATGTGAAATGGCCGTGTTCAGCTCAAGGTTGTGGAAGGAGAGTTGTGCGCGTATGAGCATGTGCATTAAGCACTGCTGCACAGAGGCATGGATATAGGCTGTGCATGTGCATTGAGCTGCACATGCATTGGGCCATGAAGAGTCACAATTCTCTCTATAATTCTTTAATTGATATCTCACCCTTCTCCAAATAAGGGACCCAAGGCAGCCATGTTGCACAGCTGTTACTGTGGTTTATAGTCTGAGCCCAGGGCTTACTAAATATAATTTGATATACCATTCCAAACTGCTCCTCTCCACGTGCTTGCAAGGCCGCCGGACAAGCACGCACACGGACACGGCCGAACAGGCTGAAAAATACCAGACAAATCCAGGCAGGCCAGTAATTTTCCGGCATGCAGCTTCAGGAGACCTCCAGGCAGGTACAATTTGAAACTACATTAAGTATGCACGAAGCATACAAAAGATTCTCTGCCCCGAACAGGCAGCTTGACGAGATTAGCGCTTCCGAATAGCCAACTGTCAAGCACTCCCCATTTGCATACTGTCTGTGCTATTGACAGCCCCGTCAAAATCCAATCATTCCAAGTACTGACCTTCAGAGGTTTTGTCTTCGACCCGAAACCCATTGTTTTCCCCAGGAACGGACTACCCTACGGGCACATTTTCCCCTATAAGAACCCCTGATTTTGAGCGCTTCTTCGGATCGCTCCTGGCTTCCCTCCCGCCTTGCTGCCGCTCCGTTTGCCGAGCCTTCCCCTCAGCTTCCACGTGCTGAGAATCTCCGCTCCAACTGACTTTCTTCTGGCTACCCGGGCTACAGGATCAGGTGTAGCATTTCCCCTGAAAAATCCCTCTCAAAATCCTCTATCAAGCCTCCTCCCTTTACTCTCTTAGGTCTGTGTGAGTGAGTACGTAAGTGTGCAGTGACTGTCTTTTAAATAAAGAAAACAATTTTAACTTCATTTTGCTTGGTTTATGACTCAGCCTGACCCCATAAACATTGGGTTCAAGATCTCGCTACGTTGCCCTGCCTCTTGCATTGCTTTAGCTTGTGCTCTAGCTAATTCCCATTCCCCAATATTTGGAGCACATTGAGGTGTCCCCCACGGGACCCCCAGAAATCAGGGTAACACAGCTACCACATAGCTCCATGAGCGTATAAATTGCATCCCATCTCCTGCATGAGTCATTGAATTTATTTCTGTTTTTTGGAGTCTCCTTCTTGGGATGTTTTTAAGCTGAGGCTGGACGGCCATTTGCTGGGGGTGCTTTGAGTGTTTGTTCTTGCATGGCAGGGGGTTGGACTCAATGGCCATTGTGGTCTGTTCCAGCTCTATGTTTCTACGATTCTATGACTCTATCATTCACCCTTTGGAGTCAGAAGATTTAAACATAGAGCTGGAGGGCCAGGAAGGAATTTATGACTCCTGATGTCAGTGATCTGACTGGGTGAGAGTGGCCAGGGGGGCCGAGGCAGAAGGGGGCCCTATCCTGCCCCCGGGACGCTGAAGATGTGGTGCAATCCTTTGCTGAGTGAAGGAAAGATATGGTTATGCAGATCCTCGTGGCTTATAAGTAGGAGACCCTGACAAATTAAGCACCTGGTGCCTTGAGACAGCTGGTTATAAATCTCCCAGAAGTTTGCTGAAGGCTTTATAGGTTGCCAACTATCTACCCTGGTGACTGGCAGAACACTTTGGCATTTCATATTCTCTGGACCTTGGACTGCTTACTATTTACAATTCTATTTTACTCCTTGCTGGCTTTGCTTATTTGGACTACTGACTTGCGATGCAGCTTCTGGACCAGCTGATGACCACCATCTTTCGTCTCCATTCATCCTGCTGGGATAACCCATGACTGAGCTGGACTGGCTTGGCAACCACCATCTCCTTGGGACACGTGCTGACCAGAGCAAAGGACACTTCCCCCTTTCCCTGTTTTTGAAAAGATCACACTGCAAAGGTGGCTGGCAAAGAAGCTCCTGGATTAACCTGGGTTTATCTGTCAAGAAGAAGCTATTGTGTCTCTGGATTTCAGGAAAGATTACAGGATTTATGGCTGGCTTGGTTTCCCAGGGAAAATCAAGGGGAGACACAAAGATTCCTTCTTCGGCGGCCTTTGAATAGAGATTGGATGGGTGTCTTTCATAAGTGCTTTCGTTATGGATTCCTGCATGGCAGAATGGGGCTGGATGACATGGCCCTTGTGGCCCCTTCCAACTCTAAGGCCATTTCCTCACTACACTGTTATAGTGCTATTATTCCACTTTCAACCTCCTGTGGAACTCTGGGGTTGCTTTCTGGCTGAGACTTCTAAAGGCCCCTCCCGAAACTGCAAACACCAGGATTCTATAGGGTGTTGAAAGTGGAATAAGAGCGCTATAACAGTGCAGTGCTGAAATAGCCTAAGAGTCTATGATTCAAGTCTGAATCCTGTTGTTCATCCTAACGAGAGCAGACCCATAGACTCAGTGGGGCTTGCCTATATATCAGCTCACTATTTAACAATTGATTCAATAGGACTTCTTTTGTTGGGACTATAATTAACAGGATTCCTGAATTTCTATTCAGATTTAAGATCCACTTCAGTTTGGATCTAAGTTCGTCCAGACCAAACTGAAGGAGGGCCCTAATAATCAAATTGGGCCCCAGACTAAATCAGAGAGGCCCTGCAAAGAGCTAGCAAAGCCCTTAAGTACAACTGCAACAACAAGGTCTGGTAATAAATGTCACCCAGTCATTAGAAAGTGCGTGTAATTGGCACAAACTCCTCCTTATAACTATGAGCGAATTCAACCCCACCCCTCGGGCCGCCCTGTGTTTTCCCGCGTGTGCCTGTTTTGCAAAATCTGGATTCCGGGAGCAGAACCTGCTTCAGCGGCATCAGCCTAGCAATCTGTTTCAACTTGGGAGTCAACTTCCCAGTTTCAGGCTAAGGGCCAAGGTTCAGGCAAGGGGCAAGTCATATATGTGTCAAAATGAGCAATGTCTTTTGGGGTCACCTCTACTTTTGACTTCAGTGCTGCTTTATGTAGGCTGTAAAATTAATAGGTGGGAACGAGATTTATTTGTCCCTGTAGCATGTTAGTTGCTTGTTAGGTTAAACTCGCTGATTTCCTCATACAAAAGCGCTAGTTAAAATAATCACCCTGGAAATGTTCCCCCAGGATTCATCCATCTTCTGAAATCAGAATTGCCTGAACGGCAAAGCTTGGGAAAGGGAAACCTGCAAGAAAGCCAGTGGGACAAAAGGGAACCCTGGAGGTGGCTTCAGATTCAGGCACCCTCCTGCCTGCCCATGTCTACTCAAAAGGAGCCCCATTGCATAAAATGGATTAGCTCCCTGATAGGGGCATATAGGTTGAATAACCCTTATCCCAAATGCTGGGGACCAGAAATGTTCTATATTTTTGATTATTTTGGATTTTTGGATGCAGTTCATTTTTGGAGTAGCCTCACATCTTGTTTGTTGGCTACTTGTGTTGTGTATCAGATGTGACACTGGAGGGAGACTGAGGATCTGTGAATCCAAGTGTAATGCTGAGTGCAAATCCACACCTGCCACCATTTCACCGATCCTCAGTCTCTCTCTTTTTGCTGCCAGCCAGAGACTGAGGATCTGAGAGAGAAATAAGCAGGAGTGCCAAAGCCACTATCTTGAAAGAGGTCCCTTCTACAAGAGGATTCTAGCCACAGAGCTGAAAGGAAGTCCAAGGGCCATTCAGTCCAGCCCCCTGCCAGTGATGCAATCCCCAGTTAAAATGGTGGCCACCCAATCTCTTTTCAAAGAAGGAGAATCCATCACCTTGTGAGGCATTCCATATGTGTGACGAAGCCTGGGAGTGTGGTAAGCCTGATAATAAATGGCCTTAGCAACAGGTTGCCAAGAGACCCAAGGGGTTCTGTGTAAGAGGGAAACGGCCCATTGGTGCACTGGAGGAGCTGAGCTTTCTGCAAAGGAGCTCTGTAGAAAGGAATTACTTGCATTTTTGAGAGAGAGCCCTTCAGGGAGACAAGGAGGGAAGATTTTGGTGGATAAGAGAGTGGTTTTCTTGGAGGCCTAGTAAGAGGTGGAGGAGAGACCCACTTCTGACTTAGAGATTAGGACTTAGAGATTAGGACTTTGAGCAGGGGAAGCCAAAGTTCTGAGCGGATACTGAGTTGAGCTGAGGAATCTGATTAGACATTTTGGAAGTTCTATTTTGCCTGTCTGTACTTATAATACCCAAAGCCTTTTCCCTGTTTGTTGTTTTAATAAAGATTGTGTTGTATTTTTATCATTTCTGGCTCAGCAGAGTACTTTTCTTCCATTCCATTTTTGATAGAATCATGCTACCACAGATTATCAAATCCTTTTGAATAAGACCAGAGAGGCTTACTCCTTTTCCACCAGGGTGGTGGATTTGGGAGGGGAAAGCAAGGGTTGTATGAGAAGGTGAAGGGGCAGAGTGCTATAGAGAAGCTGGGAAAGCAGCTATCCTCTCCAGTCTGTGAAAAGAAAGCAGAACTGCCCCCTCCGGCTCCACAATATGCCACTGTCAAAAAGCTCTTAGCATCAGGCCGTTTAGCTGGACTCTCCCTTTTTGTCATTTTAAGCCAAGTCCCTGCACTCTGGAGCAGCAGAAAACAAGCCCACTCAACCTTCCATTTCATAACCCCTTAATAGACCCAAATGAAAACATGGACCATTTTTTAAAAGGGGGGAGGGGAACAAAAATCATTTGTAAAAATGCAATACTTTAAATGAATGCAACATTTCCTTCTAGCCATTGTCTTAAAGTGCATTTATATTACATCCAGTATGGGTAGGAGAGAGATTAGGATCTGCTCCTACTTCTCTGGAAGGTTTGCATTCAGTTGTCAAGGGCTTCTCACATCATTTCCAATGGCTGTAGGCAGAGAGGTTTCCCAAGTTTTCTGTTTGCAGAGAGTGTATTTACTTGAGTGGGAGTCTTAGCTCATTCCTATTTGTGCCTTTGAAAATACGTCCTTCTTGTGGCTTTCCCTACCCAAGCTCCTTCTGCAAAATGACATGATGTCTGTGGAGCCAGCTTGCCTTCAAAAGTCTATCCGTATGGGTCAATTGCAAGAGCATGGTCACAATAGGACGTTCCTGATGGTAATGAGTTGGCATCAGCATTCTGGACTACCAGCCTTGGTTTTTAGGGTCATTGCTAAAATAGAAGACAGATTTGGCTCTAGAGTCCTACTCTAGTGCTCAAACCACCACATTGCAAATATCATGAAAAAGAAAAGAACCGGCAAGCAAACTGTTTCAAATAGCTTCAAAACCTGGAAATCTTTGCTATTCAAATCAGTCCCAAGATGCGCTTGGCTGCATTTCCCCAAATCCTTGACTCAGCTGGACTAACATGCCAGGTTGAAGAAGGCTGATCAAAGGCAGGGTGGACAGCAGTGGCCTTCCATGTGTTCTTCAACTATGTGCCCTACTACCTCTAGTAGGAATGTAATACTTCATTAATTTCATCTTGAAGGAAAGAGCAAAAGAGCAATGTGGTGGTCTGAGCACTGGAGTAGGACTCTGGAGACCAGGCTTCAACCCCCTGCTTGGCCACAGAAACCCATGGACTGGCCTTGGGCAAGTCACACTCTCTCAGCCTCAGAGGAAGGCAAAGGGAAACCCCTTCTGAACAAATCTTGCCAAAACCCTGTGATAGGGTTGACTCAGGGTAAGCGCAAGACAGAAACAATTTGAAAGTATACAACATGCAACAAGGAAAGAATTTTCTTCCAGATGGAAGAAAGTCTTCAAGAACTGCAATTTTCATTATTAGCATTTTGCATTATATACATAGATTGCTGCTTCCTGCACAGAAAACGCTACTTTCTGCTTAGAAAAAGCCACATGTAGTTTGTACAGAATTCCTTGCCAAGGTTTCCTAACATTCAACAAACATTTTTTTAAAAAAACAACAATACATTTTTACAATATTTTGGAAAATTGCTTCCATCCCTAACCTCTAACCAGTGGATCTTCCCCTGTGAGTGTGATTTCTCTTGGTCTGAACTTCAAAGGAGCTTTCCAAGGGCCTGAAACCCTATGCAGGTAAAGTTCAGCACCTTGGCTAGCTACCTTAAAGTTCACACACAAACTTGGAGTGGATTCTGGGACACAGAAGCCACCAGGTGCCAGTGCCTTTGGCTGCCTTAGCCAGTGGCCAGTGGTGGGAGCCACCCGCCAAAAACATCTGGATGGCCGCAACTGCTGACCTCTGATCTGTAGTACTTTACATTTCTCCCTGTTAAAATTCATTTTGTTAGTTTTGGTCCAGTTCTCCAATCTGTCAAGGTCATTTTGAATTTTGATCCTGTCCTCTGAGGTATTAGCAACCCCTCCCAATTTGGTGTCATCTGCAAATTTGCTCAGCATGCCCTCCGCTCCTTCATCCAAGCCATGGATAAAGGTATTGAACAGCCCTGCGCCCAGGAGAGAACCCTGTGGCACCCCACTAGTCACTTCTCTCCAGGAGGAAAAGCAGCCCTTGGTGAGAGCCTTTGGGTTCTGTCCATCAACTGATAACAAACCCACCTGACAGTAGCCCTGTCTAGCCTGCATTTTACTAGCTTCTCTGCAAGGATATCATGGGGAACTTTGTTAAAGGCCTTACTGAAGTCAAGAAATGCTACTTCCACAGCATTCTTTTCATTTATCAAGCTTGTAACTCAGCTCTGAACACAGCAACAGACCAAAGAACTGAAGGTAGTCTTGGATCATCCTGCATTTCTCACTGCGTCGGTTTCTGCTTCCGATCCTTGAAGATCTAGGGAGAATTCCTTTTTCTGGACTACCTGTATTGCATGTTGGTCAATGTTCCAATTGTTCTAAACTGATTTTACTCATAAACTGCCCTGAGATCTTGTGATGGAGAACGGGATTCCTATATTTTCATAAATAATAAATATCATTGTAGCAAATTAATTTCTGCCCTAACCTTACCTGTCTTTCAGATTCTCTTATTATACTGGACATGTCGAAGTGCTCTTAAGTCAAAGGAAAATGTAGGTCATCATAACTGCTCCCAAAAAGAAGAAAAGTCAGAAGAAGAGCTGTGTTCGGGGGGCATTTTCTGTGTTTCACAGAAAACAGTATGCTTTATAGCATGCTTTATGACGAATACATACCCTCCAAAATTTCACAGATAAAAATCTGGCTAAGCAACCTTAAAGTGTGGTCAAGACCACGAACTAGTGAACACACAGGTAAGGAGACCTTGCAGCAGTTAGCTTTTGCCTGAGCCTACTGGGAAGGGCAGGATTTCTTCTCCTCCTCTCCTCTCCTCTCCCCACAGCTGATTTAACTCAGTGCAAGATATTTTTACACTTTGAACTCAGTTTGCAGCAATTGAACTAAGCTGAGGATAAAGGAGGAAAGTGGCAGGAGGAGAGAGAAACTGGGACATTTTAAAAGTGGCTGGAAAAATGGGATGACAGAGGGTTAGTTGGGGCTGTCCCTGCCATATCAGGACAGTTGGAGGGTATGAAGATGTCCCAGCTTCCTGAGATGCTCAGTCTGAATATCTCTGAACCCCAACTGCATTCACCTTAGAAGATCACCTAGAGTTTCATCCACATTGTTCTGAACTGTCATTGTTCCAAATGACCATTTGGAAAGATCTCCCCAGGGGGCTTTAGAGCAAGAATCTGTTTATAGCCACAGCCTCTCTGTATCCAAACAACCCTTGATTGCTTTCATATTCCCTCTCTATCTTGCCTCAGATGCCCCGGTAACAATGTTCCCAGGATATACAGCTCACCCAAGACACCATTTGGAGGTAATTTCTTGTTACCGCTGTTAGTGTAAACATCTTCCCAGACTCTTCCCTAAAGAAGAAGCTTTTATTGAAACCCTTCCAGCCGGAGGCCTCTGTTTGTCAAGGATACATTGCAGGCGGGAGGTGATCAGGTCATCCTCTGGCACATCATAAGGTAGAAATTGCCCATGGCTAAGGGGTTAGAAGAGAGAAGCCAGAGACCTGGCCAGCTGGGAGGGGAAGACCAAGCGTCCAGCCCCATTACCACCACCACCACCACCATCCCAACTGAGCGTCTCCTTCTTTGCAAGGAGGATCAGTTCAATCATGCATACATCAGCAATCCTTTCTGAAGCAGGAAGTCCTCATTCAAAGGAATGGATGTGGCGCCGTACAGTCATGAAATTGTAGAACTGGAATGGATTCACAGGAAGCTTCTCATCCAATCTTCTGCTAGTCAGCCTAGGAAATCAACCTGACAGGTGGCCTTTCAGTGTTTGCTTCAGAACCTCTCATGAAAGAGAGTACCTTACCTTCTAAGGAGGATTTTGAACCGGTGCTGGACAGAGTACTTTAGCTGTGCATTTATGCATAGCTGGGGCAGATTGGCCCAGATGGTCCATGTGGTCCCTTCCAACTCTATGAGTCAATGATTCCTCCTTACTGAACCTCGGGAGTGTTTGAGTACATTTATTTTGGAGAAGAGAAGACCGAGAGGGGCCATGAGAGCTAATTTTTAAAATAGATGAAGGAATGTCATGTAGAAGATGGAGAGAGCTTGTTTTCTGCTCCTCTAAAGACTGGGACATGAACCAGTGGATTCAAATTTCAAGAAAAGAGATTCCACCTAAACATTAGGAAGAACTTCTTGACCAGAGTTGTTCAACAGTGGAACGGTCAGCCTCAGAGAATGGTGGACTCTCCATTTTGGTAGGCCTTTAAACAGAGGCTGGGTGGACATCTTCTGGGAGGTTTTCTTGCATTGGGAGGGAGTTGGAATAGATGGACATTGTGCCCCTTCCAGCTGTATGATTCTAAAGAAGGTGGTTCCACTCTCCAACAGCTCTTCTCATCTTGAAGTTCTTCCTAAGGTTTAGCCAGAATACCCTTGAAATCCATTGGCTTGGATCCTGTCCCCTGGAGCAACAGAAAATAATTTCATCATTTCAGGGCACTTTTAAAGAAATTGTTACTGAATGTCTACATTCTTCTGCTCAACAGGTTCATGAGTGGTATCTTCTCCACCACATATAATACTGATATTCAGATGGTGTTGAAAGTAATTTCATTTTTTAAAAAAAGGAAAAAGTGAATTCAGGACATTGCTCACGTGAATTTCCTAGCAATTTTTATTATCCTGCCCACCACCAGAAAATAGCTGGCTTAAAGAGAAGAAATATCTCTGAAACTCTTATCAAAGCCTTTCAGAACATCTTCTCTTAGTTAACAGCTTCTCTCCAAGATCCCTATCACACTCCACTGTTATAGTGCTATTATTCCACTTTAAATGCCCTGGCTGCACCCTGTGGAATTGTGGGGTTTGTAGTTTGGTGAGGCCAAGGCGCTCTCTGGTTGAGACTTCTAAATCCCTCTCCCTAAACTGCAAATCCCATGATTCCATGTGATATTGCCGTGGCAGTTAAAGTGGAATAATAGCTCTAAAACAGTGTAATGTGATAGAAGGCCGTAAGTTATTTCAGCAGCCAAGCAATTGTTACTATTCCCCAGGCTTTTTGAATACAATCTGAGTTTGGTTATGTTTTCTCAGGTTTGAGGAGCAATGCAGCCACCACCTTGAATGCCGCAAAAAGAGAAAGACTTTGAGGATCTGCATAATGGCAGAAGGTGTAGATTCACATCAAGCACTACCCTTGGATTCCTACCATGAGAGAGGCTGCAGAGGAAAACGGAGGCATTTGGATTTGCTGTGGAGATGGGGTGTGGCGTACTGGGGAGTCCAGAGTAGGAACTGGCCCCTCTCCCTGCAACACACGCAGCTGTGTTAGAGCGTGCACACAATGCCAGCCATCCAGGATGCTCTGGTCAGTCCCTGAGAGGCAAGAAAATCCATTCTTTGCATTGTCGGTGGTCACTCTGAGAAATGCAAAAAGGCACTTGGGCTGCTTGACTGTTGCGCTGCTCCTGAAATTTCTATAGAGATTTCCTGGGAGTGGATCTCATGGGTTGGGACCATGTGGGATCAGTCCAAAGTCATATGGCAAGTGGTAACTTCCTTCGTGCAGGAGCTCCCTCCCCGCTCCCCGTGGTTCCCTGTGAAGTGCCATCTGCACTAATTGCTTTATATCAGTCATAAATGATACAAGTGCCATGCGCGGATTAGCAACACAGCTGCTATGGTTTGTCTGTTTTATAGGAGAAGTTTTCAGCAAGCAACACCTGACAGCAAAAGATGAGTTTAATTTATCTTCTGTTTGGAGGGCATTGGAGAGAAAACACCAGAAAGGGCTGAGCAAAAATGGATGGAAGTGGCTTGTTTGTGTCATAAATTAGTTTCCATTAGTGTAACCAAATATACTGTGGGCAAACTCAAAATGCACATGATTCAAAAGCCAGGGAAGAACAGAGAACTCTGAAACAAATTTATAGAGTGTTTGTTCTGATAAATCTACCAGGGAAAGTGGTTTTTTTTAAAAGGAGGAGGAGGAAGAGGAAAATGAAAAGAAAAATGAAAAGATGAAAGGTGGATTTATGACACATGAAAAAGAACCAGATGCCTTAGTTATATCTAAATTCCATTTTTCCCCTTGGCTAAATGCATCCTCAATTTATAGCCTGCTTAGCAGGGACAGGGAATGGGTTCCCCAGAAACTGTCAGTGGAAGTCTTCGGATCCCTCTGTCTGCAGAGGTGTGGTATAAATCTGAGGGAGGGTATAAGAAATAGCCTGAGACTGTGATTATGCACAATACTAGCAGGGTGACGGCACTTTAACTACCATGGCTCCTTCCTCCGGCATCCTGGGGTTTATAGTTTTCAGAAGGGCAGTTAGAATTCTGTGCTGGAGAGCTCTGGCACACTTTCCTCTGAATTTATGGATGCAAACGTTTACTCATCTATTTATTAAAACATCCTGCCCTATTTCTAAAGATCTTGGGGCAATCTACGATACAATCAATGTAAACAACTTTTCAAAAGGAACGCTAGGTGAGTTTCTACTTTGCGGTTCCACACACACAGGGCTGTGCTACTCCACTCTTCGGCTGAACACTGTCATTGTGCAATTGATGGTGTCTGTGCCCACATGCCTGTGCCTCTTGTGCTTGGGCAACAACACACAGGGAGGTGTTTCTGCAGACCAAAGACTCAAGGGGGACATTGGAGGCACGGGGGAGTATTCATGCACCGTCCAAGAAGACACAAACACATACGTAACAATTGCACTCGCACTCTGCCCGTCCGTCCATCTGTCCATCCGTTCATCCATCACTTTACTGAACCCTGCCTTTTCCCTTGACTCAAGACAGCATACAGGAGAGGCATTACGACATTCAAGAGTGATGGAGAAGCATTAACAGCAATATCCATAGCATGTATATTTCCATGCTGCTTATCAGCTAAGTGCTCTCTAAGCAGTTTACAATATGTTTAGCTAATTGCCCCCAACAAGCTGGGTACTCACTGTACCAACCTGTGGAAGGATGGAAGGCTGAGTCAACCTGGAGCCCAGCAGGATCAAACTCACAACCTTGGGGCTGCAGTACTGGCATTTAACCCCTGCACCACCAGGGCTCCCAAATATTTGAAGGGATGTCATATGGAGGATGAAGCAAGCTTGTTTTCTGTTGCTCCAGAAACTATAGGACACTATGGAGCAATGGCATCAAACTTCAGGAAAAGAGATTCAACCTAAACCTTAGAAAGAACTTCCTGAGGGTGAGAGCAGTTTGAACAGAGTGGAATCTTCTGCTGCCTCAACGGAGGGTGGTGGAGTCTTCTCCTTCTTTGGAGGTTTTTAAACAGAGTCTGGATGGCCATCTGTCTGGAATGTTTTGACGGTGTCTTCCTGCCTGGCAGAAAGCGGTTGGACTGGATGGCTTTGAGGTTTCTTCCAGCTCTAGGGTGCTATGACTCTGTGAATGGGGAAAAGGAGGGGGACCATAGTTAGACCTCTGAAGTTGGGAAAAAGAGAGAAACACAGGAGAGAGTAGAGATGCTAAGAATATTTGTAATCATCTGGTCTTAGGTGTAATTTTTATTTGGAGGGCAACACCCTTCTTTTGTCCACTCAGTAGCTGCACGGCTACCTCTTCTAGACCCTTCCCTCTTCTCCCCCGGGTCCCTTCCGGCTGCTTTCTTGGCTGCCTCCTCTCCGCCTCTCGTGTCCCTGCATGGCGAAGGAGTCAAGCGCAGCTGGAGGTGTGTGAGAGTCCATCAGTCTTCACACCTGTCCCACAACCTCACTTAGATATTAAGCTGCTAATTAAAAGAGGAACCAGCCTTTCAAAGCAAGCTGGATTGAAAGGACTTGTTTACAAACAATTATTCATTTTCAGACGGATTTTTAATTCCTCCTCTCTTGGGTCACCCTGACATTGAGAAGAAGGCAGCGGCGAAGGTTGCATAAGCCAGAGAGTTCCCTGCGACGTGTTTTGGGCCCAAGGAGAGGGAGGAGGAAGGTGTTGTCCTTTCCATGCAGAGAAGTTAAACAGCAGCTTTGGGATATTTTTTATTCTTAAAATAAAAAGCATTCCTGCTGGGTGGGGCAAAGGAGGGGACCAGAGCCTGGGGCAGGTTATGGGGTATGAGGCAGGCAGCAAAGCGTTTCCTGTTTGGCCTGGCAAGAGGCGCCAAGGGACCAGCTGGCAGGCTGAGCTTGTGCCACATGTCTCGGGTGGCATTTCAGGGCACCATTCCCTACGCGCACACACACACCAGAGCTTGGAATTAATAGTGTCGTCACTGTGTGACTTCAAGTGGATTTTGACTTACGGTGATTTTCAGGGAAGTAGCTGTGTTAGATGCTTGCAGCATAGAAAGGAGGAAGGAATGGAGAGAAGGAGGCAAAAAAAAAAAAGAAACATGGCAGCACCTTTAAGACTAACTGGTTTTTATTTTCATTTTCTGGGATACAAACCCATTTCTTCATAGCAAATGGTATGAAGGCATCAGGCATAAAGCAAACTCATACAGCTGTGGAAATGGCATAGAATATAATGGGACCCAGAAAGATAGAAATCATAATCCTTGCCCTAAATTTTCAGAGATGATACGGGTCTTTCAGATCTTTTGCAGCCCCTAAAAGCCGTCTAAAAACTGTGTGAAATAACAGAAATGAAAGAACTAGATAGTTTAACAATCTGGATTAAAGGAAAATCCGTTGAGAAGGTCAAGAAAGAATGGGATCCGAGGTTGGTGCATGCCAATCCCCATGAGTGCAGTCCATGGGTGCAGGTTGGCAGGGTGGCAAGGGCAACGTGGAATCTTGGGCAGGGCTCCTTATCAAGCAAGCAGAGCAAAAAAAGTGGGGCCAGAGAGGAGAAAGGAGCCCTTAGTCAGAACTGCTGCTGCTCCCACAGGGTTTATATCCCTTCCCCCTAAGATGGAAGTCTAACCCCGGCTCAGATGACAGCAAGACAAACTCTCGGGCTTCTGGTGACCTTTCTGTCAGTTGCATCTGGTGGCAGGCCTGGTCTGACTCCCAGCCTATCAGCCAAGAGCCTTGGCATCATCTCCAGCTCTGAAGCCCGGATTCCGGCTTCCTGCGAGCAGCATGTGGCTGGCTGGGAGAGAGCAAGAGGGGCCAGAGGCCAGGAAGTGCCAAGGGATGTTGAAGAGAGTGTGCTGGACGCCGGGTGCAAGGAAGCTAATG
This sequence comes from Iguana delicatissima, assembly GCA_948472985.1. Classification (NCBI taxonomy): domain Eukaryota; kingdom Metazoa; phylum Chordata; class Lepidosauria; order Squamata; family Iguanidae; genus Iguana; species Iguana delicatissima. Next base: position 391,927 of record CAOKZL010000705.1, on the reverse strand, counting down.
GGATGCTGATACCACGTCAAGCTTGGCTTAATCCGTTCTGAAGGCAAGGGAAGAGTCGTGTCTTCAAGGAGGCCCCAGCAAAGCTGGAGAGGAGTCTGATCGGGCTCCAGAGAAATTGTAATCTGTCATAAAGTATGCATTAGCCATTTGTGAGTTGCCCCCGCAGCTGAAATCCGTACACCTTGGAATGGGGGAAACTATGGGGTCTGTCACAAAGTTCAGGGTTAAAGGGAGTTTGGCAGGACTAGCAGAAAAGTTAACAAGTGAGGAAAATATACCAGAGGACAAAGAAATCATAGAACCATAGAGTTGGAAGAGATCCCAAGGGCCACTGAGTCCAACCCCCTTCTGCCATGCAGGAACACACACTCAAAGCAACCCTGCAAATGTCCATCTGGCCTCTATTTAAAAAACCTCCCAAGGAAGAGACTCCACCACACTCCGAGGCAGCAGCATACTCCACTGTCGAACAGCTCTTATGTGGAACTAGTTTTAAGAGATGTGGTTTCTTCTTTTTGTTGTTGTTGTTTTAAAATATGGACCTCAGTACGACTTCAGGCCCAGTTACGGGACAGAAATGGCTTTTATTGCCTCAGCGGACAACCTATGCTGGGAACTGGAGGCAGGGATTATCCCTGATGGTTCAGCTGGACCTCCTAGTGGTTTAGGACACCATCAACCACGGTATCCTTCTGGGCTGCCTTGCTGGGATGGGACCTGGAGGCACGGTTATACCGTGGCTCTGTTCCTTGCTGGAGGGGTGAACCCAAATCGTAGTGGTGGGGGACTCCTGTTTGACCCCCTTGTCTGTTGGCCTGTGGGGTCCCCTCAAGGTTCTGCTTTGTATCCCATGCTATTTAACATGAAACTACTGGGAGAGGCTGTCTGAAGCTTTGAAGTTTGCTGCCTCAGTATGCTGATAACATGCAACTATCTCTTCTTTGCATCTCAGTCCAGGGAGGTTGCTTTGGTTCTAACCCAGTGCCTGTCAATAGTAGTGGATTGGATCAGGGCAAACAAACTGAACTTTATTCAGGGCAAGACAAAGGCACTCCTGGTTAGTTGGAAGTCAGACTAAGGAAGAGGGATGGAGCTGTTGCTGGGTGGGATTACACTCCATCTAAAGGTGGAAGCCCACAGCTCTGGACTTAGAGCTTAACCTGGATGCCCAGGTTTTGTCAGAGGCTAGGAGAGCTTTTGCATAGCTGAAACCCATACACTAGCTGCGCCCCTTCCTGCAGATGTCTGACTTGGACATGGGGCCTTCTTTACATCTTGATTGGACTATTCCAGTGCACTCTATGTGGGGTTGAAGAATGTTTGGAAAAATGCCCCTGGTCTATACAATCCCTGGAAATCCATCTTCCAGTGGCTTGGCCCAAGGGGGTGCACCCCAGCCCAAGGGACCTATGAGCCAGTCATGAGAATCTGTGGCACTTGCCTTGGCATAGCTCAAGCAGAATGGGTTTTTTAAGGCTCCAGTCCTACTATGTGATGTGAAGGTATGGTGCAACCCAGCAGGCTGTGGCCTCTGGTGCTTGTTCTCCTGTAGACCATCTGCTATATCAGTTGGTAAGCAACAAAGCTTACAGTATCTTGTAACACAAACCCGCCAGTTGCCCCAATTTGGAAGAAGCAGTCTCAGTTAGTCTTCTGCCATCCTATATTTTTCCAATGGCATTTAAAATGCCCTGATTTCTCTCTCTATTTCCCACTTTCTGTCTCTGTCCTCATCTTGTTTCCATTACTGCAAACTGAGGCAATGTCGTTCACGCTGAATTAATCCAGCATGGAGAAGAGGGGAACAGAGGGTGGAGTCTTGCCCTTCCCAGGAGGCTCAGGCAAAAGCAAACTACTGCAGCTTCTCCTAGCTTGTCTATTCTTCCTCATTGACAACTTTTACCATTTCGAACACAGTCGCGTGTTGCTTGGCCACATGGGTCCCAGTTTTCATCTGTGAAATGCTGGAAGCTATAGTAGCAGTGATGTCTGTGCCAGTTTTCGGTGGTGCCAAATAAACTCTTGGGAGGCCTGGAATTGTACATCTCACTTCACCTCAAAACAGAGACGAAACAGCTGGCAACTGGGAGAGGAAACGTGTCACTCAGTTTTCCTCCCCCTCCCAGGCCTTCTTCTGAAAAGCCTGTAGAACTTGCACAGAGTTCACTGGTGTCCCACACACTCTACACCATCTGAGAAGATTTCTCAACTGTTGCGTTGCGCTTTCATGCTGAGAAATCACAGGAGATCTAAGAAGATAGCCAAACCTCAAAGTGTTCCAAAGGTATGGTGAGAAATCAAGGCACAGACCTGAGGAAAAGGGCTTCCTAGGTTGGCCGTCTCTCCTTGTACCAAAGATGCTCACCTGAGTCCTCTTGGTTAGTCCCACCTAGCAGAGATCCACAGAATCAATGGTATAGAGGTGGGGCAACCCACAGGTAAATTCAATGGGTCTGCCCTTGCTGGAACTAACAAGAGGAATCAGTTACTCAGTTACTGATTAGTTATTCTTTTCCTTGAGGGCATGGGCTGAATCAATTCATTTTGGTTGAAAACAGAGTGCCTGAGATGGCGGCCACCCAAGGGCAAAGGGACAGGGGAGAGGACTTGGAATCTGCAAGTCTGAGCTAAAAATAGTTGATAATAACAATTATTGTGCTTATATTGTTGTTGCTACTATTTTATTCATTTATATCCTATTTTTCTCCCAACAATGGAACCCAAGGTAGCTAACATTTTTAGAACAATGCGGATCCAATAAAAACTATATAAAAACCTTCATAAAAGTATACATATACATGTTAATTTAAAAAAAGCAATTACACAATTTATAAACTTAAAACATTAAACGTAACATTCATTAAAGGATTATGCATGTGAGAGAGAGCTTTCAGGTCACCTGTTGACTTCTGGTGACCCCATGAATTTCCTAGGGCACAGAATGTTCCAAGCTGCTTTTACCAGTTCCTTCCTCTGAAATATAGCCTAGACCACCTGGTATTCATTGGTGGTCTCCCATCCAAGTACTAACCAGGGCTAATCTTGCTTAGCTTCCAAGATCGGACAGGATCCAATGCCTTTAGGGTATGCAAGCCATCCAACTGCAGAGGACAGCATTAAAAGGCCACTCCATTCAATTTCTAAAGGCCTGGCAGTAAAAGAATGTTTTCAGTTTCTGATTGAAGGAGAGCAAGGAGGGAACCAGCCCAGCTTACCTAAGGAGGGACTTCCAAAGAATGGGGAAGCCACTGAGAAGGCCCTGTCTCCTGTGCTCCCACCAAATGAGCCTGAGAAGGTGGTGGGCAGAGAGAAGGACTTCTCCAGATGACCTTAGAGGTCCAATGGACTCATAAAGGGAGATATGGTCCTTCAAATAACGTGGACCCCAAAAGTCCACCCTGCTTTCAGGCAGTCTGTTCCATTCCTGAACAACTCTTACAGTAAAGATGTTCTTTAATTTGATTCCTGCATGGCATGGTGTTAGACTAGATGCCTCTGAGACCCCTGGCAACCCTAGAATTCTGTGTTTCTGTTTTCATCATTTATATCCCACCACTCCATCACCAAAAATATCCCAGGAAAAGGAGTCAGGAACTCACTCCTTGAGCTGTTTAATACTACCACATCCTATACACCAGCTGTTTTCCATTTGTGATGTCCTCCAGGTGTTTTGGACGTCAGCTCCCAGAATCCACACTGATTGGTGTTTCTGGGAGTGGAAATCCAAAACACCTGGAGGATCGAAGTTTAACAACCACTGCTACACACCAATAGTTGTAGTTTGGTGATGGACCAGAGTCCTCTGGCAAAGAACTTCATGAAACTACAAATCCCAGCATTCCATAGGAAGGCTCTGTGGTAGTTAAAATGAAATCAAAGGGCTTTAATTATGCAGTGTGAACGAGATGCTGAAAGTCTTGAGTTGGGGACAGCTTCTGTACATCCTTACCTTGGAGTAGGTCCCTTTGAACTCAAGGGACCAAAGTTGTTCTTTGCCTTCAAGTGGCTTCTGACTTATGGTGACCCTAAGGTGAATCTATTGCAGGGTTTTCTGGGGGCTGAGAGTGTGTCATGTACCCAAGGCCACCCAGTGGGTTTCCATGGCCAAGTGGGGAACTGAACTCTGGTCTCCAAGGTCCATAGTCCAATGTTCAAACCATTACACTACACTGGCTCTCTTGAGCAGTCTCATAGAAGACAGTTTTATGAAGCAGAGTGAGTGAAGAGAGAAAACCAGAATTCACACAGAGCCAGGAGTCATGAAGACTGAAGAAGAAGTGGGAAGGTTCCACCTGATGACTCGACCATGTTGCCAGGTTTTCAAAATATCTATAAGGAACAGTCAAAAATCCATGATAGGCAGGGCTGACTGTGAGGAAAGAGAACAAAATTTTGTTCTCCCTAAACACCAAAGTATTGCTCTCAGTTAACTTAGCCATGTGTTTCTCTGTAAAATTAACAAATTGCCCACATTCATAAATTACACAAAGCTCCCACATCCAAAAATAAGGTCATTTTTGGTATCAGTTTCTACTGAAAAGGAAAGCTTTTCAACCTTGCAAAAGGGGCCATCCTTTATAATAAGGGAAACTTTCCAGCCCTGGAAGGGACATGATTCCAAAACTCCAAACAAGGGACACCAAATTGGGAGGGGTTGCTAATACGCCAGAGGACAGGATCAAAATTCCAAATGACCTGCATAGATTGGAGAGCTGGGCCAAGGCTAACAAAATGAAATTCAACAGAGAGAAGTGTAAGGCCCTACATTTACATGGGGGACACGTGGCTGGATAGCAGTAAGTGTGAAAGGGATCTAGGAGTCTTCATAGACCACAAGCTGAACATGAGTCGGCAGTGTGATGCGGCAGCCAAGAAAGCCAATGCAATTCTCGGCTGCATCAATAGGAGTGTGGTGTCTAGATCGAGGGAGGTACCGGTACCACTCTACTCTGCTTTGGTTAGACCTCATCTTGAATACTGTGTCCAGTTCTGGGCACCCCAATTCAAGAAGGACATGGTCAAGCTGGAGCAAGTCCAGAGCAGGGCGACCAAAATGGTGAGGGGCCTGGAAGCCATGCCCTATGAGGATAGACTTAGAGAGCTGGGTATGTTTAGTCTGCAGAAGAGAAGGTTAAGAGGGGACATGATAGCCATGTTTAAATATTTGAAGGGATGCCATGTAGAGGAGGGAGAGGGCTTGTTTTCTGCTGCTCCAGAGACCAGGACAAGGAGCAATGGATTCAAGCTGCAGGAAGGGAGATTCCACCTGAACCTCAGGAAGAACTTCCTGACGGTCAGGGCTGTCCGGCAGTGGAATCTGCTGCCTCAGAGTGTAGTGGAGTCTCCTTCTGTGGAGGTTTTTAAGCGGAGGCTGGATGGCCATCTGTCACAGGGAGTGCTTTGAGGGTGTTCCTGCATAGCAGGGAGTTGGACTGGATGGCCCCTCGGGTCTCTTCCAACTCTACATTTCTATGATTCTATGATTCTTTGATTCTATGATTCTATGACTTCTCTTCCAATAAGGAAACTTCTCAGTCTCCAAAGGGATGCCCTTTCTGGGCCTCAGATAGGGACATCCTGGATAATAAGAGACACCTGCCAACCCTATCAAGGACAAGACTTCCAACCCTCAAATAAGAGACATGTTTTATAATAAGGGACATATGATTATGCATGGATTGAGAAATTCAGTAAACATAAATCCACCCCCTTTCTTTCGTATTCTTATTGTGCCATTCCCCCCTATTCCAATTTTGTTTGAAAAAGCCCAGCCGAGTTGTTGCAACCACATCTGTTTCTCATTGGGAGAAATTCGCCTTTCTCTAGTAGCTCCTTCCATCTTCATCACCATCCAAAGATTCCCACATCACAACTTGTCCTCTTGCCCTCCCCAACCTCACATCGGTCCTCCTCCCCTTTTCCTCCTTTCCAGAAAATGTGAGCTTGAACTTTCGACTCCATGTTAAAACGGTTGGAGGGGAACCATGATAAGCCCCCCGGGATCCATCCCGCCTTTATTCCCATTATCTGCCTCGATTCTTCGCGGCTTCTTGGTTCTTGAAATACCACTTCAAGCTGTTTGACGCCAGTGGCACCAACTCAAAGCGGGAGGCGGCTGCTGGTGGTGGGGAGAGAAGAAAACCTCAAGGAGGGACTGGAATACTGGATACCAAAAATGGAGGAAGAAAGAGGCTTAATTTTTCTCAAAGAGTAATCATAGCTTTGGCCAAACTCATCCCACCCGCTTAGTAAAGGTTTGAGAGTTTGCTGAGATGCAGAAAGAGGTTCTTGGAAACCAAATCCCAGTTTAAATTTGGTCTGTTCGCCTCCCAGTATTTTTCCCTCATTGCTCCATAGGATTCAGAACTCCATTCAATGGCGGTGGAAACCTTCAGCAAGGAATGTGGTGGAGGCTGCACAGAGACACATCTTAGGGAGAGTTTAGCTCAGAGGTGAAGGGCCATTTCTCTACAGAAATAGGCATATTTTCAGACCTTGTTCTGGTAATGTTATTTCTTGATTTGATCAGGTTCTAAAAAGCTGGACTGGTATTTTCTTTTTGTGGGGCACTTTAAATATCACACAATGATTGGCTGTCACAGATGCCAGTTGTTGCTTGCCAGGTAACAGAGGGCAGGGCTAGAGGAGGCTGTTCACAGTCAAACAGAGACATTAACAGTCAGTACAGCTTGCCTGTTCGGGGTGGAAATAAACATCACCCAGAAGCAGTCCCAAGGTCCAGGAATCTGGTGGCTAACATGGTCAAACAGTCTGGGGTCAGAAAATCCAGGCAGGCAAGGGCCAACAATGCACAAGTTGCTCCTGGCATTGAGCTACTGCCCTGTGCCTTCGTTAAGAAGGCTGGAGCCAGCTGGCTCTCATCTCAGCCTGATTAACTCCTGGTGTGCTTGCTCCTGTGTCTCCTCCTTCAAGGTTGGTGCTCACCTGGGGAAGCCAAGTCCTGACTCATGAAATTGGCATCCTCGTGGTGGTGTTTTATGTCCTTGCAAGTTGCATACCCTCCAACATTTCCCAGATGAAAACCAGGAAATGAGTAACTATGAAAAGTGGTTAAGATGGTAAAGGTTATTGATATGGAAGAACACACAAGCTAGGAGAGGCTGCAGCAGTTTGGCTTTCCCCAGGCCTGTTGGGAAGGACAAAAAGCCAGTGTGACACAGAAGTTTGACGTTGGAGTAGGACTTTGAGAGACCAGGGTTCATATGGAGGATGGGCAAGCCTCTTTTCTGCTGCTTCAGAGACTAGGACACGGAGCAATGGCTTCAAACTTCAGGGGAAAAGATTCCATCTAAACAGTAAAAAGAACTTCCTAGCAGCAGAGGATTCTATGGTTCTATCTCCAAAGAAGAGAGTCTTACCATCCTCCAAGTCAGTCTGTTCCACTAAATAGAATTAGAAACTAAGAATGCACAAACAAAAACATGTTTATGAATCCCCCCCCCATCTTCCTCACTTCAAAGCCTTTTTCTCCAAGCTACAAACTTGCTCCAGGGCATTGGCATTTGTAGAACAGGAGACAAGGTACACTCTAAAACCATCCTAATAGCTCTTCCCCCAAGTCTCGATTGTTGGCTCCCTTGAACTGCCTCTGGGGGGCTTGGCCCCCTTCATTCCAGAGACATGTCTCAGCCGGTGGGGGAGGAGATTTTGGAAAGTATTGTTTTAACATACACACACTGGCTGTATAATTCCTCAAGTTTTGGCAAACACCCTGTTGTTCGTTATGTCTGTCTTTGCTTCTTTGATATGGAGAACAGCCTCAAGGTAACACTGATGACATCCCCCCACCCCTTTGATAAGCTGGAAATACCTTGAAGTGACATTGACATACCAGATGGGGTTTCAGGGTTTTTATTTATTTAATTTACATCCCACCTTCCTCCCAGGACACTCCCTGCCTTGTAAGTGTGGTGCACATCAGGAACCCAAAACTCTGGTTGTCTCTAGGTCAGCATACCCAACTGCAAAGCCTCAAAGCCAGCAGGGTAGCCATGGGGCAGGGGCAGAATGAGGGCATTTCCCCACCAGATGAGAATTCTTCTGCCCCACAATGAACTTCCCAAATATTTAGCATTGTAGACGCTGAAAATCATTCTCACCTAGGACTCTTCCCTTGGGAACTTTGCCTGCCCCCATTTCTTTGGATGCCTAAACTCTGTTTCTCAATGTTCAACTGGAGTTTTAAGTTGTTGCAATGTTAGAAATTGGGAGAGTGAAAGAAAATTTAATTGGGGGACAGCATTCTTACTGGCATAGCAATGCCTTCCTTTTGCCATCCTGCCCGCTCCCCATAGCTATAGCCCTTCTAAAGACAGGCTTTTCAGAGCATATCTTTGTTCCAGCAACTGCCTAAATACCCTGAAAGTACCAGACCCTGTCTGATCTCAGAAGCTAAGCAGAAAGAGAGACCTCAACTGATCACCAGGTTGTTGTGTGCCTTCAAGTCATTTCTGACTTATGATGATCTAAGACTAAACTATCAAGGGATTTTCTGGGGCTGAGAGTGTGTGACACACTCAAGGTCACACAATAGGTTTCCATGGCTGAGCAAGGAATCAATAGGAGTTCTATGTCTAGGTCAAGGGAAGTGACAGTGCCACGCTTTTCTGCTTTAGTCAGGCCTCCTCTGGAATCCTGTGTCCAGTTCTGGGCACCATACTTCAAGACAGATTGTGGACAAGCTGAAACATGTCCAGAGAAGGGCAACCAAAATGGTGGAGGGCCTGGAAACCATGAAGCTGTCTGAGAAGCAGCTTAGGGAGCTGGGTATGTTTAGCCTGGAAGGATAAGAGGGGACATGAAAGTCATATTTAAATATTTGAAGGGATGTCATATGGAGGATGGAGCAAGCTTGTCTTCTGCTGCTCCAGAGACTAGGGCACAGAGCAATGGCTTCAAACTTCAAAGAGATTCCATCTAAACCTTAGGAGGAATGTCTTGGTAGTAAGAACAATTCAACAGTGGGATATGTTGCTGCTTCAGTGGAGTGTGGTGGAATCTCCTCCTTCTTTGGAAGTTTTTAAACAGAGGCTTGAGGCGTTGTTAAGGGAGTGCTTTGATCGTGTCTCCCTGCCTGGCAGAAGGCGGTGGGACTGGATGGCCCCTGGAGGCCTCTTCCAACTCTACAATTCTATAATGCTAGTATTTCTATGATTCAAACCCTGGTCTCCAGGGTCGTAGTCCAATGCTCAAACCACTACAGCACGCTGGCCAGGTACTGTAGAAGGTATACTCGGAGGAAAGCAATGGCAAACCCCCTTTGAATCCCCAGCATTTGACGAAGCAGACTTAAGTCTATGAAAGCTTAGGCTCCCAACTTCTTCCCCTCAGTTAGTCTCAAAGGTTTCACAAGATCCCTTTGCAAGCTGATCCAGACTCACAGGGCTCTGCCTTTGAAATCTCCCTCTGAATCCATCTTGCAGAGAGAACCTCAAACAGGGTCCCCATAAGTCAGGACCACCCTGAAAGCAAACAACAACAGTGTTACTCCAAGCAGACTGGACATGGGAAATTGGTGGGCCTTAAAGAAAGAAAGGTTAGAGAAAAGTAGGGATGGCAGTTCTGTGAGTATGATCTTCTAAACCCAGCCAAAGAAGAAGGCCAAGAGGGGACATGGAGCGGCAAAACAATTCCGCTTGCTCATTTGTATGTGTAGGTGGGACTTCAGGAACTACTATGCTTTCAAGAGAAGCACAGCACATCCCACCCAAACAAACCCTGTGACAGTGCCTGAGTAATTCCTCTGTACACTTAGGATTAGGTACTTGCATCAGATGACACTAATGTCTCATTTGGTTTATTACTCAAGAAGCCATGCTGCAAACATTTATTCTTGAGAAAGCTTTGGGCAAGATCCTACCTTGGAGTCGTGTAATGCAAATCTCTGCAGGAGGAGTTGTACATGAACTGGGCCATACAAGCATGGTTTTGAATGGCAGTGTGGCGCAACTGCACTAGGGCATCAAAAATGCCACCAAATGTGGATGTTTCCCCACTGCAAGGCGCAGCTGCTCATAGCCTGCACGCAGAGCTCCATTTCTGCCACTTGGAACTGAATGCAGACAATTCACATCAAACAAAAACATCCAATCTCTTCCATAGGAGACCTACCACATGCATGGCACTTCTTAAAGAAGTTACTTGAGAGCCAGCTTGGTGGAATGGTTTGAGTCTTAGGCCATTTCCGCACTAGGCAGTCATAGTGCCATTATTCCATTTTCAACATCCTATGGAATCTTGGGGTTTGCAGTTTAGGGAGGGGCCGGCTAGAGGTTGAAAATGGAATAATAGTACTATAACTGCCTAGTGAGGAAATGGCTTTGGACTATGACCCTGGAGGTTTGATTCCCTGCTTGACAATGGAAACCCACTGGGTGATCTCGCGCAAGTCACACACTCTCAGTCCCCAGAAAACTCTGTGATAGGTACATCTTAGGGTTGCCATAAGTCAGAACGACTTGAAGGCACACTATAGCAACAACAACTTCTTAAAGAAGGGGAAGGTGACCTGCTTGACTTGAAAGGATGTCATATCGAGGAGGGAGTGGGCTTGTTTTCCGCTGCTCCAGAGACTAGGACAAGGAGCAATGAGTTCAGGCTGCAGCAAAGGAGATTCCACCTGAACCTCAAGAAGAACTTCCTGATGGTCAGAGCTGTCTGGCAGTGGAATATGCTGCCTCCATGGAGTGTGGTGGAGTCTCCTCCTTCTTTGGAGGTTTTTAAGCAGAGGCTGGATGGCCATCTGTTGGGAGTGCTTCGATGTGGATTCCTGCATGGCAGAAGGAGGTTGGATTGGATGGCCCCTGGGGTCTCTTCTAACTCTATGATTCTATGTTTCCATGCACTGGACAGCCTGGAATCAGGGGTTCTTATAACTGAAAAATATCCTGCAGGTATGAGCATGAATGAACATGCATGAACTCTACGATTCTACGATTCTATGACCTCTACAGCTAAAAAGGAAGCCAAAGGGTTGAGTCCATAGACCAAAGAAAGAGACAGGGAGGAGAAACAAAAGGCCACTGTCTCACTAATCACTTTATATGAGCGTTGCTTCCAACAAAGACTCCACCTTGCCTCTGGTATTTAATGATATATCTTTACACTTGGAGCTGACACTTAGGAGAGGCTTATAAGAATGAAGTTTCCCGCACCCAGATATCCCTTTTGGACGAGGAGTTGTCAATCTCTATCAGGATGGCAGCCGAGAATGCCCCAAGTGAGATTCCTCTGGGCAGATCCTATGCAAGGGCTCACCACACGTAGCCCGCTGTGGCTACTCATGGTCTAAAGCTCTGCTCTGACGTGAGATGCTGTGGCTGCCAACAGGAGGGAGTCCAACCTGAAAGGGTTACAAAGCGGGCAGGCTTAAACCAATGTGTGACTTGGAACGGTCGCCCAAAAGCCTTAGGGGAGAAAAACAATAACGTGCAAACAAAATGGAGGGGTAAAGGGCAAGAAATGAGAAAAACAAGTTTTGTTTCCAAATAAACATGTTTTCCCCTCCCAGGTACAAAGTGCGAGTAATTAAATTCCACTTCTCTGCCAGGTCTTGTTTCCATGGGAGGAACAAGAGCACCACCCCCAGCAAACATGTCAGCAACCTGTTGGCCTCCAACCAAGCATTTGACCTCACCTCAGACCCTGATGTTCCTCTCCAACATCTCCTCCCAACGTTCCTCTGCCTTGGTTTCTCAGAGGCCCCAAGATGTGGCTGGCGGTCTTTATGAGCCAGTAGCCTCCGGGCGGGACGGGGGGTGAGTCTGCAGCAGACGTGTACCTAAAAATGAACACCATGTCGGAAAAGGGAAACGCAGGGTTCTCACCAAAAAGGAAGACCTCCTCTTTCTCATAAAAAGTCATCTTCAGCCTACAGGGCAGCTGACATTCTCCACCAGGGTTGCAGCACACAAATCTCCTCTTGTGGGTTTATGCATCAATTGTGCTAGAGAAACTTTATGTTGAACACCAGCATTGAGCTACTGAGGTCACACTCAAAGATGCAACTGAGTACACAATTTAGAACTATAGAATCATAGAGCTGGAAGAGACCTGGAGGACCATCCAGTCCAAGCCCATTCTTGCCATGCAGGAACACACACTCAAATCACCCCCAGCAAATGGCCATCCAGCCTCTGTTTTAAAAACTAAAAAGATGGAGGCTCCACCACACTCCACTGAGGTGGCAGCAGATTCCACTGTTGAGCTGCTCTTACTGTCAGGAAGTTCTTCCTAATGTTTAGGTGCAATCTCTATTCTTGAAGTCTGAAGCCATTCAACCTTTCAGAGCAGGAGAAGATAGGTGTGCCCTACCAAGGGTTTGACTATTCTATCACCACATTATCTGTTCTCCAGCCTCAACAAAACATTTCCACAGCTTTTTCTAATAGGACTGGGCCTGTAGGCCCCTCACCATCTTTCCCATTCTTCTCTAGCTAAATTTCTGGTCTCCTGCTTCAAATGTGGTGCCCACAACTTGACCCAACACTTCAGGAGGCATCTGCCAAAAGGAAAAGGAATGGTGCCATCACTTTTGTACAATCAGGACACTGAGCTTCTATCAATACAGACCAGAATGGCATTGGCTTTTTTGGTTGCTACATCCCACCACTGGCTTACCTTAGCCTGTGGTGTATGAAAACCCCCAGACACTTTTCCCATGCAGTCCTGTTATGGTTGTTGCTGTTGATTCACAATCTACCTGGTGTTATTGCCCGGAGTTTTGGACCAATGATGATTTGGCTTCTCAGTCATCAGATAATGTAGTGTGTTCCAAGCAATGTCACTTCATAACTGTGCTGCTGTGACCCAGTGTATAGCAGTTTCATTCAGATGCTTTGCCAGTCCATTGAGAATTGCTGCAAGAGGACCAGTCTCTACAGGGAACCTCAGGTGTTATATTTTCGAAGGGGTGCTGAATCTCGGTATGTAGGTCTCAGTATTTCATAACCTGTCCCCTCTCTGTGTCTTCAATTCTGCTCTCCCCTGGGATTGCCACATCTGTAATGGAAGCTTGCTTGCTTTTTCTTTTTTTCTTTTTTCTTTTTGCAACCACAGTAATGTCTGGCATATGTTCTAATTGTTTATCAGTGTGATAGTTAAAGTGCCATAGGATTTTTATGTCACCATTCTCCACGACGTTTTCAGGCCCATGCAGATGGCAATTGTGTGTGTGTGTGTGTGTGTGTGTGTGTGCGTGCGTGCATGCGTAAATGCAAATCCAGTATGTGATCCTGAGGTTTGCAGTTTAGGGAGGGGAATTTAGAAGGCTCAGCCAAAGAGCTCTTTGGCCTCTGTAAGCTACAAACCCCAGAATTCCACAGGATGTTGAAAATGGAATGATAGCACTATAACAGGGTAGGGTGGAAATGGCCTCAGTCTTTCAAGGCCTGCTGAAACAAAGAAAGCCTTCCCCTGCCTACAAAAGGATGGCAAAGAAGGTTCCAGTCTAACCTATCTGGGAAGGAAGTTCCAGAGCCTGGGGGCAGCTGCCATGAAGGCTCTGTCTCCTGTGTTGCCACCAGATGAACCTGTGAAGGTAGTGGGGCAGAGAGAAGGGTCTCCCCAGCAGAGCTCAAAGCATGGGCAAGCTCATATGGGAAAACTGGCTAGAGCCGAGCCATATGGACTTTGTAGGTCATCACCAGCACTTTGAATTGTGCCCAGAGATAGATCGGCAGCCAGTGGACGTGTTGGAGAGCTGTGCGTTCAGGCCGAGTATTGTCCATCCTGCCTTTGCGCAGCTGATTCCTCTTAGCCAAACACAGAACTTTAGATGCCTCTCTCTTGAATGCCATTTTGTTACCTCTGGCCAACTTCTCCACCTGCTGAGTTTTGTTTTCTGAATGAGAGAGTCTTCAAACTGTCTTCGTGTGGAAAGAGAGCCAAACTTTCCATAATCCTGGAAGTGGAAGCAACTTGTCAGGATGATGAAATCCCCTCCCGAAGAGAAGTGGCAATGAGGTAAGTGATGAGTGGATATCGCAATGACACATCTAGAGTTGGAAAAGCGGGTGGAGGAAGGGAACCCGAGGCCCAGCAGTCACAAGACGTGGAAGTCCCACTCGGCGGCAAGCAGGAACATGTCCAGTGGAAGGGGGAAGCGGCTTCCGGGAGTGGAAGCGAGGCTTTTGGCCAAGGGGAGGAGGTGAGAGATGACGGAGCTATATCATCCCGTCTTGAGAGAGACTTGGGGCAGGCAGACATATATGTATATAGAGAGAGAGAGTATGAGAGAGAGAGAGAGAGAGAAGAGAAAAACATGTTTAACCCACCCGCTGACTAAAACTATCTGGGCGGTGTACTATCTCTTAAAAATATGTATAAGGAACAAAAACAGTACAACGAAACAATGACTCAAGGACCAGATGACAAAACAATGATAAAACTGGCACCAGAGGATAAAACATTGCAGCCTATAAAAGTCATATTACAACCATCAGCGGGACTGGAGCAAGAGAGAGGCAGAATTATTAATTCCCTGTAAGAATTAATAGCGCTGCCATTTTCTCCTCATTGCGCAGTTTTTGATGAGTTTTTGCAGTCTGTGCAAATAAAATAAAATAGATAAAATGTATGTGGATTTTTCCTATGCAGGAAAAAATGTGTTTCCCTGTAATGAAAATGGCATTTAATGCATAGAAAGCAACATTTCTGTGCACAAAACAACATTTTTGTTGTTTTCCACTGCTCCAGAGTCTAGGACAAGGAGCAATGGATTCAAGCTGCAGGAAAGTGCTATTTTCTATGCAGGAAACCCGTTTTCTGTGCAGAGAATGCTGTCTCCTCCAGTCCCATCTTCGTCCTTCATTTCCTTCACTTCATGGATCATCATTGCCCTGATTTATTGCATCCCTCCCCTTGGCTGCAAAGGCTTCATTGCCTTCTGTGCAGCTCTGCAGGACAGACTTTAGCGTTAACCACCTCCTAAAGCTGGACATTCCTCAAAGTTGTAACAGTGACCAAGGGAAATGGAAAGTGGAATGGAAAGAGGATGTGTTCCTTGGCTTCACTCATTGGCCGGGTACTCTCAAAAGCGGGAGTCTGCATACGTCTCACAAAACAACTGGAGAATATAGGGCCTGCACATTTTGCCCCATAAAAAATATAGAAAATATAGAATCATAGAGTTGGAAGAGACCACAAGGGCCATGCAGTCCAATCCTGTTCTGCCATGCAGGAACACACATCAAAGCACTCCCTTTTGACAGGTGGCCATCCAATCTCTGCTTAAAAACCTGCAAAGAAGGAGACTCCAACATACTACAAGACAGCAGATTCCACTGCCAGACAGCTCTGATCATCAGGAAGTTCTTCCTGAGGTTCAGGTGGAATCTCCTTTCCTGCAGCTTGAATCCATTGCTCCTTGTCCTGGTCTCTGGAGCAGCGGAAAACAAGCCCGTTTCCCTCCTCAACATGACATCCCTACCAATATTTAAATCTGGCTATCATGTCCCCTCTTAACCTTCTCTTCTGCAGACCAAACATTCCCACCTCCCTCAGCCGCTCCTCACAGGGCTTCATGGCTTCCAGACCCTTCACCGTTTTGGTTGCCATCCTCTAGACATGTTCCAGCTTGCCAATATCCATCTTGAACTGAGGTGCCCAGAATTGGACACAGTATTCCAGATGAGGTCTAACCAAAGTAAAATAGAATGGTACCATTACCTCTCTTGATCTAGACACCATACTCCTGTTGATGCAACCAAGAATCACGTTGGCTTTCTTGGATGACACATCACACTACTGACTCATGTTCAGCTTCCAGTTCAGCTCAGCTCCTGCAAGGGCAGAGGGTTTCTTGGCTTTT
This sequence comes from Iguana delicatissima, assembly GCA_948472985.1. Lineage (NCBI taxonomy): Eukaryota > Metazoa > Chordata > Lepidosauria > Squamata > Iguanidae > Iguana > Iguana delicatissima. The sequence goes on along the minus strand of CAOKZL010000705.1, from coordinate 376,098 downwards.
TAAATGAAGGTTTGGAATCTGGGCCAGTGGATGGTCCAAAGAGGTACTGGCTGGCATGTCTAAAATTCTGGTAGAATTGTAGGGGATTTGGTTTGCCAGGGACCACAAGAACCTTCTAGTCGAACCCCCTACCATGCAGGAATACACAACTAGAGCACCGCAAAACTATGTTCAACCCAACCTCTGTTTAAAGACTTCCAAAAAAAGAAAGTCTTGTCAACCTCTAAGGGAGTCTCACTGTTGAACCACTCTTACCACCGTTATGTTCTTCTTAATGTTGAGGTGGAACCTCTTTCCTTGTAATTTGAATCCACTGATTCATGTCCTAGCCTCTGGAGCAGCAGAAAGCAAGCTGGCTCCACCTTTTACATGCCTTCAGATACTTAAAGATGGCTGTCTTGTCACCTCTCAGTCCTGTCTTCTCCAGGCTAAATGTATACAGCTCCTTCAGTTGCTTGGTGTCCTGGCCTTTGACCATCTTGGTCATCCTTACTTGGACACATTCCAGCTTTCAGTATCCTTCTTGAACAATGGCACCCAGAACTAGACATGGGATTTCAGGTGAGGTCAGACCAAAGCACAGTGGAACCATGACTTTCCTTCATCTGGACACTGCAGTTCTGGTGAGGCAACCTAGAACTTGTTGATCAGGGCATTACATTGTCAACTCATATTTATCTGATGGTCTATTAAGACCCCTAAATCTACTATACTGTTGTCAAGCCAGGCATCACCCATCCTCTCTATTTGATTTTCATTTTTCCTGCCAAGATGTAGTACCTTTGAAACCTAGTCTCAGGAAGTCCACACTTACCTGCCACATCATGCTGACTCTCTATGGTGACCCTCCTTTATGGTTTTCTTGGCCAGATTTCTTCAGAAGACATTTGCCATCATTGCCATCCTCTGAGGCTAAGAGAAGAGTGTGACTTGCCCAAGGGCACCCAGTAGGCTTCCATGGCTGATTGGGGATTCAAACTATGGCATCTCAGAGTCCTAATCCAACACTCTGGTGAAAATCGTGGGACCTTCCAGGACTTCAGCTCCTAGCCTTCCTCACTAGTGACTAGCCAGCTGGGACTAGGAGGCCTTATGATTCCATCCCCTGGGCTACAATCTTGACCCAGGAAGGAAGAAGGGGGGCAAGAACTTACTCTGGACCCACATTTGGCACATATATGGAACTGGATCAGCTGAGTCCAGAGAACTCATCCAGACCTTTCGGGTTAACTATGCCATTAAAACGAAACTCGTAGGAACTTGGCAAGGGAGGGCAGAAGGTATATGACTGACTCCAAAACAAATACACACCCTGGACTTGTCTGAGCATCCCTAAATCATGGTGCTGAGAGGTTTGTGGGCCTTGAGTCACCCAGAGGTGGGGGGAGGGAGAAGGGGTGACTCAGGAGCAGCTGGTGTGCCCTGTGCCCTGTGCCCTGTGTGACTTGGGTGGGTGGAAGGAGGGTGAGCCATGGTGCCAAGGAGAAAGGTGGTGCCCGAAGCAAAGGTGCAGCCCTGGGATTTGTGAAATGGCTCTTTATGTGCCAGTGTGAGACTCTGCTGCCCCAGTGCTTGCAGGCAGCCTCTCGACCAAGGCTGAGCTTCATGCCTACAACTTAAGAAACTCTGCACCCACAAAGTCCATGAGCCTGCCTGCTGCACATCCCTGCAAATCATTCGTGGACACTGCAAAGTGCACATTCTCATTCCCTCTCTGCCTGCATAGACTTGGGCCCTTTCCGCACGGGGAAGTTAAGACGGGCCAAGGCGTCCTGTCACGGAGGTTGTCCGCACCTTGGATCGGAATAGGTTCAGACTATTTACCTTAGTTCTGCACCTAAGTCCAATCCAAAATGCCCCAAGTGGTCCTCCAGCACGCTATGTGAAGACCGGAAAAAATCGGTGTTTCGATTTTCCAGAGCGCGCCATTTCGTTCCTGCTCAGTTGTGCAGATGCACAGATTCGCACCAGTGTGAACCTGTGATCAGTGGAGGGCGGGCTGTGGCCTTGGCCAGCTTCAGCGGTTGGTCCAGACCCACAAACAACCGGAAGCCGCCATTTTGTAAGCCTCACCAGTGCGGATCTGAAGACCTCGCACTGCTCCGTATCGCCCTGGAACAAACAGAGGAGCCCTGCGGAAGGGCTTAAGGGATAGTCCGCATTGCTTCAAGCCAAGAAGAAGCGGCGAGTAACGGCACGGAGCGATCCACTCGCCTCGAGTGGAAAGGGCCTCAGCTTCCCACAGAAACACAGCGTCACGGAGCCTGGGGGTCCCTCGAAGGTCATTGAGTCCATAATTGTCCCAGGGTCAGCTGTGCAATATTCCAGACTGCAAAGATGCTGAATGGTGTAAAGATTAATCATAGTAAACAAAATGTAACAAAAACTTAATATAAAACAGTGGTGTAATATTCTTACCACCTCACAGCTAAAACAAGCAGTATTTCAGAGAAACATACAGTTGGAAGAGACCACAATGGCCAGCAAGTCCAACCCCATTCTGCCATGCAGGGGCAGCGGCTGATGGAGGAGTGGGAGGACCAGAGGTGGGTTTTTAAAGGGGTGCGCGGCCTGACCAGAGCCACCAAAAGGGAAGGTTCCCCCAAAAGAAAAGTGGCTGAGGTGTGGGGTGGACTGATGTCGGAGAAACTCACAAATAGTCAAATCCATGAAAGTCAAACCTGCAAATGTGGAGGACTGACTGTATACTTATTGGCCAACAGAAATGCACAAAATGCATCATGCACACTTTCAAAGTTTCACTGGCTTCTTCACCAGGCAAAAGGTGTTAAAAAAAATCATATGGGGACTGAGACAAAGGACAGTAACTTTCAATTTCTGATAGCAGCAAGAAATAAATAACAGAGACAACCTGGATCCCAAGAGAAGTTACTGTATTGCTGCTAACGGAGTTTAAATGTTACAGTCCTTTGTCTCAGTCCTCAGATGGCCAAAAAGGGCAGTGATCTCTGTTCGCACTGAGATCCATCCAAACCAACTGAACTACAACAGAAACGACATCTGATACAAGATGTAGGCCCATTTCTTCCCCTGTATGGTTTTTTAAAACGTCCTTTGCCTGGCAAAGAACCAGTGGGGCATCTACTGTATGTACTGCTGGCTTCTTATACCATTGGCACCTTATACTGGAGAAATTAGCAAAGATGTATAAAGGGATGAAGGCCAAATGTTGGAAATGTCAGGATTATATTGGCTCCTTGTGTCATATGTGGTGAGCATGCTAAAACTAAACAGTTCTGGATGAAGATACAAAAACCGACGCAAAAGATTTTAAAATCTCAGTTACCTGGAAAGCCTGAATTATATCTGCCAGGAATCTGGGAAGAAGGTACAACAGTGGCAGAAGCAACAGAAACTGGTACAGCATACGTTGTTAGGAGCAAGATTAGTGTATGTGAAGTACTGCAAAAAATTAGAGTTACCAGGAGTGGATAAATGGTTAAATGGACTGATGATAGTTGCCAAAATGAATAAGCTTGCACACAGGCTAAAAGGCAGAACACAAAATGAATTTTTGACTGAATGGAAATGGTTGGTTGATTTCTTAAAAAAGAATGAAGGCAATCTGAAGACAATAGGTTTTGATAATTAAAATTACTATTACTAAATAAGAAGTGTTAAAGTAGATTTAGAAGATGTATTCTGTTGTTTTAAAATGTTGTTTTTATATGGACAGTTATTATTTTTAGATGAAAGACCATTGTATAAAGTAATCTAAAATCAGTTAACAAGTAATTATGAACTTGAGAAATTAAGTAATTAAAATGATAAGAGATAAGTGATGACTAATAATTATGGGATAAAATGTATGACTTCATAGTTAGGTGTAAATGTTTCAGTGGTATGAACTGTTTGCAAGAAGGGCGGGAACCAACTGTGGTTATGTTTTGTTACCATTTGTTTTAATTATGCATAGAGGTGTGTTAATGTTTGTATGGATGTGTTTTGTTGTTGTTGTTTTGTATGTATGGATTGTGCTGTTTTTCTTATTTAATGCAGTAAAAAAAAAAAAGAAGAACCAGTGGGACTTTGAAAGCGTGCACAAAGCATTTTGTGCATTTTTGAGTGGCCCAATAAAAGTATCTATCTTTTGTGGATTTTTCATTATGTATTTTGCAGCTTGGCCAACATCAATATCCATGAAGATGCATGTGAAAGTGAAAATATAATTCAACTGAGAATGAAAAGCAATTCCAATTCCTTCTACTAGCCCTCTGTCAGGTGTGCCTGGGGTCCAGCTTTGCCCTCCCTAGGTGCTTCCTGCCTCCCAGGCTCACCCCCAAAACAGGCTTCTTCAGCAAATGTTACCTTACCTGCCTCTACTTGGCCCCCGATGCCAGTCCTGTAATAGGGAGACACAGAAAGCTACCCTTCTAACTGGGTCAGGGGTTTAGGGCCCATCTGACCCAGTATGGTCAGCTCTGACCAGCAGCAGACATGGTGGCTCTCCAGCATTTGGGACCGAATTCTTTTCCAGAGTCTACTGGGTCTTCCCTTCTGGTGGTCTCCAGTTCAAAAAGCAAAGCTCTATAAAAATGGGTAGCTTCCACACTTGTGCAATTAGACAAGTGTAAAGAGGTGACATGAGAGCCATGTTTCAATATTTGAAAGGATGCCATGTTGAAGATGGAGCAACGCAACCTTCTTTTCTGCTGCTACTCCAGAGACTAGGACAGTGGATCTCAACCTGTGGGTCCCCAGATGTTTGTAGACTTCAGCTCCCAGAAACCCCAGCCACTATGGTCAATGCTCAGGGCTTCTGGGAGCTGAAGTCCATAAACATCTGGGGACCCACAGGTTGAGAACCACTGGACTAGGACATGCAGCAATGGAGTCAAGCTACAGGAAAGGAGATTCCACCTAAACTTCAGAAAGAACCTCCTGATGGCCAGAGCTGTTCGACAGTAGAAGATGCTGCCTGAGAGACTGGTGGACTCTCCTCCTTCTTTGGAAGTTTTTAAGCAAGGGCTGGATGGCCATTTGCTGGGGATGCTTTGAGTGTGTGTTCCTGCATGGCAAAAAGAGGTTGGACTTGACGGCCCTTGGGTCCAACTCTAGGATTCTATGAAATACTTCTTGTTTTATCTGTATGGTGGTAAGGGTATTACATCACTGTTTTATATTCAATTTGTTATATTTTGTTTACTATGATTAAATTTTACACTGTTCAGCATCTTCAGAATCTGGAATATTGTACCCGTGACCTTGGGACAATTCTGGATAACACTGTTTTCTGCTAACTGCTGCTGAAGACTCCTTGAAACGGCATTTCCAGAAGTACGCCTTTCTGTGTTCTTGCATGGAATGGGCTGCAATGTGTTCATGACTCCTTTGTTCATCATGAATTCCTACATTTAGGTTCTAACTATTGTTTACTGTGCAGCTGCCTTTGCTGTATTGCACAAGGTAAGTTACATTTCGTTGCCTGTGGGCTTTAGTTGCTCTGTGCTCTTTGTATTCTTACTTGTTGAGTTGGTCTGCTGAGTTGTTTGCAGATACACATCTGCAGTGCTCATTCCAAGTATTCAGTACTACTCTGTTTTGCATTTGTATTACCATGTGTTGTATCACATGGTTGTTTATCAGTCAGATTTCATTGTCTCTGGTTATTCTGTGTTGCCTATATTTTCCGTAATACCATTTATTATCCTCCTTTCTGTTTGGTTGTTTGAATTTTTCTCCCTCTCTTGATCATTCCTAGTTGGTCTCTCATCCAAGCAATATTAACAAAGGTAGGTATCTGAAGCTGAGTCGGAAGCCCCTTGGTTCTCCTGGCAACTCTGATGGGCAGAAGCAATGGCTCTCCAGAATCTCACCCATGATTCTTCTCCTAGCCCTACCTGGAGCTACCAGGAGCTAAACTTGGGACCTTCTGCCTAGAAGCATGGGAGTCTGCCTTCTACGGTATCAGACCTTGGAGAACAAACCTCACCTGTATTCTTAACACCATAGACTCTCCATAGTTCAATTCTCTTTCTAGGTCTAGTAGGGGGCCCCTGGTCTTCCATCTTGGGGGTCTCCCATCCAAGCATTAACTACTCCTGACCTGGCTTAGCTTCTAAAATCAGAGCAAGTCCAGCCATGTTCAGGGTGTAGATTCCTGGCGCCACACCACACCCCAGGCTCCTCAGTTCATTGCAGGTTGCAGAATACAAGGAGGCTGACCTGCAATTAAATTCACACCAAGTATCCCTAGCGTGTGTGTTCTGTACAGCGTCTCGCTTTCTGCAGGTACTAATTACACGTTAGACACGAACATTATTTGACAGTTGTATGGGAGGGTTCCAGCTTGTTTCTGGGCTCAGACTGAGATTCTGATGGGTTGCAATACACATTAACTTGTGCAGGGATGTCTAGGTTGTTTTATGGTGTTGTTAATCACTTACATTAGTAAGAAGCAGTAGAGAAATATTTATAAAAAGGAGGAGGAAGAGGAACTGGAGGAGGAGGAGAAGAAAGACTAATAAATTAGAGCACGCAAAGTGCTCCTTACTTGGAACACTACAGATAGATCAACCTATCTTTGTAAATAAAAAAAATTATAAGGGATCCCAACAGACAGCCACTGTGACATAGTGCTCTGAGTGTTGGACTGGGACTCCATGGTTCTAATCCCTGGTCAGCCCTGGAAATCCACTGGGAGTCCTTAGGTGAGTCACACTCTCTCAATGTCAGAGGCACAGAATAAATCCTGCCAAGAAAACTGGAGGAAGGGGTCTCCCTAAGCTAGGGTCAACCTGAAGTCACATACAAATAGCAACAATACGAATTACTTTGCTGGAGCCACCATGGGTGTAGTGGTTTGAGAGCTGGACTAGGAATCTGGGAGACCAAGGTTCGAATTCCTGCTCAGCTATGGACAATCACTGTCCATAGCTTGGGCAAGTCACACTCTCTTGTCCACAGCCACCCAGTGAATTTCCATGGCTGCACAGGAATTCGAACCCTGGTCCTTGAGTCATAGTTCAATTCTTGAACAACTGACACCATGCTGGCTCTCCTAAAACACATGACAAGATGGCAATTGAAAAACAGCCATGTCTGGAACCCAGTGGTGTTTGGTAGCTCCACCGTTTTGGGTTATAGTCCATACTTTTATCCCAGCTGCTCAAGCTGTTTGGTGGATCAGGTCCTGCATCTTGGATATTTCCTTTCAATATCCAGGGAATATTGAATATTGAATCTGTTCCATGGAGCAAATTCACCTGGAGCTGCCAGCCACCTTTGCTGTAACTTCTGCAACATGCCATGAACTGAAGGAGGATGTTCTCAAAATAATGGCTTCATCTGGAATATCTCCCATCTGTGAGAAGATTCATCAAGAAATGTTTGAGTCCAGATCACTCAGTGACCTACTCTGAGCCCATATTCTGACTTAACCAGAACCCTGGATTTCAAGCAAAGGACCGTTTGTGGTCCACCAAAGCTGCACAATAACCAAAGACCAGGGAAGCATTTGCCATCTCTTGAAGGATTTTAGCAAGCAAACAAGTTTTCATTCCTTGTCCCCAATCTCCCTCCCTCCCTCCCTCCTTCTCTCCCTCCCAGCTTCTTACAATCATTCATGTTCTAAGAGTTTATGGGAGCAATTCTTTGGAAGGGCGGATGATTGGGTGAGGTGGGGAAGGTGAGAGCAAGGAAGGAGTGTTCTTCTGTGCAATTTTCCAACCTGTTTTAATTAAGCCCCTCAGGCAGCCATTCTGAAAACATGTATAATTTGTTCTAGGTAAAAAGAGTCAAAGAAGGAAATGAAAAGAAAGACACAACTATATATCTCCCAACAAGTTTCCAGGGGTGGTGAAGTGAGTGTTAAGCATTTCGGGTGTTCCCCATGGCTCCCTCCTATCATTACCAACCTGTGAAATCACCCAACATCAAAGAAACATGCCCGGTATGCACCAAGTGCCGTTTCCTCATCCTTGTTTATATGGAAAAATTAAGGTTTGGCAGCGCCAGCCATTGTGCGTGGAATATCCTGAGGCGGGAAAAGAGGAAGGTCTTGGGAGAGGCAACCTTGTTGACATCGAGCACGGAGATGTGCACCTGGATTCTGGAAAGTGGAAAACATCCACCATTAGCAGCATTACTTCCTAACAAGGCTGGATTAAGAGAATGGGCGGGAGGGGAGCAGTCAGTTCAAAAAACATCCCCCCCCCCTCACTTTGCAGCATTTGTGTAAATCGAGAGAAGGCTGAGATTTGGAAGGGCCATTAAGAAGATCCTCCAGAGTGAATTATCACTGAATGACAATGTCAGGATGACTACTGCTTCCATACTTCTGCTTCTATGGGTGGATGTCAACACCAGACAGTGAAGAAAGCCGGCAGGAAAAACATTCACTTGAAATGTGGGGTTGGCAGAGTCTTATGGAGACCATGGACAGTCAAAGAGATAAATACAGTGGGCTCTCCACTTTTGCAAGGGTGTGAGGCACAGAACCCTTATGAAAGTGGAAAACCCATGAACAACTCCCCCTGGGCTCCCCCTCCCATCCCCTTCCCGGGCTCCCCCCTGCCTTTCCCTTGCCTTTCGCCCTGGTGCCCCTGCCTCCACCTCTATGCCAAGGCAAAAGGCAAGTGCACACCTTCCTTCTCTGCACCAAGGCAAAAGGCAACAGAAGGCAGGGAATGCATGCATGTGCCTTCCTTCTCCACCTATGGTGCTCTCCCCAACATTCCCTTGCCTTTGCCAGGCATGGAGAAGGAAGAGACATGTGCCCAGGCCAAATACAAGGGAAATGGAGGGGGGAAATGCGGGGAGGCATGCACAAGCCTCACAAATGGTCAAATTTGCAAAGGTGAAACCTGCGAATGTGGAGGGAGGACTATAAATGAGTCCTAGACCAAATCAAACCTGAACTTGCCCGAGAAGCCAAGGTGATTCAACTAAGCCACTCATTCTTTGACCACATCATGAAATGGCAGGACTGGCTGGAAAAGACAGTAATGCTGAGAGAAATGGAAGGCAGTGAGGAAAGGGGAGGGCTGCATTACAGGTGGACAGGTTCATTCACGGAAGCCATGGCTGCTCTGAGCTTGCAAGACCTGAGAGGTGGCTGTTGAGAAGTGGGTCTTTTGGAAGTCCCTTCTTCAAAGGGGAACCAGAAACCAAAGGCATGCAACAACAGCAAGAAGAAAAATAAAAACAGTTTTGTGTCCCCCTCAACTGGAGGGCCAGCTTTGAGATGGAGGATATCAAGCTTAGACTGTTATAGTGCTATTATTCCACTTTCAACATCCAATGGAATCCTGAGGTTTGGAGTTTAGGGAGGGGCCAGGGGCCCTAGGATTCCATAGGATGTTGAAAGTGGAATAACAGCACTATAAGAGTCTAGTGTGGAAATGGCTTTAGTCTCACCCACTGTCAGGCCTAAAAGTGACTATCAATCTACTTCCAGTCACACCCTGTTTTCTAGGTGTTTTTAAGCTGGTGAGGGTTCAAATCCTTTCTATGGAGAGTGAAGGCAATACAAGAGGAAATGGGAAGAGGATTAAAGAAAACTGTTCACTTAATTATCTGGAGGCCAAGCATTTTGTGTATGCTGAAGCAGTGGCAGAGCTTGGAGTCCGTGGAGGGTTGGTGGGCAGAGGGACGGGGCTACTGTGTGCGGGGACGGGGCTACAGTGGGGGGGGGGCATGGCTACAATGGACGAGGCATGGCTTTGGTGGACGAGGTGGGGCTACAGTGCTCAGGGAGCAGGGCTACCGTGCGTGGGGGAGGACAAGCAAGGAGCTGCAGCACTCCCAAAAAATTGCCTCCGGGGCAACACCGCCCTCATCGCCCCCCCCGTCCGTACAGAACTGTGCTGAAGGTATAAAAACTAATCCGTTGTCACTCACTTCAAAGAATTACATACAATAATAACTGGAATAAGATCAATCAAAATTAGCGGATGAGAACTGAAGAGAATCACAGTGCCTCTCTCCTGCTCACCATCCCAAAACTGGGATTCAAAGCAGCTTCCAAATTAAAACAATACAGCTAGAAGCATTTTAAAAATCAGCCTTAAACTAGAATTAAACTATGCCCAGTGTTAGAACAAGTTATAGCATACAATTAAGCATAGTAAAAAGCTGTTTAAAACTGTACAATTAAAACAATATAGCACCATCTTGGAAGCCTTTCTTTTAAAAGTTCTGAAAAGCTTGTTGGAGGGGAAAAAAATCTTTGCCTGCCAATGGAGGGGCGGCAAGCGGTGGGAGGCGTTCTGGCCTCCCTTGGTGGGAGTTCCAGAGCTTGGGGAAGCCACCAAGAAGGTCCTGCCTCCCACCTCCTCTGAGGGCCGCTCCCGGCAACCTCAAGGCTCAGGCAGACCCAGAGAGGGAGCCCGCAGTGAAGACGTTTTTAGAAAATTAGTTGTGGCGTTGAGATCTGTGCATAATATCCTAAGTATGGTTGCATGCCACCAGTGTGTATGAAGTCATTATGACGACAGTGGCAGTTTTATATTCACGTTCATCATTATTTATTTTGATAATTTAACTCTGCAGAGCATCTGTGTTTTCTGAACTCTAGGCTCCTCACCCAACCCAGGGCTTCCTCTTCTTCAGCTTGGCTCCTCCCTTCCTCTCTTGCTGCTCCATGCTCTTAGGCCATTTCCGTACTACACCGTTATAGTGCTATTATTCCACTTTCAACCTCCTATGGAATCCTGGGGTGTGCAGCTGGGGGGGGGGCATTGAGACTTCTCAGCCAGAGAGCTCTTTGGCCTCAGGAAACTACAAACACCAGAATTCCACAGGAGGTTGAAAGTGGAATAATAGCGCTATAACAGGGTAGGGCGGAAATGGCTTTCAAATTGCCTCTCTGGACATTTGTGGCCTGCTCCTTCCCTCATTATTTTAAAATGTTCAGTTGAACTTTTTCTTTTTTTCAAAAGCTTTTGGATTTTAGTTTAATATTGCTTTATAACTTTTTATCGTTTGATTACATGTACTTCTCAGTTTGCCTTATATTATGTCGCATTTTCCACATTTTACCTGGATAATTTGTTTTACAGTTGTATGGTAAAGTTTTGTTATCCTTTCCTTCCCTCTCTGTTTGCATGTGTATAGACATATATTTTAGGTTGTATACTGTTGGCAGGGCCCACTGTTTTTGAGTGCTTAACTTGTAAAATGCTGTGTACATAGATGGCACTAAATAAATTAACAAATATAATTGCAGTAGTAGCACCAGCATTTTCGTCCTGGAGAGAAGTGACTGGTGGGGTGCCACAGGGTTCCATCCTGGGCCCAGGGCTATTCTACATCTTCACCAATGATTTGGATGAAGGAGCGGAGGGCATGCTGATCAAATTTGCAGATGGCACCAAATTGGGAGGGGTTGCTAATACGCCAGAGGACAGGATCGAATTTCAAAATGGCCTTGAGAGATTGGAGATTTGGGCCAAAGCTAACAAATGAAATTCAACAGAGAGAAATGTAAGGTCCTGCACTAAGGAGAAAAAAATGGAATGCACAAATATAGGATGGGGGACACATGGCTGGATAGCAGTACGTGTGAAAGGGATCTAGGAGTCTTGGTGGAGCAGAAGCTGAACATGAGTCAGCAGTGTGATGCAGCAGCCAAGAAAGCCAACGCGATTCTTGGTTGCATCAATAGGAGTATGGTGTCTAGATTGAGGGAGGTAATGGTACCACTCTATTCTGCCTTGGTTAGACCTCATTTGGAATACTGTGTCTAGTTTTGGGCACCGCAATTCAAGAAGGATGTCGACAAGCTGGAACGTGTCCAGAGGATGGCGACCAAAATGATGGAGGGTCTGGAAGCCATGAAGCCCTATGAAGAATGCCTTATGGAACTGGGTATGTTTAGTCTGCAGAAGAGAAGATTAAGAGGGCACATGATAGCCATGTTTAAATATTTGAAAGGATGTTGTGTTGAGGAGGGAGAGAGCTTGTTTTCCACTGCTCCAGAGACTAGGATAAGGAGCAATGGATTCAAGCTGCAGGAAAGGAGATTCCACCAGAACCTCAGGAAGAACTTCCTGACAGTCAGAGCTGTCTGGCAGTGGAATCTGCTGCTGCTTCCATGGAGTGTGGTGGAGTCTCCTCCTTCTTTGGAGGTTTTTAAGCAGAGGCTGGGTGGCCATCTGTTGAGGATGGTTTGATGGGTGTTCCTGCATAGCAGGGGGTTGACTGGATGGCTCCTGGGATCTCTAGGATTCTAGGATTCAACAGGGCACCTTAGCTTTTACCTGTCCTGGATCTCCCAGGGTTCATCTTCACTGGGTGACTCAGGTCCTGGTATACCAAGAGACTTTACTGTCTAGTCTTTGTGCCACCCGGCTGTGTACAGCCCCAGAACCAGGCGCATTTCAACAGTGGGCAAGGAAGCTGCGCCTTTTACAGCATGTTAAGAGCTTTTCTTTTTAACGAGCTCCCTGAATACAAAGAGGGACGACATGAAAGTCAGGTGTAATCGCCTGCAACTTCCCCTCCTGCTTTTGGAAAAACGCTTCCTTCCAGATTGTCTGAACTTTTTAATGGCAGGAGAGGAACCACACTGTACGTTTCGGCAGGGCAAATTGCAGGGTGCTCCAGGCGACTCGTTAATTCCGCTTTATGAGCGTACATCAAATTCCTGAGCAAAAGTTGAAAGCTTTGTTGAGCTCCCCTCCCCCATACCGAGATGTCTTGGAAAGGGCTTCCAACATCTAATAAGTCATTTATGAGTATTAATAACCTGTATTTATGTAACGGCTTTGATCCAGAGGAACTATAAAGGATGTTTCATATGTAAGTACATCTTTAGAAAGATGGCATCCAAGAATATTATTGCATATGGATATTCCTCTGGAAGCAAATTCAGAACAGCAGCCAGCAACCCAAAACTGCTATTTGAAGTTGTCTTGTTTTAATTTTTAATTAAATGCACACAGTCGACTGAGAAGTCTCCAGCTGAGAGGCTACACTGAGAAGAAGGAGTATAACTTTGCACTCACAGAGTTACACAGAGGTTACACAATACCACCTCATTAGTGAATGATGGTGTTGCACAATCAAATGAACATTTGCAAATGCATCCACGTGTCCACTTTGTACCCAAGTGAAACATGCAGGGGCATCTGTGCACTACTATGTATGAAATTTATCCATGCACAGTGGGTCTGTTTCTACAACCTTGAACTGAGTGTGGCTCATCCCATGTCAGGCCAAAATGTCCAGCTGCTTCCATAGGAAACTCACATGTGTCTAAGAAACCAACAGGATTCTGGGCTCCTTGTACAAACCCCATGGAAAGGAATATGCCTGGGTCACAGACTGGAAATTTTTGGACATGCTGTCTAGCAACGGGAGGGCTCTTTGGGAGCTGTGGTTAAAAAATATACCTTTTCCGAACTCTGGGTTGGATTCAGACAACAAGAAAGGAGATTCAACCTAAACCTTAGGATGAACTTCTGGACTGTGAGTAAGAGTGTTTGGAAATGAAATAGAATGCCTCGGAACATGGACTGTCCTCCTTTCAAGTCTTCAAACAGAGGCAGATCAGCATCTCCCAGGAGAGCTTTGGTCGAGTCTTTCTGCAAGACAGAAGGGGGTTGGGAAAGAGGGCCCTTAAGTGTCCCTGACCAGTTCTGGGATCCTCTGACCCTCTGAAGTCTCTAAATTCTGCACAGCTGTTGTATTGGGTGATCTTTGCAGAGCTGCATTCTGTTGCCCCGATGGCAGTGGCTGCTGCTGCCTCCCAATGAAACCAATCCTCTTTTAGACCAGAATCCTCCACAAAGGGCTGCACTGTGTAACTTGACAATGAGCAAGTTGCATTGCTGACATGCTATGCAACCATGCTACTGAGTTGTGATGGTGTCCAACTAAGCACAGCACAAGAGGTCCCACTGGGCAACGGAGTGTCCTATTGCTCAACATGTTTCAATGTGCAGTGTGTCCCATTATCCATCATGACACATTGTGCATAGGGACTGTTACTTAAGAAAACCATTCGCGCAGTGGCCCTATTTGCACAATGGAGCCCTGGGGGCGCAGTTGTTAAATGCCAGTACTGCAGCCACAAGGTTGTGAGTTCAATCCTGCAGGGCTCCAGGTTGACTCAGCCTCCCATCCTTCTGTAGGTCTGTAAGATGAGTAACCAGCTTGTTGGAGGCAATTAGCATCCAGAAGAAACTAACAGAATGCTATCCACTTAGTTGTTTCCAGGAAGCCAACAGCTAGGGCAAAAAGGCGGTCCTTACCACCATCCATCCATCCATCCTTTGCCTTCATGCAGCCACTACCCTTTGAGCCATTTCTGCACTAATTTGTTATAGTGCTAGTATTCCACTTTCAACATCCAATGGAATCCTGGAGTTTGCAGTTTAGGGAGGGGTCAGCTGGCCCCTCCCGAGACTACAAACCCCAGGAGATTCCATAGGATGTTGAAAGCGGAAATAATAGCACTATAAGGGTCTAGTGAGGAAACGGCCTTGGATGCCTGTATGCCAATGCAAGGCTGTGCCTCCACCCGCAGCTGCCTCATGGCTCCATGGACTGCAGCCATTTCGTCTGAAAGCTATCCCCATCCCAAAGTTTCCCCAGGGAACTCCTCGCATTCCCAAAGACTTTGCATTTGGGATTCTCAAGTCAGCGTAAATTAACCCAGTATTTCCCAAAATGAAACGTACTTTGCCATGGCAGTCTGTCCATGTCACACTAAAAATAGCTAAGATGGCCACCCCTAAGAAACACAGGGACTGTTCCCAGGACAGCAGACTCAACAGAGATCAAGTAAGGGAAAGAAGAATGTTCATTAAGAAAAGAAAATGATCCTAATCCTTAACTAGTGTGATATTGCTAAAGGACTTTAACATATTTGGACTATAGCTCCTAAAAGGTTTACTTAATTTAATTAATTAATTTAATTAATTTAAAATGACCCAGTGGAAAATGGCGAAAGTCAGTTTCAGAAATGTTGCCTGAATCTAGGTATGACATGGAGGGAGGGGCTGGGTATTTCAAGAAAGAGTTTGGATGCAAAACGATGAATATGTAAGTAAAATCAAAAGAAAAAGAACTAGAAAGTCCAAATACTTTTACTTCGTTTGGTAGGAGGGCGTGGTACAGCCCTTATTTCTGAATGCAGGCAGGAGAGAACAGTGATGTAGACTTGAGTCAATAGACTCGTACTCAGGTTGGACTTAAGTCGCTTCAGTGACTCGACTCGGACTCGACTTGGCCATAAATGATGCATTGACTCGACTCGACTCGAGACTTGAGTATTTTTTTTGTATAATTTTTTTTTATTGAAAACTTGTCCCGAAAATAACCCCCCCACACACACTTCCATGCTTAAATCTTCCAGTTGAAATTGCTTATTTCCATTCCATTACAAACATAATTTCCATCTTACAGAGAGAAGAACAGTTACATTATTTCTTCTTTGATTTCTTATCCATTTACATCCTTGCCCATCCAATACTCTTTTCCATTCTTTCTCAAAGTTCCGGATAGATTTATTCTTTAAAGAAAATGCTAATTTTTCCATCTCTATCATATCCAGGACTTTTAACTTCCATTCTTCTATATCAATATATTTCTTTTCTTTCCAGTGCTGCGCATATGTCAGAGACTTGAATATTTTTAATGACTGACTTGCTGCCCTCAGTTCAGTAACATAGCACATTCATCCAGAAAACTTAGGACTTTGAACAGTGCTACCATCTCTTTTTGCCTACTGGTTTTGCCTACAAGGCCAAATTGTGGGTTCATTTCTCAGAGGGGAGCAGCAAAGGGGTCAGGCAATGGGTTTGAAGCAGGCTTGAGGTCTGCTCAGCAGCTTCTCCCCACTGCATATCAGAAGAGCCTTCTAAAACTTTTCCCTAGAGCAGAAGGCAAGACTTGCCCGCAGAGTGCAGGGTGCATTTCTCAGAAGGGTACAGCAAATGTGTTAGACAACGGGCTAGAGGAGGAAGGATCCTTCCTTTTAAAGTTTTTGAAGCCTCAGTAATGGGGAGCAAGAATCCTATAGTAAGGATCCTATTCTCCACTTCTGAAAAGTCATCCAGCTTCAGAAATGGAAAGTAAGAAGGATCTGTTACCCTGTTCTCTGGGGGTCCCGGGAGGGACACCTAAATAACCAAACAATATAACACAACCTTGGGGGAAATTAGCTGGAGCACTCACTTAAGTTGGCGAGAGGCAGGGTAACTTAGCAGGATCTTTCAACCCAGCGTCTACGGGGTCAGGTCAGTCAAGCAGCCAGACGGGTCTAAAGTAATAAAAGTGATGCTTTATTGAATACAGAAAAATGTTAAAGACACCACAGCCACACAGATAACTAAGGAATCAGGAATTGAGTTAGAGGGGGAGTTTCAGAGGGAAATGAGTGATACGACACCTGTCTCACAGTTCTGGACCTTAGGAGAGAAGCCGGGGATGCAGAGAAGAAGCTCAGCTCGATTAGCTGAGGGGTGCTCGAAACGGCAGCAAGGCGGGATGGAACTCTGGAGCGGGTCGAGCGATCCGGTGAAGGTCTCGGAATCAGGGATTTTTATAGGGTGGATTGTGACTGCAGGCTATGCCTTACTCAGGGAACAACAATGTGTTTTGGGTGCGAGACAATGTCTCGGAAAGGTCACAACTTTGCATGATGGAATCAGAGCCAAATTAACAATAGTGTGGCCAGTATGCAAATGCGCAGCGCTTACCAGTTTACGGCACAACCTTCATCCAGCAGCCTGCTCAGGGCAGGAAGCTTTTGTTAGTATCACGCATATGTAATGAGGTGTTTGCCGGAGAGGTCCCTGAAGCGACGAACCGGCTGTGTCTGCCCTGCCTGGGTGGAGAATGGAATGTCCAGCAATTATCGGCTGTTTGCGTGCTTGTCCGGTGGCCTCGCAAACATGTGGAGCGGGGTGGTGGACGAAAGCCGAATGATTTGATATCAAAATGATATCTAGGGGTGTCCCCAAGGAGGTCTAAACTGCAGTAACAGATCCTATTCCGCATGTCTGAAGGTGCAGATGGCAAAATTGCAAATGTGGAGAGCCGACTCTGCTTAAATTATTAAAACTGACTTTATTTGGCTCTGTCCAATAATTCTGGAATTTTGGTTGGGGTATAAAGTTGGCTTCCAGACTTGAGACTTGACTTGAAAGTATCTTCAAGGACTTGAGACTTGACTTGAGACTTGAAGGTAGAGACTTGAGTCTTGACTTGAGATTTGGAGTAAAAGACTTTTCGCACAAGGAAGTTAAAATGGGCCAAGGCGTCCTGTCACGGAGGTTGTCTGAACCTTGGATCGGACTAGGTTTGGACTATTTACCTTAGTTCCGCACCTTAGTCCTATCCAAAACGCCCCCAATAGTCCTCCAGCGCGCTAAGTGAAGACTGGAAAAATCCAGTCTTTCAGTCTTCTGGAGTACGCCATTTCGTTCCTGTTCACTTGTGCAGATGTGCAGGCTTGCATTGGTGCGAGCCTGCGATCAGCAGAGGGTGGGCTTTGGGTATGGTCAGTGCCAGCGGTTGTTCCGGACCCACAAAGAACAGGAAGCCGCCATTTTCAGCCTCAGCAGTGCAGATCTACGGACCTCGTAGTTCTCCGATTCGCCATGCAACAAGAGAGGAGACCTGCAGAAGGGCTTAAGGGAAAGTGTTTGTTTGGCCTTGCTTGTGTTTGTTTGGCCTTGCTTGTGTTTGTTTAGTCTCTTTGTGCTGGCCATGTGCTCTCCCTGAGCGCATGGTCTGACTAACGAGGGGGAGGAGCCAGCTAGGGGGTGGAGCTTTATTAGGAGCATCCAGCGGCGCGCACCTTTGGCGCGCGCACTTAAAGTACTCTATTTCAATCTTCCAACTTTAACTCTTGGCTTTCGGTAGAGCAGACGTAGCTTGGACACCCAGTTATTCTTTCTAGAATTACATACTGTACTGCTCTCTCTAGTTTCAAGAATGGAAGGTGAGGGAGCTACTGCAGTCACCTGTAATACTTGTGGCATGTTCCTTTTCTTGCCACAAGATGTTCTCGGGTACACCTGCACCAAGTGCAAACTGGTCACCCTCTTGGAAGAGAAGGTGCGCCAGCTGGAGGGACGAGTTTCTGATCTTCATCTTATTAGGGAAGGGGAGGCGTTTTTGGATAGGGCAGAGAGGACCTACCGGAAGACCGAACGCACGGAGGAGCTGCCACATCAGCAAGTTAGCACACTGGGCCAGGAAACGGAGGCTTGGGCGAATGTCACACGGAGGAGTAGAAGGACCGGGAAGGCAAGAGAGACTCTTCACCTGCATAATCGCTTCAAAGTTCTTGGCCTTACGAACAATGAGGACCGCCATGCGGAGGGAACAGAATGTCAACAGGAAGGAATCCAACTTCGGCAACAGGAACTAGATCAACGCCCCAGCCTCAACAGAATGCCCAGGCAGTCCTAGTAGAACATACTCATCGAGGAGCCCAGGACAAGCCTCAGAAGAGGCGAGTTCTGGTTGTTGGGGACTCTTTGCTCAGAGGAACCGAAACACAATTTGCAAACCGGACAAGCTCAATCGAGAGGTCTGCTGTCTTCCTGGGGCCAGGATCAACCACATAACGGAGAGGCTAACCAGGCTGGTCAAACCCACTGACCATAAGCCCCTCATTTTGGTTCATGTCGGAACCAATGACACTGCGAGGAGCAGCTTTTACCACATCGCAAAGGACTATGAGCTTATGGGGACAAAGCTTAAGGACCTTGGTGTGCAGGTGGCCATTTCATCTCTCCTCCCTGTTCAAGGATATGGCGCACGTAGGGAAAGGGCAATAGCAGAGGTCAACAACTGGCTCCGCACGTGGTGCTGCCGGCAGCGGTTTGGGTTTTTGGAACATGGCCTGAATTTTCATGATCGTGGACTTCTGGCGAGGGATGGGCTGCACCTCACAAAACTTGGCAGGAATGTTTTTGCAAACAGTCTCGCAAGGAGGATTAAGAGGTCTTTAAACTAAGTTCCGCTGGGGAGGGAGACAATATTATTCAGGGCAAGGCCTCAGTGAGCGCAGGGGGAAAAGGCCCAAATGATACTGGACAAGTAGTACAAGCGGCCAATGGCGGGAGGAGTAGAAACAATAGTACAGGACTTGCAGGAAGGGCCCGGGGACCTGAGTGTCTCTACACGAATGCACGGAGTATGGGAAACAAGCAGGATGAACTCGAACTCCTAGTACAACAAAATAAATACGATTTGATAGGCATCACTGAGACCTGGTGGATGAGTCTCATGATTGGAATATAGGAATAGAGGGGTATAGCCTATTTTGTAGAAATAGACCAAACAAGAAAAGAGGAGGAGTAGCCTTGTATGTCAAGGATGTTTTCACCTGTGAAGAGATCCTTGACTTAAACCCAGTAAGCCAAGTCGAGAGCATCTGGGTTAGAATTGAGGGAGCGAGAAACAATAGGGATATTGTGGTGGGGGTTTACTACAGACCTCCAACCCAGGCTGAGGACTTTGATGATGCCTTCCTCAACCAAATGACTGCACATTCAAGGAGGAGAGATACAGTAATAAAAGGAGATTTCAATTACCTGGATATATGCGGGCAGTCAAACTCTGCCAAGGCGGCAAGGTCCAGCAAGTTTCTTGCTTGTCTTGCAGACAACTTCATGGTCCAGAAGGTGGAAGAGGCCACAAGGGGATCAAATATTCTAGATCTGATCCTGACCAACAGGGATGACCTTGTTAATGAGGTAGAAGTGGTTGGATATTTAGGGGGGAGTGACCATGCCCTAGTGGAATTTGGCGTTCAGTGGAAAGGAGAAGATAAGTGTAGCCAGACACTCATCTTAGATTTTAAAAAAGCGGACTTCTGTAAACTTAGGGAGCTGCTGGCTGGAATTCCGTGGTCAAGAATAGTGAAAGGGAAAGGAGTTCAGGAGGCATGGGAGTTCCTTAAAAAGGAGATACTGAAGGCACACTCTAAAAATGTGTCAATAAGGAGGAAAAAGGGAAGGCATCTGAAGAAACCAGAATGGTTGACTAAAGAACTCTCAGCTGAGCTCAGTGTTAAGAGAAACATGTACAGGAAATGGAAGAAGGGGGAAACCACCAAAGAAGAATTTAAGCAAGTAGCCAGGAGATGTAGGGAGGAGGTCAGAAAGGCTAAAGCACAGAACGAACATTAATAAAATAAAAAGGGCTTTTTTAAATACGTCCGCAGCAAAAAGAAAAAGAAGGAGACGATAGGGTCGCTGCGCAGAGAAGATGGCGAATTACTAACGGGGAAAGAGAAAAGGCAGAACTACTTCACATCTTCTTTGCCTCAGTTTTTTCCCAGAACGATACAAGCACTCAACCTGGCAGTTGGGGAGCAGGTGAGGAAGCAGGGGAAATGAGGCACATAATAGGTAGAGGGGTGGTACAGGAATACCTGGCCACGCTGGATGAATTCAAGTCTCCAGGGCCAGATGAATTGCATCCTAGGATATTAAAAGAGCTGGCAGAGGTCATTTTGGAACGGCTTGCTATAATCTTTGAGAAATCTTGGAGGACAGGAGAAGTTCCAGCAGACTGGAAGAGGGCAAACGTTGCCCCCATCTTCAAGAAGGGAAAAAAAGAGGACCCAAATAATTATCGCCCAGTCAGCCTGACATCAGTACCCGGAAAGATCCTGGAGCAGATCGTTAAGCAGTCAGTTTCTAATCACTTAGAAAGCAAGGCGGTAATCACGAGAAGTCAACATGGATTTCTCAAAAACAAGTCATGCCAGACTAATCTTATCTCTTTTTATGATAAAGTTACTAGCTTGATAGATGAAGGGAATGCTGTGGATGTAGCATACCTCGATATCAGTAAGGCCTTTGACAAAGTTCCCCATGACATTCTTGCAATGAAGCTGGTAAAATGCAGGCTGGACAAGGCTTCCGTTAGTTGGATTTGTAACTGGTTGACCGACCGAACCCGAAGGGTGATCACGAATGGCTGCTTCTCATCCTGGAGAGAAGTGACTAGCGGGGTGCCACAGGGTTCTGTCCTGGGCCCAGTGCTGTTCAATCTTTTTTATCAACGACTTGGATGAAGGAATAGAGGGCATGCTCATCAAATTTGCAGATGACACCAAATTGGGAGGGGTTGCTTATACGCCAGAGGACAGGATCAAAATTCAAAATGACCTGGATAGATTGGAGAGCCGGGCCAAGGCTAACAAAATGAAATTCAACAGAGAGAAGTGTAAGGTCCTACACTTAGGTAGAAAAAATGGAATACAGAAATATAGGATGGGGGACAGGTGGCTGGATAGCAGTACGTGTGAAAGGGACCTAGGAGTCTTCATAGACCACAAGTGAACATGAGTCAGCAGTGTGATGCGGCAGCCAAGAAAGCCAATGCAATTCTCGGCTGCATCAATAGGAGTATGGTGTCTAGATCGAGGGAGGTACTGGTACCACTCTACTCTGCTTTGGTTAGACCTCATCTTGAATCCTGTGTCCAGTTCTGGGCACCCCAATTCAAGAAGGACATGGTCAAGCTGGAGCAAGTCCAGAGGAGGGCGACCAAAATGGTGAGAGGCCTGGAAGCCATGCCCTATGAAGATAGACTTAGAGAGCTGGGGATGTTTAGTCTTCAGAAGAGAAGGTGAAGAGGGGACACGATAGCCATGTTTAAATATCTGAAGGGATGCCATGTAGAGGAAGGAGAGGGCTTGTTTTCTGCTGCTCCAGAGATCAGGACAAGGAGCAACGGATTCGAGCTGCAGGAGGGGAGATTCCACCTGAGCCTCAGGAAGAACTTCCTCACGGTCAGGGCTGTCCGGCAGTGGAATATGCTGCCTCGGAGTGTAGTGGAGTCTCCTTCTTTGGAGGTTTTTAAGCAGAGGCTGGATGGCCATCTGTCGGGAATGCTTTGAGGGTGTTCCTGCATAGCAGGGGGTTGGACTGGATGGCCCCTGGGGTCTCTTCCAACTCTACATTTCTATGATTCTATGAAAGTCTATGTTGCTTCGAAGAGAGAAGAACCGGTAAGTAACGGCACAGAGCGATTCACTCACCTCGCGCAGAAAGGGCCTCAAATACATCACTGGGAGGGAGTCCATGTTCTTTGCAGACAGAAACAGCTTCAAGGAATTGCATGCGTTGAACTGCATTTGGTGAAGTTTAGGGAGGGGGCTTTGAGGATGGCCTTTGAGCCCCCTCCCTAAACTGCAAACCCCAGGATTCCATAGGATGTTGTAAGTGGAATAATAGCCCCATAACAGGCTGGTGTGGGAATAGCTGAAGACTCCCCAGGGCCCAGGGCTTGGTGCAATGGGTGGGTAGGTGGGGGAGATCCCGGCTGTGTCCCACCCACCCCATCACCATCTGGAAACCAAAGAGAGGCTGAGCTGCTTAAGGGTACTTATGGAAATGTGTTTCCCCTGTAGATATCTGTAGGTATCTGTCCCGGAAGCAGCGTGGCTTCCTTCTCGCACACCTGTGGAAAGAGGCGGTGCTGGCAGGAGCACACGATGCTGACAGATTTGTACCAGTTTTTCTGGCATTCTCCCGCTCTTTCTTTGGCTGCTTGTGTGTGTTTAACAAGGCACCACTCCCACTTGATAACATAAAGAACTGTCAAGCCCCATCCATCAGACCCTCTAAGACCTCTTAACCGCCAGGCATCTCCTGCCAAAGAGAACTTTAATCCTATTTGGGAAAGATTAGGGAGATATTTCCAGTGACAGCTTCTGACCACAACATCCTTCTGCAGGCAAAAGATCTGGTTGGCCCTGCAACGAGGAGGCAGAGCTCCACAGAGGAGGAAGATAAGAGGCAATTGAGGAGCCCCAAAACAGCCCCCCTTGTCTCTTTGGTTTTGCATTTGGTGCCAGGATCTAGCCAGGACACATTTGAGGTAAAGGAAAAGCAAGAGTGCCTCTGAGTGTAGACAGAGTGCTCTTTAGAGACCCTGCTGGATTCCCCTAGCAGCCCCCTAGCAAGGCCAGATCTGAACTTGACAGCATTGCTAAATTTTTGTTTTTGGACTCTGACTTCCAAAATGATATTTATTCATTTCTGTTGGGTCTATTAAAATCTTTATATCTTGCCCCATAATAGAGGATCTTGGGGCGGCACAGAAAAAAATCAGGAGGAGAGGGTCTGGTTCGCAATTTGCACTCCTATATGGCCCAAATACCCTAAAGGCACCAGATCCTGTCTTATTTTGGAAGCTAAGCTGGGCCAGCCCTGGCTAGTACTTGGATGGGAGACTGCCAACAAATCTTAGGTGCTGTAGGCTCTATCTCAGAGGGAGGAACTGGCAAAACTGCCTCTGAGGATTCCTTGCCCAAGAAAACCCTCTGAAATTCGTGGAGTCAACTCAAGTCAACAGATGACCTTGTGCGTGCATGTACATATATACAAATATATCCTAAAGGCACAGAAAATCAGTTTGGAACAGTTTTAAACAATAATTCTGAAAGACTAAAAGCTTATTAAACCATTCAGCACGTAAAACAAGACACTCTAAAACCAGTTGAGGCAACTGAAAATGGTGTGAACTGTAGCACATGGATAGAATCAGTTTGGCCCTGGAAGCTTTAATAACAAGCCCACGTTCTGACATGGTGCTGGAATGACAGCAGCCTTGGCATCCACAGGCCTCCAGAGGGAGGGCGTTCCGTAACCAGATTGCCACAGCAGAGAAGGCCCTGCTCCCATGTCCTCAACACCACCACCACCACCACCCCCCCGGGAGAGAAGAGGATGGCCTCTCCAACGGACCTCAGCTCCTGGGCAGGCAAAGCTTCCCCCTCCAGCATGGCCAGTGGAGCACCAGGAAAGATCTAGACCCAATGTGCTTCATTTTTATTATTATTAATCATTTCCAATTCGGGCATATCCAAAAATAAAGAACATCCTTAGCAGCATTCCTGTTGTCCTATAGGCCAGTGGTTCTCAACCTGTGGGTCCCCAGATGTTCATGGACTTCAGCTCCCAGAAGCCCTGAGCATTGACCATAGTGGCTGGGGCTTCTGGGAGCTGATGTCCATGAACATCTGGGGACCCACAGGTTGAGAACCACTGCTATAGGCCATTTACGCACTCCAGTGTTATAGTGCAATTATTCCACTTTCAACATCCTGTGGAATTCTGGGGTTTGTTGTTTCCTGAGGCCAAAGATGTCCTTCCCTAAACTGCAAAGCCCAGGGTTCCATAGGATGTTGAAAGTGGAATAATAGCACTATAACGGTGGAGGGTGGAAATGGCCTTAGTTTCAATTCACAGATGAAACATAATTTTCTCCCCTTTTCCCTCTTCAGCTCTGCCCTTTTAGTGCTTTAATCATAGAATCATAGAGTTGGAAGAGGCCCCGGGGGCCATCCAGTCCAACCCCCTTCTGCCATGCAAGAACACCCATCAAAGCCCTCCCTTGGGCAGATGGCCACCCAGCCTCTGCTTAAAAACCTCCAAAGGAGGAGACTCCACCACACTCCATGGAGGCAGCAGCAGATTCCACTGCCGGACGGCCCTGACTGTCAGGAAGTTCTTCCTGCGGTTCAGGTGGAATCTCCTTTCCTGCAGCTTGAATCCATTGCTCCTTGTCCTAGTTTCTGGAGCAGCAGAAAACAAGCCCTCTCCTTCCCCTACATGGCATCCCTTCAAATATTTAAACATGGCTATCATGTCCCCCCTTAACCTTCTGTTCTGCAAACTAAACATCCCAGCTCCCTAAGACGCTCTTCATAGGGCTTCATGGCTTCCAGACCCTCCACCATTTTGGTCGCCCTACTCTGGACACGCTCCAGCTTGTCGACATCCTTCTTGAATTGAGATGCCCAGAACTGGACACAGGATTCCAAATGAGGTCTAACCAATGCAGAATACAGTGGTACCATTACCTCCCTCGATCTAGACACCATGCTCCTATGGATGCAACCAAGAATCACGTTGGCTTTCTTGTCTGCTGCATCACACTGCTGACTCATGTTCAGCTTGTGGTCCACCAAGACTCCTAGATGCCTTTCACATGTACTGCTATCCAGCCACACGTCCCCCATCCTATAGAGTCCCAAAGAGTTTCAGATGCCCCAGCCTAGGAGTAGAGATAGAAAGAATACAGTCAGCCCTCCGCATTTGCAGGTTTGACTTTCACAGATTTGACTACCAGTGAGTTTTCTCCAACCCCTGCCTCTTTCCCCCCTCCCGGCGCTTCTTTTCCTGGGAGACCTTCCTTCTCAGCAGCTCCAATCAGGATGTGCAGCCCTTTAAAAACCCACTCCTGGCCCTCCTCCTCCATCACCGCCAGCCGCTAAAAGGACAGCTCGCAGCCTGATTTCTCAGCAACATAACCATCTTCCAACACCCCTCCAAAGCCAATGAAGGCGATGGGCAAGAAAGAGGAAGCATGGGTCTATGATGCCAACCTACCTCCTTTCCCTAACCTGCCCTCCCCAATCTGCTGCAATCCCCCCCTTTCCACTGACACAGACATATTTTTATATTTGCAATTTTTCCACTTTTCCCAGGGTCCTGTGCCTCAACCCCAGCAAATGCGGAGGGTGAACTGTATTTGAATTTAAAAAAAAGATCAAAAATTTGTTTCTTTTTTAAAAAGAATTTTTATTAAGAATAATTTTTAAGAAATGCATTAATAGTTACAAAGATTAGAGGGGAAAAAGAACAGATAGACAATGGATAGAAAAAGAAAAGATAGAAAATGAGAATACAACATAATGCAAATTAAAAAGTTCCTTTAGGGGGTTATATATACACATAGTTATTCACACTTGTCTCTCCAAAATTAGAACATATTCCCTTCTTTTGATAGGTCATCAAACCCAAAAGTTAGTAAGTCTTTTTCTTTTTTCTTTTCACAAAAAGTCTACAAGGCTTTCCAGTCTTTAAGAAACAACATGTACGAGAAAAAAAATTCTTGAGTGTCTGGAAATTTTGACTAGTAGAAACTTGGACTGACAAGAATCTTCACATTTTCTGCACAAAATTGGTTTCCACACAGGAAACAGTGTTTTCTGTTCAGAAATAATGCTATTCCCTGTGAGGAACATGTTGATTTCTATGCAAAGTACCACCGGTGAATTTGTGCTGAAGAAGCCTCCCACCATTGCATTTTCTGCTCAGAAAATAGTATTTCTGCACAGAAAATGCAGTTGTATATTCTTGGACTCTGCATAACTCTTCACAGAGGGATAGAAAGTATGTTCTAAAATATTGTAAAAATGGTTGAAAAGTAGGGGGGTTGACCGTTGAGAAACCTTGGCTAGAAGAATCCAGGGCTAACAATGATCTTCACATTATTCTGTGAAAATTTTATATGTTGTTATTTTGCACAGAAAACAGCACTTTCATTCAAAGAATCTGCATTTTCTTTTTCTGCACAGAAGAAGTTTTTCCTCCACCATTTTCTGTGCAGAACAACCAAGTGCAGATTTTGTGCAGAATAAGTCTCTAATTATAGAGTTTTCTGTACAGGAGAAAGCTTGTTCTGCACAGAAAATAAAATTTCTATACGTAAGAAATATTATTGCACACAATAGGGCCTGAATTGCAAAGAATGAATGAATGCTTTTTTCCAGGCACAGAATCCAAGGCAATGTACAGCTATTTCAGAAGCACAATACAGTAGGCTTTGATAACTGTATGGTTTTCAAAGGGTTTCTTCCAGCAGGAAGAATTTGGCTAAAATTTCTCATTGCTTCCCTTGAGAAGAAAATTAGTGAATAATTACACCTATCTACCACTCTATTCTGCATTGGTCAGACCTCATCTGGAATCCTGTGTCCACTTCTGGGCACTTCAGTTCAAGAAGGATATTGACAAGCTGGAGCGTCTACAGAGGAGGGTGGCCAAAATGGCGGAGGGCCTGGAAGCCATGAAGTCCTGCAATGAGTGGTTGAGGGAGCTGAGGATGTTTAGCCTGCAGAAGAGAAAGTTAAGAGGGGACGTGATAGCCAGGTTTAAATGTTTGAAGGGATGTCACGTCAAGGAGGGAGTGGGCTTGTTTTCTGCTGCTCCAAAGACCACGAGAAGAAACAATGGATTCAAGCTGCAGGAAAGGAGTTCCCACCTGAACCTCAGGAAGAACTCCTTGACGGTCAGGGCTGTCCGGCAGTGGAATATGCTGCTGCCTCCGTGGAGTGCAGTGGAGTCTCCTCCTTCTTTCTAGGTTTTTAAGCAGAGGCTGGATGGCCATCTGCCAAAGGGAGTGTTTTGATGTGGGTTCCTGCATGGCAGAAGGGGGCTGGACTGGATGACCCCTGGGTCTCTTCCAACTCTGTAATTCTATGATCTCTAGTTCCCCCTGACTCCCTGGGACAGCAGAAGCAGTCCCTCTCCATTATTCCCCATAGCACAAGGGAACAAGGTGCAGGCACAGGGGCAGATAAAATAGCATTGCACCAGTGGGAACAAATTTACACCACAGAAGCCTGATGCAGCACCTCAGCCTGCCTATGTACAGAGAGAGCATTCAGGCATACCGACAAAATTTTATATTGGATATGAGAGCCACAATAGAACTCCACTGCATTTCTGTTTCAACCACTACAAAATCATAGAATCATATAGCTGGAAGAGACCTCAAGGACCATCGAGTTCAACCCATGCCATGCAGGAAGACACCATCAAAGTAGTCCTGATAGATGGCCATCCAACCTCTATTTAAAAACCTCCAAAGATGGAGACTCCACCACACTCCAAGGAAGCCATGCAATCCTCCGCTGAACAGCTCCTATTGCTCTTTCTAAGGTTTAGGTAGAATCTCTTTTCATGAGGTTTGAAATCACTGCTCCACAGTATCCTAGTCTCTGGAGCAGCAGCAAAGAGGCTTGCCCCATCCTCCATATGACATCCCTTCAAACATTTAAACATAGCTATCATGTCCCCAAACCCAAAGTCCAGTTGGTGTGATTACTCCAGGCTCCTCACTGGCCCGAGGCCCAGTTCCAAAGGAAAGGGAAGTCGTTTGCTTCCTCTTCTTCACTGGTCACCTCATGAAACTCCTTCTGCTACCATCATTCACTCGTGTAACTGAATCAAACTGTGTGGGATCAGCCTCTTAGCTCATAAAGTTACAAAGCGCCCTCTGGCCTATCAGGCCCAACCTGTTGCTTGGTGTAGGATCTCCAGCTGAAGCACCACCAAAAGCTGTCCAGCTTCTTCTTGAAGATGTCCAGAGAAAAAGACCCCATCGCCTCTCTATGCAGAGCAGTTCCATTGCTTAGCCTCTCTTTGTCAAAAAGTTCCTTCTAATGGCCCATCAAAATCTACCCTCCTGCAACTTAGAACCAGAATCACAGGGTGGATGATTGTCTGTCAGGAATGCTTTGATGGTGCTTCTTGCATGGCAGCAGGTTGGACTCAATGGCCTTTGTGGTCTCTTCCAACTCTACGATTCTGTGATAACCATCTGGCCTAGTTCTACCTTCTGAAGAAGTGAAGAACAAGCCTGGCCCCTCCTCTTTGTGGCAGCCCTTGAGGTATTTAAAGACTGGGATCATGGCATCCCTCATTCTTCTCCTCACCAAGAACATCTCCAGCTCCTTCAACCTCTCCTCACAGGTTTTGTCCTCCATACCATTCTTCTCTATACCAAGGACTGAACTGGAAATACTTTTTATGGTGTCCTTACTTCTTGGGAAACGAGCATTCAGGATTATTCACTGGAAAAGAAGCAAAAGAAAATATATTTTTACTCTGCTGGAAAACTGATTCCGTCTTTGAGAGGGTTTTCTAAATATAGTTTGTTTTGTTTCATGGTGGTGTATTTGTGTTTATCTTTTGGTTTTGTGTTTATCTTTTGTGTTGGTATTGCAAGTAAATAAAAATTTTATAAAAAGAACTTGCACAATTGAAAATGGGTTCATCGTGTCCATCATGCTATTTAATTTCCATGCCACCAGTCATGGAAGAATTGATACAGATGCCCAAAGAAGCTCTCGTTTTGGGGACCACACCCAGGCCCCCAACCGCCCTTGATCCAGCCTGGTCTATTCTGCTTTTAATTTGTGCAGCAGATACTTGACAAGTTTGCAAGATCACTGAGAAATTTGGAGGTGGCCCTCTGTGGTAAACTGTTTTTGCTGACTAGCCAAGATGTCTTCCAATTCTTATCTGAGTTTTTTATATTGATGGTCCAATTGGAAGAGAGGCGTTGCACATTCCCTGCTGAAGCCACAGTTGCCGGCTCTGGCGGCCAATTCAGGTGAGGTGGAAACAGGACTGCAAAACCCTTTCCCAATTAGATATTTCCTTAGGCAAAACAGGTTCAGACAGCAGCTGTTGATCCAACACTTCCTCTCTGTCATTCCAATCTCAGAGGGAGCATGAGTATCTTCTTTTTAATCCCTAAGACAGGATTGAAATATTCTTCCAAATTGTGCCAAATTTCTCAAAACCCGACAGCTTATGCCACTGAGTTGTAGGGTTGCCAGGTCCAGGTCATCCCAGACCTCTGAGATGAGACTGAAGACGCAGGGATGGTCCCTGTGGTGTCATTCAGCTTGACGCATTAAGTACCAACCACAGTGTGCTCATGGCTTGTCATTCCAACATACAGACATGAAACATATTTTCCTTTTTTGAAATTAAGAAAGAAATTTTAGCTAAAAGACTGTTCCCAGAGCAAAATGAAATGTGATGATCATCCCTACTCACTTTTTTTAGTGAGATGAGATAAGGAACGTTCAACTTAGTCAACTTGCTGCTAGCCAGAGGATAGATGCAGAGCAGAGTGGACATCACGATCACTGTGAAAGAAGGAGGAAGCTAGCTAAGTAAATACAAAAGGCCCCCAGAGAGTCTTTGCAAGTTGCCAGCAACAAACCAATTCATCCTTGCAAAATTCTAGTTGTTGTTCTACTAGCTGAGTTGGAGATTTGCATATAGCTCCTTTCTTGCCCCAGAGCCCATCAGAATTAGAGAACTTGCATTCCTTTCTTCTGCATGGAGATGACCCATGGAAACTGGAGACTCAGGCCAAGACCCTGAGATCTGACTACCCTATGAGTTTGGAGTCCCACCTCCAGGATTCCATAGGATATCACCATGGCAGTTAAAGTGGAATCATGGAGTAAAAATCATCTAATGTGAACGCGTCCAAGGTCTAAAGGCAAGAGCAAACTATTCACAGGAATCTAAGGAGTGGCCCATATCCCGAGTCAAAAAACGTTGGCTAGTTTTGAACCAGTTTGTCAGGCCTGTACAAAGTGGTTGTTTCTGTAGAACAGCCCTGTTAACCTTACGCTAAATTTTTACTGTTTAGCAGGAAAGTACATCAACTGGATTAATTGGAAACTTGCGTTCTTTGGAGATCAGTTGGAAGTTTCCCCAGGAAATCTCCCCAGGAAAATTAACTTCTGGGGTAGTGATTTTCCCATCCTGTGATGTCACTTTGTTCTCCTGTGAATCTGAATTTCTGATGAATCTGGTTTGCATCTTTTAAATGGGAAATACGCAAAGTGAGACTGGCAAGGGGCCCTCCTCGCATGGATGTTACCAAAGCAGATGATCCAAGAGAAAGAAGGAATCTGGTCTCCATCTGTGGACAAGGAAATGTATGTGAGAGAGACTGATTGGCAGGATCCATGTACACGCTGGCCACGCAGGGGAGTTTTGCAGAGTAAGACAATCGGAACAAACAGGCAATTAAACAAAACAAGTGCAAGTGCAACAGAGCTATGCATCCAAGAAGTTGAAAATATTATTTCCACCCTTTGCATTTAAATAGATAAGCATTTAATTGGTGATAACAGCAACAAAAGAATTTTATTTGCCATCAACTCAGCTCTGATTTATGATGACCCTAGAAATGAGAGACTTGCATGGCCCTCATCTACAAAAGCCCTGCTCAGGTCTTGCAAATTCAGCATGGTAGCCACAGCTTCCTTAATGGAATCTGCCTGAAGTGTGGTTTCTTTCTTTTCCTACTCCTTTCCACTTTTTGTTCGTCATCTCATGATGTCCCTAAAATACAACAACCTCAATTTAGTCTTTTGGCCTTCTAAGGTGAGTTTATCTGTTTGGCTTTTTAACCATCCATGGTGCCTGTAGACCTCTCCTCTTGCACCATGTTTCAGATGACATGGCTTTCTTCCTGTCTGCTTTCTTCAGTCCTTGATTATTTCAACCTCACCAGCAAGAACAAATGATTAGTGTCCTTTTCTCCCCACTGAAGGAGAGGACGAATAGATTTGCACAGTTTTCTCCCTGTCTTCAGACATTCTGAAGTGTCCCAGAGGATTTTCCAAAGCAGAAAACCATCTGAGCTGGACTTGCATAGGGCAAATCTACACTTACGCCGTTGTGCTGTGGTTGCACCATTCCAGGCCTTCTCCTGAATACCCGTTTTGTGCAACTGATGGCATCAGTCTGCTGAGGAAGCTACCAGTATGTCAACCGTACTATGGCCAAATTACTCCTCTCCAGGAAAGGCAATATCTTTTTAATACACATTTGGTAGCACATCCTCTACATATTTGTGTGGAAAACTTTGACTTGAATCCTGTTGTTAGTTCTGATCAGAGTAGGCCCATAGAATCAATGAGATTTGCCTACATGTTGACTCACTTTTCAATAACTGATTCAATGGGTTTACTTAGTTGGGAAAAGCCAACAGGATTCTAACTTTAGTGCTTTCGAAGTGCCGATTTTGGTCAGATCCTCTGTGCTCTGAACCTTTGACGTTGCAGGCAATGGAAGTCTTTCTGTCCACTCTGGAGGCCCTTCTTGCAGTTTTCAAGGGTTGTTTCCCCCTCAACATGTTTCTCTGTTTCCCGTTTATAGAGGAAACTTTGGCTCGAATCCAATTGTTGAACTCAATTAAAGTGGACCTACTGAATTAAAGGGATTTTATTGTATTGCCTCACCATTCAATGGTTGACTTTGTGGGTCTACTCTAGTTGGGATTAACTAGCACCATTCCAGTCACACAGTTGCTTAACTTCTTGGACAGTGCATAACCAAGCAGATATTGCATTTTGCATAAAATACATTTCCAGTGTAGGAAACATAAATTTTGGAATAAAACACACCAGAAATGGCAGAGGGGATGTGGGAGAAAAACATGCTTGCCTTTTCACTGTCACTCGGGAAATAACACTATCAGAAATTTTTTCCCCCCAGCAGTATATCTCAGTGGGTTGAGATGCATTGCCACCAAGAGCAAGAACATTCACAAATGGCCTTTCTGTCCCCAGTCAGGTGACACAATATGGCCGCCTCAAAAACCTTCTCCAGATAGGTTGTTCCATCAGAGGCCACCAGCAGAGGGCAGCCACAGTCTTCTGAACAGAGAGTCAAAAGCTCCAATGAGAAGCTGCTTGGAGGGAGGCCCTTGTGGGTGTCTTGGGACAGCAGGTTCCCTGGGGCAAAGAAAGAACTACAGGATAGCATTTGGCACCTCCTGTTCAGCCCAATTTCTGTTTTACTTTTGATACCCTGCTCCTAATAATCAATATTCCACCATCAAGTTGCTCTCACTGTCAGGACATAATTCCTGATGTTCAGATGGAATCTCTTTTCCTGAAATTTGAAGCCATTGCTCCATGTCCTAGTCTCTGGAGCAACAGAAAACAAGTGCCCCATTCTGCCTATGACAACTTTTCAAATATTTCAACTTGGCTATCATGTCTCCTCCTAGCCTTCTCTTCTCCAAGTTAAACCTGCCCAGCTCTCTAGGCTGCTCCTCATAGGGCTTCATGGTTTCCAGGCCTCCTCCCATTTTGGTCACCCTGCTCTGGACACGTACCAGTTTGTCCATATCCTTCTGGAATTGTGGTGCCCAGAACAGGACGCTGTATTCCAGGTGGGCTTTGACCAAAGCAGAGTGGAGTGGTACCATGACTTTGCTTGACCTAGATACTGTACCCTATACTCTACTGTAGAGACACTATATTCTAGACACCATATACTAAGAAATATGAGAGCCCTTAAACTCAGTCATTAGTACTTCCAGTTAAAAGGATCTTGGCTGGCACGTGACGTGGCCCCAGACCATGGAGAGCTACCACCAGTGGGCAATGCTGAAGTAGATAGACTCACAGTGATGGCAGGGGAGAAGCAGCTTTCTACTGGTGTTCAAAGGGTCCATACTGCATTTTCCTTTCTGCAGAACTAGAGATCAGTTTCCTTCTCTGCTCTGAACTAAACGGGGTTATTTCAGGCAAGGCAAATGTACCGGGAGGTTGCAGTGTTGACTGATATAGTTCTCAGCTGTTTTTTAAATACCCAGACAACATTTCTGTTGCCTTGGACTATTTTCTGCCAATTCCTAACACTCACTGCAATGATTCATTTCACCCTTGAATGGGTTTCTTTTTAATTCTGAGATACAGTGGAACAATACTATCCCTTCCCTTGTCCTCCTTTGTTTATTTCCTTCATTTTCTTAGAATTATAGTGCTATCATGCATCAATATAGTGGTGAAATGGCACATTTGCAATACAATAATATCATTCTAAGAAAAAAAATAAAAGAAAGGAGAGGAAAATTCTTCCTTCGAATGATAAGATCACCGCAGGAAACCAACACTTCCTGTAGTAGTAGTTGTTGTTGTTGTTGTCTAACAAAAACTTGTGAAAGACCCCTAGTGCAGAACCAAGAATTGCTACAAAGAGGACTCCAAAAGAATGGAAAGAATAAACAGGAAGGTGACAGCAAAGACACAAGGAGGTCTGTCTTGAGAAGTCACACCACTTTAGACCAGTCTGGAAGCGAGCGCTGCTGGGCACCACAGTTCAAGAAGAATATGGACACGCTGGAACACTGTTACCCTGCTTGTTTGGGGCTCCCTTAAGGGGGTTCCCAAAAGCTATCAAAATTGTGGGGAAATCAGCTCAGAGCACGGTTTTAGCTTTACGAGAGGCAGGGTAACTTAGCAGGATCTTGTAACCCAATGTATACAGAGTCAGACCAAGCCAAGCCTAGGCAAGTTGTTCGGTTTAAAGATCTTATTAAACTCTCAGTAATTAAGCAAACAACAACACACACCCTCACGCATTCATTCAAGAACCAATGAACAAGGAAGTAAGGAAAATTAATAGGGATTTTGTTCTGGGGTGTTCTGGGGTAGCACTCTACCTGATCCTGGTGCCCAGAAAGCCAAAGTTGGAAACTGAGGATTGAGAGTGATGAAACTCCGAATGGGGAAAGTGGGAGCTGAGGCAAAACAGAGTGACAGCGATTCAGGAGGAAAATGTTAATGAACCCCCAAACAGATAAAAACATGGGGTTTTTATGGAAAAAATATACCTGGAGGGCTAGTTCTCTCCCTGGGAGAACAATAGCAAGGAAGGCTAGATCCAAGCCCTCAACAACAAACGTCTCCGGCTGAATGTTTCTCGGTGCTTCGTGAATGACTCTGCCCGAGTGAGACAAAAGGCACAGGTAGAGTGGAAATTGCCCTCACTCGGCAGGCTGAGTGCAAAAGGGCCCTTTGTCTGTTTGATGGTCAGAATGTCTTCGAGGGGTCCCTGGCCACGTGACAGGTTGAGTCACTTGCCCTGACCAAAGTTTTCCTAACTTCCGGCTTTCAGCCTTCCTGCCTACGTGCACTTACAGTGACCCTGTCAGACACATGGAATGATTTTTAATATTAGCCCCATGGAGATATCAGTTTGATGTGGTAAATTAATAAATTGTAGACCCTGGGAGAGAGCTATTAGCCATACTAACAACACAGTGTCCAGAGGAGGACAACCAGAATGGCAAAAGGCTTGGAAACTATGAACCCCTATGAGAAGCAGCTTAGAGAGCTGGGAATGTTTAGCCTGGAGAAGAGAAGGTTAAAAAGGGACATGAGAGCCATGTTTAAATATTTGAAGGAATGTCATAAAGAAGATGGAGCAAGCTTGTTTTCTGCTGATCCAGAAACTAGGCGACGAAGCAATGGCTTCAAACTACAGGAAAAGAGATTTCACCTAAACATTAGGAAGAACTTCCTGATGGTGAGAGCAGTTTAAGAGTAGAATATGCTGCTGCCTTGGGAGTGTGATGGAGTCTCTTCTTTCTTTGGAGATTTGTAAAGGGAGGCTGGATAGCCATCTGTCGGGATGAGAGCTTTGATTATGTCTCCCTGAATTGCAGAATGGGGTTGGACTGGATGGCCCTTGCAGTCTCTTCCAGCTTTAGGGTTCTATGATTTTATGTAGGCGAATCTCTAAAGATGGAGTTACATGGTATAAGTCTCTGTATGAGGAGTCATGCTCCACTTGTGCTGCACAGCACTTGTCTCAAATAGCAGCATTTCACAATTCAATGCTCACTTGAATATGCCAGTGAATGAACCACTTAAATTCACATCTCTCGCATATCACATGGGCATGGACATCACCATGCATCTCCATGAAGCCATATGCACAACTCTGCTTTAGGATCCTTGGACTGTAGGTAACCATCCCAAGTCAGACAAGTGTGCCCAATGGTTTCCACAGGGGAATTTACAGACGTACAAGACACCTACAAAATTCCAGCCATTTAGACGTACTTGGAACCAGTCACAGTTTGGGAAAGTTACCCTTGTGGTCTACAGTTCCCAAAATGGCCCACAAGAGTGCGAAGTTCTGGGGGTTACCATCCAAAAAAGTAACTTTCTCATGCCCCTCCTCCTCCTCTTCCTTCTTCTTCTTTTTCTGGCCCTGGAAGCGTCTTGTGCAAATGGCAGAACACTTGCATTTAGCAGCCTGAAATTAGTAACCCAGATTCCTGCTCCTTCCTGGGTGATTAGCATCTGCAGAGATGCCCTGAAGCAGGGCGTCATCAATAACCTTGACTTCTGGCTGCCACTAACTGTACTCAAAGTTGCCAAAGGCCTCCCGTTTGGCTCCCCAGCAACCGGCACAGAACAAGCCTGGTCCAACAAAAGGGCAGCGGCAGGAGGCCTGGGTGGCCGTCCCCCAGCCCAGCTGTGTGTTCTTGTCTTTCCAGTTTGCCCCTCTTAAACTACAGCTCTCCCAGCTTACTCTTTTCATTCCTCAGTCAGGAAGCCGGTGTATCTAGCTTTCAGGCTGTATCTCTAACCAATCCTTGAACTGTGTTAAATATTTTAAATTGCTTCAGTACTTAATTTTCTTTTAACTCTTGTACTACGTACGAGGAGACATCCTATATGACATACACAGGGGAAAGTCCCCTTTACATAAATGAATGTCTTATGGAGGAAGTATTGTGGATGTTGGAAATTCTTCTCTACTCTCCACAGTGAGCAAAGACCCCCTTCTAGGCCATTTCTGCACAACACTCTTACAGCACGATTATTCCACTTTCAACATCCTATGGAATCCTGGGGTTTGCAGTTTCGGGAGGGGCCGGCCGGCCCCTCCCGAAACTGCAAACCCCAGGATTCCATAGGATGTGAAAGTGGAATAATAGTGCTATAACAGTCTAGTGTGGAAATGGCCCTAGACTCCCCATTTAACTGCTGAAACTCCCCCACAGCCATGCTGTGGCCAGCGAAGAGTCAGTGGGGGGATAGCACAAAATCCCCTGGCTGCATCCCCGTATGTTTACATCATCCACTGAGACCTCTGGAGCATCCCGTCAGACCTCCGCTAATGATGTCATCAGCGTGCGCCCGGCTAAGGGGACACAGCCAGATACTTCTCCAATTCTGCCCCATGAATGGCAGAGGTTGAACTGTGAGTCTGGGGGAAGTTGAGAGGAGAGATGCAGCACAGCCGCACTTATAGAACTATTGCACTATGTTGTGCCATTAAAATAAATAAGTATTCACACTACGCAATTGTTAGCATTTTGTTAATCATGATTTTACCAGGAATTCTCCACTAGAGAGCTCTGAGTCAACTCTCCTGAATTAAATCTCAGGAGCCCTCTAGCAGTGAATACTAAGCGCTCCTGTCCAAAATACAAATCTCAGGTTCACATCGGAGGGAGCCAGGACAGTTAAAGTGGTGTCAAAGTGCTACAGCTATGTATTTGGATAGATCTTTAAAATATTTATCCTTCTGGGAATGCTTTAGCTGGAGAACATGCTTCAGGCTGGGGGGTTAACATGATGGACTGTGGGGCCCTTTTTTAACTCAGTGATGCTATTACAGCCATGTGCGTTCCACATCCATCTCCGTGCACAATCCATGTGCAATGGCACCATACTTGTAAACTCAGCTTCCATAACCCTGAATTTAGTGTGACTTTTCAACATCAGACATAAATTCCCACCACTTCCTTAGGAGAATTTATCCATGTATGAACACTAATGGGATGCTGGCCCCAGCTTTGAGCCATGTTTAAATATTTGAAGGGATGTGATATGGAGGATGGGGCAAGCTTTTTTCTGCTGCTCCTGAGACTAGGACACGGAGCAACAGCTTCAAACTACAGGAAAAGAGATTCAACCTAAACATTAGGAAAAACTTCTGACAGGAAGAGCAGTTCAACAATGGAATATTCTGCCTCAAAAGTGTAGTGGAGTCTCCTTCTATGAAGGCTTTTAAATAGAGGCTCAATGGCCATCTGTTGGGAATGCTTTGATGGTGTCCTCCTGCAGGGCAGAAGGGGGTTGGACTGGATGGCCCCGGGGTCTTTTTCAATTCTATGATTCTATGTCTCTATCCTCTTTCTTGGGCCTTTCATCATCTTTTCCCTGGGCAGAAACAGACCCAGTTTTCACAAATATTTCTAGAAACGCCACTGTGAAAGACATCATCTCCGTTCCTCCCTTCCCCACCATGGCCGATTGTTCTGGGTGAGCTTCCCCTTTGGCTTGGTGGGTGTTCAGTCCTGGCCTGCCTCCCAAAACCCACCCCAGGAGTCCTGGGAGGAGAGGAAAGGATGGGGAGGGGGCCTTTTCCTCACAGGTCCCGACAAGCCTGACAGAAAACATCGTCAGCAGAGTTCTCCCTCCTTGTTCCCACACCTGACGGAGGTCTGTGCTGCTCCCCTGGAGGATCACGCCAAACTCGCTTAGCCTGAGAGTGCAGCAACTGAGCTGCCACCCCGAAGGATAATTTTATGGGGAAGGGGGGTTTTCCCACAGGACATCTCTGTGGCCTCCCACAGCTACCTCACACCCCAAGGGCGGTGGAATCCTTCTCTCTTGCCCCCCACGAAGGTACACGACGCTTGTGGAGAGGTGGGTGTAGCTGCACAGGCAGCAGCCTCTCTAACAGGAGAAAAGCACAGAGCTTGGAAAAGTTACATTCTTCAACTACAACTCTCAGCATCCACCAGGATGGAATTGTTCCGGGGGTCTGATATCTGCTTGTGAACCCCAGATTTCTGTGCTGAATGCCTGGAGAATGTTCCAGGACAGTGTCCAGTTGTTCTTATGTGTCTTTAAGCCAACTCTGACTTATGGTGACCTTCTCCGAGGGTTTTCTTGGCAAGGTTTATTCGAGGGGGGCAGTGCCATTGTCACCTTGCTCTGAGGCTGAGAGAGTAGCACCTGTCCAAGGTAACACAGTGGGTTTCTGGGGCTGAGCAGGGATTCAGCCTGGCTCTCCCAGGATTGTCTGGAATCCTATTAGGGACTTAAGTCTTTATAACTGGAATTATGTCTGCAGGAATTAGAACTGGGCACCTCTTTAACACTGGCAGCTAAAAAGCCCTTGAGATTCTAGGCTGCATCAATAGGAGTCTATTGTCTAGGTCAAGGGAAGTGATGGTACCACTCTATTCTGCTTTGGCCAGATGTCACTTGGAATCCTGTGTCCAATTCTGGGCACCACAACTCACAAAGGATATTGACAGGCCAGAACATGTCCAGAGGAGGTAGACCAGAATGGTCAAAAGCCTGGAAACCATGAAGACTATGAAGAGTGGCTTAGAGAGCTGGGGATGTTGAGCCTGGAGAAGAGAAGATTAAGAGGTGACATGAGAGCCATGGCAGAATGGGGTTTGACTGGGTGGCCCCTGGAGGTCACTTCCAACTCTATGATTCTATGTTTCTGTGCACTGGACAGCCTGGAATTAGGGTTCTTATAACTGAAAAATATCCTGTAGGTATGAGCGTGAATGGTTCTCCCAGCCAAGTGGACAATGGAAGTTGCAACACAAACAATGACACAGAAACAATGATGTCTGGATGGAGTTAATGGTCTCAGTGTTTAGGTGACAAAAGGAGGGGAGTAATGGCTGTCTTAATAGCCCTGTATTGTGGACAGGCAAGGAAACAATAGGGAAATGTCCAGGTGTTCAGGGTCAGAGTTAAGACAATCACAGTTTGGTGGGAATTTCCTCTTTCAGTCCTGAGACGTCCGGCTCATTACCTTTATACCTATTGTCCCAAGAGCAGCCGTGCTATTAGCCTGAAAATGACTTGGTTCCTGCCCAAGAGATAGGTGTGGCTGACCTGCCTTGCAATCTTATGTTTACAGTCAGTAATATGCCTCTTCCAGTGTGACCTCCCAGTCACCTCAGGTATTATTTATATCAGTGCCAATTAATAGTGCCAATTAAATAATATTTGCCAATTAAACCATGCCAATCACGGGGGTGTGCGGTGCTGTAACAGGGATGTCATAGGGAAGATAAGGGAAGCTTGTTTTCTGCTGCTTCAGAAACTAAGGCCCTTTTCGCATGGCATTTGCCATGCGAAAGGGACCC
This sequence comes from Iguana delicatissima, assembly GCA_948472985.1. NCBI lineage: Eukaryota > Metazoa > Chordata > Lepidosauria > Squamata > Iguanidae > Iguana > Iguana delicatissima. The sequence continues at coordinate 336,615 of CAOKZL010000705.1, read as the reverse complement.
TGGAGCATCGCACGACTGCAAGGAGCGGTCCACATGACGCACTCACAATCACGCAATGCTCCAGGGCCTGGCAGGTGTTGACCACGCACTATTTCATCTTCGGCTACGAGCCAAAAAGGGTGCGCGATCATGCATCGCTCCGGGGCCCCGCACGCACTTGCCATGCATGTGGAGCTCTGGAGCTGCAGCACTCGTGCTTCCTGCTGCAGCACAGCCTGGGAAAATCCCAGGCTGCACTGCGGAAGGAAGAGGAGGGGCTTTCGTGCAAGTAGGCAGCAGCTGCAGATCTAAAGGAACCAGGATGCAAGAGCCTCTCACTAGAGGCTGCTCACGTGATCCCCGCACCCCAGCTCCACAAAAAGGTCGGTTGTGGAAAGTGGCTAAGACATTATGGAGCAAGGGATTCAAAGTACAAGGAAAAGAGGTTCCACCTAAACATGAGGAAGAACTTCCTGAGGGTAAGAGCAGTTTGTCAATGGCATATGCTGCTTCCTTGGTGTGATGGATTTTCCTTCTTTGGAGTTTTTCAAACAGAAGCTGGATGGCCATCTGCCTGGAATGTTTTGACCGTGTCTTCCTCCATGGCAGAATGGGGTTGGACTGGATGGCTGTAGGGGGGTCTCTTCCAACTCTGAGGTTTTATAATTCTATGATCTATATCCAGTAAAGGGCCAATGTTACTTTAGTCCATAGGGGAGCCAGCAAGATGACCAATGTCCATTGGGACCAATGAACCATGGCAGCAATGACGTGCACAATGAAGTGGATGTCTGTGTGTACAATGCACAAGGTGTAAGGGGAGCATATGCACAATGCCATTTCCATGGCCAACCACTTCTGCAGGGAAATTCATGCACCAACAGGATTCCAATTAGTCTGTGTGTGTGTATGCACGCATTTACATGTGTGTGTATGTGTGCAAGAGAAAGAGTGCAGTCTGCTTCTCACTTTGATTGCTACTTCTTTCCTTCCAAGGTCTTTCCAGCAGTCCCCAAGACCCACACAATCTGGGTGCCTCTTGCAAGCCTACCAGTGAGAGTCCTGGATTACATAACCTCACCTTTGTCCTCGGAAGAATGTGGAGCTTCCTTCCATGGACTTTTACAGCAGGGCGTGTGAGACTGCAAGGAAACAGACTTGTACAAATTGATGCTCTGTTTCCCTTTGAGTAAAAGGTGCTAATTAAATGTGGGAGGTGAGGAAATGCCTTTTTATGGGATGGCATCAGCCCTTCAGTAGAACTTGTGCCCTTGAACTCTGGAAGAGAAGGAAGTTGGATTCCCATTTTATTTGGGAGGTTCTCAAATGGATATTAATTGCTGGAATTCTGTTTTTATGACCAGCCTTCTCACTCATATCTTAACTGTAAGTTGGAACCAGGAGGAAGGTGAAACATTTAAATGTGTGTGTGTGGGGGGGTGTAAGAGGGGGAGAGAGAGAGAGAGAGAGAAAATGGGGGGGTGAGCTGGAAGCTTGAGCATCACAATGTCTCAGGCATTATTCTAGTGCGGAGCTAGACACAAACTTGAAGATCTTCCTCCACCACAGCATAGTCGTGCCATGCAACCCTTCAGTTATATTTACTGAAGGGTTGCTAGTGGAACTACATAATCTCTATATGGGATAACAAGTTTATGCAACTTATGTGCACCAATGGTCAGTGCACATGGCTGATGTCCTTTTGTGCAACTGCCATGAGCCTTACAATGTGTACTGGCACATGTTTTGGATTGGGTCTCTGTGTGTTCTACAGCGGGACCTTGGGCTCCATTACGGAATGATCAGAAGCCCATGGTGGATTATGTACACCCTGGCCAATAGGCACCAGTATGTGTTTACCACCGGGACCTCTGCTTCTGTTTCCATTGACTGGATACAGCCGCTGAGCAACATCCGGTAAAAGCACTCCGCTTGCCTAACACCACTTATGCCTGCACGCGTAACTAATGGGGTGCTGGCCATGTTGTACAGTAGAAAAATAAAATGTGCAATAGGTAGAGAGCATGATGTAGTGCTTTGAGCATTGGACTAGGACTCTGGAGGCCAGGGTTCACAAAAACCCACTGGGTGACTTTGGGCAAGTCATCCTCTCTCAGCCTCAGAGGAAGGCAAAGGCAAATTCCCTTCTGAACAAATCTGGCCAAGAAAATTCTGTGATAGGGTCACCATAAGCTGGAAATAACTTGAAGGTGCACAAAATGAATAAGAGCAGGATATAGGGTGGTGCACAGTTGGCAATAAGGGCTTTAATCAGGAACAAAGTGATTTACAAAAACAAAAAAGAAGAGGAAAACAGAGCAAATTACAATGGCTGCTGTTACCTTTCAATCCTCACGAGCTCATCTGAAAAGCATCTAATGGGGACCAAGTGCTTGGAGGCTCCATCTGTGACCCGGGAGGACACCGGCATGAACGCCTGCCTGGCTGTTTTGGATCCAGCTGTGCCACTGCAGATGGGGTCAGCTGCACCCAACCCTCCTTCTGCAACACAGCTGCAGGGTTCATTGTGCATGGATGTGCATTGCACATAGTTGCACATGTACATTGTACACTGTTGCACATTAATGTATGTGCACATCACGCATGCATGCATAATACCTTGTGCATTATGCATGTAAAAGCACATAAGCATTGCAATGTGCAATGTTGTAGTTCACTACTTCAATTTTGCATTGCACCACTTCAAATAATGCCGAGCGCATAAACTCCTACGCCATCTCCTCAGTGCAGGATCTTGACCAAGCTGACTTTTCCATCCTCAGTGGAAATCATCACACCCTCATAGAAGACGGGGCTGCTCCTTTCTTGAAGGTACTTAACAAAAACAACAACGACAACAGAGACCCTGTATGGTGTAATGGTTTGTGTGTTGGACTGTAGGAGATCAGGGTTTAAACTCCTGGGTGACCTTGAGCAAGCTGCACTCTCTCAGCCTCAGAAGAAGGCAATGGCAGCAAACTCCCCTCGGAAGATCTCTGGCCAAAAAGAGTCTTAGGAGAGGATCATCAAAAATTAGAGTTGACTTATATACATAGTGGATTGTAGGAAAGCAAAAAGTTGACTGGTCTAAGATGAATATGTTAATCCAAAGAAAATTAAAAGGTGGATTGTGTAAAGCCACTAGAAATGTTTCTGCTGGGTATTATACAGAAAGAATTGGACAGTCAATATGGGTTACTTCTTTGACATACAATAAGAGCAGCAAGAAAATTGCTCAAACCTGGAAACAGATTGAAGCACCAACAGGGGAATAATGGATCCTTACGGTTGCCAAATTAGCCCAAATTGCCAAACTAATGTGAGTTTCAAAGGATAAGTCAATTGAAGATCCTTTCAAAGACTGGAAACCGTTCATGGACTTTTTCAGCAAAAAGAAGTCTAACAATAGAATACTTTGTGGCTAAGGTTACTAGAAATGCTAGCAAGATTACTTGGTTGGATCTGTCATGACAGAATAATTTTTTTTCTTTTTTCTTTTTTTCCTTTTTCTCTCATTTCAGTTTGGCTGGACGGAGTCAGAGCCCTATTTTGTTTTAATAAGTTAATGTTCAGTGTTTTGCTTTAGTGTGCTACCATTGTATTGTTTTAGGGTTTTTTCCCCTTTTCCTCTTTCTGCTTTTCTTCCTGTTTTCCAAATATGTATTTCCTTGGTTGTGTATTAGACTGTTTGTGTCTGTGTTAAAACTAATAAGTAAATTAATTTAACAATTAGAGTTGGCTCGAAGCACATAAAAACAGCATCAGAGTCCCTTAGAGGAAGTTATTCATGCTAACTAGATTCCAGCTGATATTTCAGGTTCCGATGACTGCTCCGAGTAATATTTTAGGGACTGAATTGCCCTTTGCAGTACAGGCAGATTTGCACAGATTCTGGAGAATCCAAGGGAGAGGAGAAGTGGAGAAGTGGTCTACTGGGTCAGAGTGTGTAACTGCATCTGATCAGAGCTTTCTGCTTTCCCAAAGTTTGCTAGCCAGAAAGTCGCCCAGAGGGCAAAAGGGCAAAAGGGCAACCACCCTCTCTGCCGGCTTGTCCCAGCTGGAATCCGGGACCCAGGAAGAGTTGAGATGATTGAGCAGCGCTGAGTGGGTGTCCAGCATTTGAACCGGGTATGCAAATCCTGAGAGTGTTTTGCAAGGTCCCTGTGGGTGGCCAGGGCAGCGTCCTGCCCAGGGGAAGGCAGGCTGACTCTCCCAGAGGGGAACCACGCCAGAGTCAAGTGGAAGGCACACCGGGGGATCCGTTCCAGCGTGAGTCAGATCAGCAGGGAAGGTGAGGATCGAAGTGTGTGATCAAGGCAAAGAAAGTTCAAACTGAGAGGATTATAGGGAGCAGAATAAAGACCATGGAAGGAGGAGACTCAGCTCAGGAAGAGCAGTGAGTGCAGAAAGATCCACTGAAAAAAAGAAGCCTGTGATACTGTTCCATCCAGCTGTGACACCCAAGGGCCACACACACACTCATACCTACCTTAGAGATAAGGGGCAATACCTTCTATATGTTCTCATGAGGTTTTCGTGGAATCTGCTTCCTGGATAGTCCGGAAGAGTTATAGGCTCATAGAGCTGGAAGGGACCTGTGGGGCCACTAGACCAACCCCCTGCCAGTCCATGAATGACTGGCACACTCTCTGAGACTTATGAGCAACCCCCCCAGAAGATGGGAAATTGGAGCTCCCAGGACCCTTTGATTAGAAGATGGAGCAACTTGTAGAAGAAGTGACCTTGTTTTCTGCTGCTCCAGAGATTAGGACATGAAGAAAAGAGATTCCACCTAAATGTTAGGAATAACCTTTTTATGGGAAGAATCATTGAATCCTAGAAGAGTTGGAAGAAACCTCCTCCAAGGGCCATCCAATCCAACCCCCTTCTGCCATGCAGGAAGACACCGTCAAAGTCTTTCCTGTGGCAGATGGCCACCCAGCCTCTCTTTAGAAACCTCCAAAGGAGGACACTGTTTGACAGTGTAATGGACAGACTTCAGAGTGTGGTGGACACTCCATCTTTGGAGATCTTTAAGGAGAAGTTTGGTGTCATCTTTCAGGAGTCCTTTTGTCGTTTCTTCACGCATGGGAGAAGGGGGTTGGACTGGATGACCCTTGGGGTCTCTTCCAACTGTATGATTCCAAAAACATCTGGGCTCTAAGAGCTGTTTGGGGTTGGAAAAGAGTGCCTCAGAGGGTCATGGACTCTCCATTTTAGAAGGTCCATAAGCAGAAGTTGGATAAGCATCTTTCAGGAGTGCTTTCATTGTATCTTCCTGCATGGGAGAAGAGGGTTGGATTGGATGTCATTTGCTATCTCTTCCAACTCCTATGATTCCCAGAACTCCCAAATTCTGGCCATGCTCGCTGGGGAATTCTGGAAATTATATCCCCCAAAAAATACCTTATCCAAGCTGTGGTTTTAAGCAGATGGAGGCTGGGAAGAGTGGAGACTGAGGGGTCCCCTGCCAGTGGAGGGCTGCATCCAGTCTGGGTTTCACTCTGAGCTGTCCAGGGTGCTGGATTGGTGGAGGAAGAGGAATCAGCACCTTGAAGACCCCTATTCTGGACTAGGATCTGCAGTGGAGTCACCACTCCATCAACACGGACACCACCAAGCATTTCATGGCAGTGGGATTCAGAGACCTTCATTTCCAAAAAGTAACTTATCCAAACTCTGGTTCTGATCAACTGGAGAGAGTGGAAGCCAGTGACTCCAACTCTAAGGTATAGACCGAACTTTAAAGGAGATTCCCACGGTGCTGAACTTACTCTTGAGGCTGAGTTCAGTGCTTCACCTCACTCCTTGAAAGTTTGGACTGAAATACAGAGCCACTGATCTGGCTGACAAGGAGACCACCCAACCATCCCAGATTTTGATCTGCACCCTCCGGCCCATATAAATACCCTATGAAGAATGGCTCAGGGAGCTGGGTATGTTTAGCTTGGGAAAGAGGCGGTAACATGGCAGACATCTGAAGGGATGTCATGTAGAAGATGGGACAAGCCTGCTTTCTGCTGCTCCAGAGACTAGATATGGAGCAGTGGATTCAAACTACAGGACAAGATCCCACCTAAACATCAGGAGGAACTTTCTGATGGTGAGAGCAGCTTGAGAGTGGAATACTCTGCTGCCTCAATGCAGAGTGGTGGGAGCTCCTTCTTTGGAGGTTTTTAAAGAGTAGTGGGAAGGCCATCTACCATGAGTGCTTGGGGTGGGTCTTCCTGCACAGAAGAATGGAGTTGAACTAGATGGTCCTTGGGCTGTCTTTGAGCTCTAGGATTCTGTGATTCTATAAAAGCTGCAGAGGAATAAGGAACTCCAGCGTAGTTCAGGCGGTGTGTTGCTTCATCGCCCCTTGGCTTCTTGCTCCCCAAGGGTTGCAAAAGCTTGTTGACAAGGAGGCCGTTGCGCAACCCTCTCTAGCAACACACCTCCAAGGTGAACTTCAGCCCTTCCACCGCCCTGCCCCATCTCGTTGGCTGCTTCGCATGTGTTTCTCAGGTGCTGCTGGCGGGAAACCCACCCACAGCTGTTGGGAGGCTTCCAAATGCCACCACCACACCAGGTAGGCCACTCGCATTCAGGGAAGCGCTGAGGGAGGATGCCGCTGGGCCTGTGAGCACAGGTAGAGTTTTTCATATTCACCAAGAAAGAGGGAGAGAGCGCTAGGCTCTCCATCACCAGCTCTCTTCCCACACTCAGCGCTTCGGTCCCCTTATCTCAGATATGCAAAAGGCACCTCTTCCACACAGAGGTCAACTATTCCTCACAGGCAGGGAGGGGGAAGCTGTTCAGCAATGCAGCCCAGGGGGCAGATAAGTGCAAAGATGGAGAGAATTACTGCTCATATGCACATATTCATTGGTGCAATTAGCATCGTTCACATGCCACATCTGCTAACCCTAATTTTGTGGTTTATAGTATCTGTCCAATTTCCTTGCAAGATTGGCTGAGCGTGAGCAGCTAACATGGGGAATGGGAGGGGGGATAGTCGTGTTTTTCCCTGTCTGACTTTCCTTGCCACATATCATGAAGGTACCTATTTCTAGGAATACACAGAAACATTGTTAGTAGAGTCTCCCTTGGAAGATGGTGGACTCTCCATCCTTGGAGTATTTCAGACAGACTTTGGGTGGCCACCCGTTGAGAAGGCCTTACTGAATGGATTCTTGGGCTGGCAGGGGGTTGGATGAGATGGCCCTCAGGATCTCTTCCAGATCTGTGAGTTTATGATTCCACTATTTACTTAAAAGGGTTGTTCTACTCAGCTGGAACAGCAGCCAGACTTGCAACTGAGAATGATAAAACATCATCAAAATCATTTTTAATCACTTGACAGAACAGTGGTATCACAGCAATATAGTGTCCAGATCAATGAAGTCGTAATACCATTACTTTTGGCTTTGCTCAGACTGCACGTGGAGTCCTGCATCCAGCCCTGCACAGCACAGTTCAAGAAGGATATGGGCAAAGTGGGAGGTCACAGAGTCATAGAATCTTGGAGATGGAAGAGACCCCATTGAGTTCAGCCCCTTCCTGGCACACAGGAAGGCACAATCAAAGCATTTCCAACGGGTGAGCACCCAGTCTCTCTAAAAACCTCCAAAGAAGGAAGAGACTCCATTGAGGTAGCAGCAGATTCCACTGTTGAACCACACTTACTGTCAGGAAGGTCTTCCTAGTGTTTAGATGGAATTTCTTTTCCTGAAATTTGAAGCCATTGCTCCATTGTGTCCTAGTCTCTGGAGCAGCAGAAAACAAGCATGCTCCATCTTCTTCCATACGACACCCCTTCAAATGTTTAAACGTGGCTCTCGTGTTCCCTCTTAACCTTCTCTTCTCCAGGCTAAACATACCCAGCTCCCTAAGTTGCTCCTCACAGGACTTCATGGTTTCCAGGCACTTCACCATTTTGGTCGCCCTCCTCTAGACACACTCCAGCTTGTCCACATCCTTCCTGAACTAGAGTGCCCAGAACTTGACACAGGATTCCAGGTGAGGTCTAACCAAAAAGTCAAATAAAATGGTATTACTACTTCTCTTGATCTCGACACTATACTCCTGTTGATGCAGCCCAGAATTGCATTGGCTTTTTTAGCTGCTGCATCGCACCGCTGGCTCATGTTCAGTTTGTGGTCCACCAAGACTCCTGGATCCCTTTCACAGGTACTTGGAGGTGTCTCCTGTCCTGTATGTGTGCATTTCATTCTTTCTTCCTGAGTGTAGCAACCTGCATTTCTCCATGTTGAAATTCATTTTACTAGTTTTGGCCCAGCTCTCTAATTTGTCAAGGTCATTTTGAATTCTGGTTTTAACTAGTTTTAAACTGTATTCTTTTTAACTTACAATTAAGAGAGACAGGATGGACACCAGAGGCTTGGGACACCAACAAATCCTGCTCAGCCTTGGAAACCCACTGGGTGACCTTAGGCAAGTCAAACTCTCAATGGCAAACTTCCCCTCAGTAATAAATCTTGCCAAGAAGACTCCATGATGAGTTTGTCTTAGAGTTGCCATAAGTCAGAAGTGACTTGAAGGCACACCATAGCAATAGCACTTTTTTTTTAACTTGCCAAAGGTGCAGTATGCTTCCAGTCTGTTTAAATTATGTTTTTTAATGCATCAAACTATTTTAAATTGGTTAAATTGATTTTTCTTGCACACCACTCTGAGGTACCATTATATAAGGTAGGTTATAAATATTTTAAGAAATAAACTATGCTGCAACAGCTAAAAAAGCCAATGCAATTCTAGGCTGCATCACTAGGAGCATACTGTCATTTTACTTTGCTTTGGTCAGACCTTTCCTGGAATCCTGTGTCCAGTTTTCCTCCAAACAACGCACATCTTGCCAACAGAACCCCAGGAGAGGGTCTCCATCAGTCAGAGTTGACTTGGGGGCCCACAACAACTCCAGCCACAGGATGACACCAACAGCATCCTGGCTAAGATATTTCTGAAGTAACCAGGTCCCAAGGGGAGAAGAGTGCTCAGAGGGCCCTCCAGTTTTTAAGGGGCTAAATTCAGAGCACAACCTTCAGTGTTCCAGAAACTCAAATCCATCACCAGGGCTGGGTGACACCTTTTATTGGACCGGTCAAATATTATTTTTAAATGCCCAAGCCAGTGTTTAGATTTTATTCATGGACCACTCAGCTGTGTTTCCTTTTTGTCTTGTGACAAATATAATTCTGCCAGATGCCAAATTTTGCCCTCTCTGATCTGGGCCAGCCCTCGGTTTCCTTCAGAAAAGCTCCAGATCCAGCAAGTCTTCTTGAGCAATCAATGCAAAACAGGGGTTGATGGGTGGATTTGGAAATGGGTTGAAAGAGCCGCAGAGAAGTCAAGAAAGACGGCCAAGGGACTCGGCGGCACAGGATGGCCAACCTGGTCCAACTCTGATGGAGTGCACATTTTAGCAATAACAAAGAATTGTGAATTGTGGATGGTTTGGCGAGGGAGGTGGCTAAGTTGTCTGGATCTTATTTTCTTTTTCTTTTTTGGAAGTGCATCAGAGAGAGAACAAACATGAGCCTGATAAATGGACCATCAAGAGAAATAATTCGTCCAGATAGGAAGATTAACAAAAGGGCGACCGGCGTGGGGAACGGAGTGGTAATAAGACACGTCTTGGGTTTCCAGAGAGGAGCCTGGAAAAGCAATCTAAACAAATAAGGGTACCAGGAGGGGGAGAGCGCGGGGGCTAAATTAGAAGTACAGATGTATCGAAATTAGCCAAGGGTGCCCACAGTCTCAGCAGCAGGTGGAACTGGTTAGAGCGGGGGAAAGCCTCCAGGTGCCTTTTGCTTTGCTCTTGAGTGGTGGGCACCCCGTCGGAGGGCGAGCCTTTGATACTGTTGGAATGAAGATTCATTTCCCCTAAACACACACAGACAACAACACACTGACATAGTTCTAAAACTGCATTTTCAACGGGGACGTTCAGACACTGAGCCCCTCCCCATTTTTGCCAACAAGAGAGCCAGTGTGGTATACTGCTCAAGTGTTGGACCAGAAGCCGATTTACACTGCACAATTATAGCACTATTATTCCAGTTTAACCACCATGGTTCAATCCTATGGAATCATGGGGTTTAAGCTCTCTGGATGAGAATTCTGGATACCCCTCCCAAAATTGTAAATCCCAGAGTTCCAAGCTTTTATTTGGTTTTGGATGTATTAAAATACCAAATACTTCTATAAAATTGGATAGCAAATGTTATTGTTGTTGCTGCTGCTGCCACTGCGCCTGTTATTTTTCTGTGCCTTCAAGTCATTTGCAGCTTTTGGTGACCCTGGGGAGAGCCTACCATGGGGTGTTCTTGGCAAGTTTTGTCCAGAGGGGATTTGCCTCTGAGACGGAGAGAGTGAGACTTGCCCAAGGTCGCCCAAGGCATTCCTTTGGCTGAGTGGGGATATGAACCCTGGAGGGCAGGAAGGGAATAAGAAGGAGGAAGAATATGAAAGGAGGAGGAAGGGAGGAAAAGAAGGGGGAAAGCAGGAGAAAGGCACTCTCACCAGTGAGTGACACCTGTGGGGCCTCCTTGGGGTCCAGCATTTGCCAGAGGGGCAGTGGGATAAAGGGGTTTGAGTGCTTTGGAGACCAGGGTCACACTCTCTCAGCCTCAGAGGAAGCCAACAGTAAACCCTCTCTGAACAATTCTTGCCAAGAGAACCATGTGAAAGGTTCACCTTTAGGCCTCTGTAGTTGGAAGCAACTCAAGTTGCAAGCAATATGAAAGCACACAACAGCAAGTATTGATTCAGTGGGTCTCCATTAGGTAGTAACTCCAGCCTAGAGCATGGCAGAAAGATTCATAGCCAGTGTTTCCTCCTCTGACTTGGCGATTGCATCTCCAGGGACAGAAAGAATGTGTGTGTGTGTGTGTGTGTGCACACGCTCAAGTGCTCATGTGTGAAAATATTCAAATGAGTGATGACAAATGGGTCTCCAAATGTTGGGGAATCCTGATATGGAAAATGCTAGACAGAAGAGAATCTTTGCAGTTTGGCACTTAGGCTGAGTGACAAATACATGTGGAGTTTTTGCAAAGACAATGACATTTCTTGTGCAGAAACAAGTTTCCTGCATAGAGAACATTATTTTCTGCACAAATAGGAATATTTCCAAAAAATGCTGTTTTCTCCACACACACACACACACACAAAACCCCAATGGTTTCTTGCAGCAAGCAAGCCTCACGTTGCAAATAGTCTTAAAAATGCAGTTTTTAAATTCTTTCTCATAGCAAGGAGAAACATGATGAAACTATTTATTCCTGCCTGTGAGACTGATGTTTATGAAGTTTGGCATTTCTAATCTGCAGTCTGTCTGCTCAGCACCTGCGCTGCTGCTGAGGCCGGGACCCTTTTCCTGGCAAAGTCCTCTAGATTCTGACTCCATCTCTGTCCCGCATGAAGTTGAGCAACAGGAGGCAATCTGAGTTAAGAGAGAGTCATCTTCCTGCCTGTTTATCCTTCGGGGGGGCCAGGGCCACTGCCACCTCCTCCTCCTGCCTTCCAGAAACCCCTGGGAGGCATCTTGAGCAATCCCAAATCCCTTGGGAAGTGGTTGTAGCAGAGGAGGGTGAAACTCCACAGGAGGAAACGAGAGTGGCACAAACTACTCAGAGAACAGTTCACCTTGTGTCATAACTGGTGAGGAGAAACTTGCGAGCAGTTCAGCTGCAGATGGTGGTGGAACATTTGCAGGAGAAGGCAGGCACACCAAAGAGCAGGTGAAGATCAGGTCACCTGGCTGGCTTCCGCCAGGAAATGGAGAAGCAAACAAGAACGAGAGGGGGAAGAATAACAGGTTGGATGGAAGCTCAGGACGTGGGAGCTGGCTCTGGTGACACAGGCCAACATAGCTGCATACAGTTTGGATTGCTATAGCGTGTTCTACGTGGGGCTGCCTTTGAAGACCATGAGGAAACACCAGCTGGTTCAAAGGGCTGCAGCCGGATTGCCAGCTGGGTTACAGGCGAGCGCACAACTCCTTTGGTGCAACAGCTCCCATAGCTTCCAGTCCATTTCTGGGCACAAGTTAAAGGGCTGATTATGACCTGTGAAACCCTATTATATTGCTTGCATCTAGGTTTTCTGAAAGGCCATGTTGTCTCATATAAGTCCATCTGCAAAAGTTCATTAAACATTTTCAAATACAATAAAGACTCAAATTACACACAAAGAGAAAAGAAACAACAAACAGAAAGAGCAGGAAAGAGGAAAAACTAATAAGGAAAAGGCAAAGATAACAAACAATAAGAAAAATGAATATACACTGGCTTTCAGCTTTCTTAACATAGATTATGAATGACTATATAAAATTAACTCCTTCATTTGTAAATACCATTCAGATACTTTGACTGCTTATTTTCACAAATGTACCATTTGTCAAAACCTACAGTCAACATTGTTGTTGGGTGTCTTCAAGTCATTTCTGACTTATGGCAACCCTAAGGTTCATATTATGAGGTTTTCTGGGGCTGAGAGTGTGTGACACACCCAAGGTGGGTTTCCATGGCCCAGCAAGAAATCGAATCCTGGTCTCCACAGTCCACAGTCCAAGGTTCAAACCATGCTGTCTCTTGCTACAATTGATAAAAAAAACAAAAACAAAACAGGCCTGTCAAAAGTTCTCAGTCCTTGGCACGTCAGCCAAAGCTGATAATAAGCACTCCTGACTGACGCATCTATCTCAGCTGACATTTGGAGGGACAGATCCAAAAGCACTCCCAAGCTGTGAACACAGTTTTTCAGGGGGAGAGTGACCCCATCCAGAACCAGCTGACACACTGCCGCCCCCAGATGGGGACCTTTAATAGTAAGCACCTCTGTCCTGTCTGGATTCAGTTCCAGTTCCATCCCATTAGCTCCAGATGATGATGGTGATGAAGAAGAGGAAAAGGAGGGAGAGGAGGAGGGGGGAGGGGGAGGAGGCTTCCATCCTGTTGGCTGGTCCAAGGCCGTTTCTGCACAGAATTTTCCATGCAAAAGGGTGCCTGGAGCATCACGCGATTGTGAGGAGCGATCTGCATGACGCACTCACAATCGTCCAACACTCCAGGGGCCAGCAGGCGCCGATTGCGCACCTTTTCATTTTCAGCTAGAAGCCAAAAATGGTGCACTATCGCACATTGCTCCCAGGCCCCGCACACACTTACCTGGGGTGCGGAGCCTCCGGAGTCACACCGGTCGTGCTTCCTGCCCCAGTGCAGCCTGGGAAATTTCCAGGCTGCGCTGCGGAAGGAGGGAAGAGGCGGGGCTCTCAAGTGAGCAGGCAGCTCGTGCAGAGCCGAAGGACCCTGGACATGAGAGCCTCTCGCCAGAGGCTGCTCACGTGATCCCCGCACCCCAGCGCCAGAAGAAGGTAAGGTGTGGAAAGGGCCCATGTCTTCCTGTGAGGCAGAAGGGACTAGAGGGCCCTTGGAGTCTCTTCCAACACTAGGATTCTAGGAATGTATGATTCTGTGGGTAAATTCTTTAATGGTGAGTTAAACCTTCATACGTCCTATTGATTCAATGGGTCTACTTTACTGAGAACTAGCAAGAGAATTCAAGCCAAAAGGAATCACAATCACAATAATATAATAGGTGTGGCAGTCCCAGAGGACAGCAAAATTGCAGACAACATTATAAAACATGGAGACACACAAGCTGAGATTCAGTGCCTCTGGGAAAAGAAACCAGTGGTTGGTTCCAGTATGTGCTCCCAGTGCTCTGGGAGAAATCCCAAATAAATCCCAAAACATCTGATGAAATCACCATAGGCAGGATCACACAAGAGCACAATTCCAAAAAGGGACATTGCTTGGAATGCAGCACATTATCCAACAAGACCTCATGGATGCCCAGAGTCTTGGACAGAAGCTGCATCACTGGGGGTCCACAACACAAGTCAGAAACATGTTCAATCAAAATCTACCTTCCTAGTTCTACTTCTGAGGCACTGGGGAACAAGGCTGCCCCTTCCTCTCTGCAACAGCCCTTGGGGTATTTAAAGGGTCGAAATGTCCCAGCTTGGACTCATAGATCCTATAGCCAGTGGCCACCTTTAGATTTAGGAAGTGAATCTTTTGTCACCAGTGAAGTCCTATAGAATGTAGCTGAGCTCCAGTGGCTAGAAACTCAACTTTCGACAGGTGACCCCTGAATGAAAGGACTCACACCTTTGCTGGGATCACTGTGGGGTCACCCTTGACTTATCCTTCTTTCTCTGCCTCAGTTCTCCATCTGGAGAAAGAGGAATGATAACAGCAGTAATGATCAGGGTGGACGCAGGAGAGGGCCGGCTGAGCCCAGGGGCCCCTTTTCTAGCCCTGTGTGAGCTGAACAGAGCTGCCCCCGATGCCAAAAACAAAAGCAGAGGTGACCAGGAGCCCAGGTATGTTTTTTGAAAATATATGTGTTTTTGATATTAAGTATGTCTTTGAGAACAGAAGAGGAAAGGACCTTAGAGACTGTTTTCATTTGAACTGCATTTTTAAACTGTTTTTTTATTCTTCTTATCTGTATGTTTTGTATGGATATTTTAATATTGTATATTCGTATGTTTCACTATTGTGAGTAATTCAATTCTATTTTAATGTTGACTTTTGTATGTATTTTGTTGTACTTGTTTTCAACTGTAATTCATCTTAAGTCTCAGTTTTGGGGGAAAGGCAGGGTACAAATAAGGAGGAGGAGGAGGAGGAAGAGGAGGAGGAGGAGGGCACATTGAAGGCCTCGGAAACTGATTTGGAGGGGGTCCATGTGGCCCCCCAGTGTTGCACTTTTATTCCCTTCTGATGTTACAGAATGTCATTGTGGCTGCTCTGTGCTGAGTGTCCTCCATAAATGACAAGGAGCCGTGGCGTAGGGCTGGCTGAAATGTCATAACCCCCACAACGCGCCTCCCAAGTGAGGTTGACTCAATGCTTCCTGACAGTGAAAAGACCTTGTCTAGAGCAGGAAGCCTGAAGAGCCCTTAACCTCAGACATTCTTAAATGTCAGGGCCACTAGCCGTCATTAGGACCATTACTAACTGTGGAATGATAGGAAGAGCTTCCTTCCCCCTCCCACCACACAAACACACATGGAGAGGGATGTCAGCCCATGCACATGCATGTGGGCAGAGCTGTGGTGATCCTTCTCAGCAAGGAGGAAGCATCTGCCCCTGCTACACCTCTCCATGCATGCATCGGTCTGTCATTGCAGTCTCCAACCCAGTAGGATCTCCTGTAGGCTCTTTTCTTTTCCAAAAAGCAGAGCTTTGAAAACTCTCTGTGGTTGGGCTACAACTATGATGTGTTCTTAAAAGCAGAACTTGCCAGCGTCTTCCAAACAGAGCTGGGGAAAGAGTGTGTGTTTGTGTCTGTGTCTAGTGCTCATCTTGGAAAACTGAAAACAACGAGAAAAGTGTTTTGTCTTTTGTTAAGGCCATTTCTGCACTGCACTGTTATAGCGCTATTATTTCCCTTTCAACTTCCTATGGAATCCTGGGTTTTGCAGCTAGGGAGGAGCCTCAAAGACAAACCCCAGGATTCCATAGGATGTTGTAAGGGGAGTAATACCACTATAACAGTCTAGTGCGGAAATGGCCAAAGTTGGTGACAATGGTTTGGATGACATCCACTTAGCAACTGATGCATGGTGCTTAATGACCTCACCAAGGCTCACCCTCCCTACGGGTCCTCCCTCGGTCTCAGGGTTTGGTCCTGACATCTCAGAGCCTGAAAGCGGCCTGCCTGGCAGCTCTAGTGAGGAGGCTGGCAATCGCCCAGTGCTCTCTTGCTTTTATGCTTTGCAAGTTCCTTGTTACCTCTCGGGTGTGATGAGCAGGACTAATAGCCTTTCAGACTTCCCATTGCTGAAAGGCCAGGCTCCTGTTCCAACAGGCAGATGGAGGGCTCTGTATGCAAATCACGCTGCCTTCTTGCACCTGCAGCATTCAGGGTCATGGCATGGGATCACGGGGCTTTTTCCTCCAAGAGTGGCGAGAAGGGAAGTGCAGCTTCCATACAGGCATAGCAGACCCTCCAATGTTTTATAGTGGAAAATTGGGGTACTTGTGGCCAAGCAACATTGCAGTGACGTCAAAACTGGCAAAAGTTATTAATGAGGAAGAATATACAAGGTAGGAGAAGCTGCACCTGTTTGCCTACTGAGGAGAAGAAGACGGTTCTGCCCGCTCCTCTCCCTGTTGCTGAATCAACAGAGTGCAAACTATGTTTGCACTTTGAATTCAATTTGCAGCAACTGAAGCAAACTGAGAACAAAGGAGGAAGAATAGGAGGAGGGAGAGAGAGAAACTGGGACATTTTAATAACAGCTGGAAAAGTGGGACAGCAAAGGGTTAATGGGGACAATTCTTCTCCTAATGTTCGGTCAAAATCTACCTTCTTGTAACTTCAAACCACAAGACCTAGTTCTACTGTACAGCTCCCAATAAACATTCTTCTGGAACAGGGAAAACCTGGTACAAGTAGATGCCATGGCAGGTTTCACCTCATAAGGGTACCAGATGAGGACTCTCCCAGAACCTGAGATTTCAGGGCTTGAACCTGAGCCCCGGAGAGGACCGCCTTATAATGTCACAAGGGGGGGATCCTGGTGATGTCACAAGGGTGATTTTACAAGGGACAGTCCCTGGAAATGGCACGAAGTATGATGCACCAAGCAGCAACCACAACGGCAGAGTGGGTGCAGTTCAAATAGCAGAAAAACCCAAAGCCTAACAATACAGAAATAGACATACTTTTGGAGGCAGTGCTCGTTCACTGGGATTTTTCCCTATTTCCTCAGGGCTAGAGAAGAGAGCCTAGCCCCTGAGATCTGGGAACCCCTGGCAGATGCCACCTGGGGCCATTCCTCATACCAAGGGTGGATTCTACCCTCAGGGAGCTCTGCCTGCTCCCGGTTTTTTAAGGGTGTGTTTCATGCTAGAGGCAGTTCCTGAGTAACACGTTTCCATTCTAATCCAGATGAGATAGAGGAGAAGGCATTTCTCCTCCAAGGCCTTGGTGGAAGCCTTTGAGAGAGCATCGGACCAATTTGGGACCTCAATGGAGATTGCCCAAAGCAAATGCCTTCCCCAACAGACCCAACTGGTTCAGACTGTGAGTTGTTTGAAAGAATGAATCTCCGCTCTGTATGTTCTGGGCCAGAACCTTGGCACACAAAAATGTGCTCTTTCCTGTCTCAAATTAAACTCTGCTCCCCGAGGTTTTCCCAGAATAATGCCAAGGTAACTGAGATGAATATCTCTTACGGGAATGGTAACCACACCAGAAAACCAGAACCTCATTCCAGGCATGCCATACGGCTTCCAAAATTCACTTCATTTATAGATGTTCATGTTGTGTAATTTGATGGTTGGTCCACAATGACAAATCTCAGATGTAAACGAAACTTTTTTTCTTCCTTTTGGGAAGGCTGCACAACAGCGAGAGATGCAGACTTTGCAAGACAGATTAATTTCCAGCTGACTTGAGTGGCAGCAGATTTCAAGCTTGAATTTCTTCTTGAGACAAGAAAGCCCAGGCCAAGGGTAGTCCGGGCTCACTGGGCCAAGTGCAAAGCTCCCTGGGGCCCTTTCATTACACGGTTAAAGCACCATCATTCCACTTTAACTGCCATGGCTGCATCCTGTGGAATCCTGGAGTTTGTTCTTTGGGGAGCCACTGGAGGGGCTCTCTGGCTGCGAATTCTAAATGCTCCCCCCACACACAACCCCCTACCCAGGAAATCCCAGGATTAGACAGTATGGATCCGAGGCAGTTAAAATAGAATCACAGCTTCATAATTGTGTGGTGTGGAAAGGTTGTTCGGGCAGAAAACCCGGGAATGGTAGGTGTATCTGAGGCTTACCTGCCCAGCGTGATGCTGTGGTTCACGTTACAAAAAACCAACATAGGTCAAGAATAAATATGTGCAGCACATCTTTTTGGCTAATGAAACCAATGACGAATTAGTCATATGTTTCTTACCACCAATACCAAATCCTAAGTGCTGAGAGTGAATTATTCAGGCAGAAGGATTACTTGTACACAGACTGGGAAGAGTGTGCTGGCTTTATCCAACAAAGCCCGAATTTCTGAGACCCTAAAAAGAAACAGCCAGCATGGTGCAGTGATCTGAGTGTTGGACCAAAACTCTGGGAGATCACTCAGCCATGGAAACTGTTTGGATGGTAGTGAGTTAGTCACACTCTCTCAGCCTCAGAAGAGGACAATGGCAAACCATCTCTGAATCAATCTTGCCAAGAAAACCCTAGAATATGTTTTCCATAAGTCAGAGTTGACTTGAAAGATTCCGGGGGCCAGGGTTCAGATCCCCATTCTGCCCTGGAGACCCAGTGGGTGACTTAGGGCAAGTAACCCTCTCCTTTAGCTATAGAGGAACTCTGAAAAAATCTGGCCAAGAAAACCCCAGGATAGCGTCATTGTAAGTTAGAGTCACCTTGAAGGCCCGTAACAACATCAAGAGAAACAACCACCACCCCTGGCTAGATCTTATTGATAACATACTTCACCCCAAATCCATTTGTGTTTCTGTCATGGTCCCATACCTTCCAGCAGGGGATTTGAAGGCAGCCTTCTGCCTTGGAGCTTGTGCGTGTTTAATTTGGCCCAGGAGAGACAGAAACCGAGCTTTGGCCCTGGCGCCAAGAAGCAGCCTTTGGAATCTGTGAAAGCACACAATTGCTCAGAGCCAAGAAGGAAACTGGTATTCCCCCCACCTCCGCCCACCAAAAAACTACCATGCAAGCATGCAGTGACAGCTCATCATACAGTTCTCTGAACTCATAGATATTGCATTGTTGCAAAGAGCAAAGGAAATCCATTTCAATCACTCTGCGTGGAGTTTTTTTTAAATTTATTTACTTTGTTTCCATAGGGGGCTTGGGGCCATGCACAAGTGGGGAGACCAAGCAGGGATTTGGTAGGCTCTCATCGGATGACCCAAGACCAAGAAAGGAGCCCCCACCCACCTGCCTGCAAACTGTGAAGAAGTGCTGGGCGGCCGCTCTGTGTCTCAGCAGGAGAGCCAGTGTGGCCGAGGGCTTCCACGCCACAGGAGCTGAACCTGATCTGGGTTTTAGGGTGAGCTTGGAAGGAGCTGCCCAAGGTGCTTAATTTTCATGCCTTTAAAAGGTTCAGAGAATCAGAGAATCCTAGAGTTGGAAGAGACCCCAGGGCCACCCAGTGCAATCCAAGCATACCCAACAGATGGCAACCCAGCCTCTGTTTAAAAGCCTCCAAAGAAGGAAACTCCACCACACTCCCTTGAAGCAGCAGTATATTCCACTGCTGAACTGCTTTTTCTTCTTCCTAAAATTTAGATGGAATCTCTTTTCCTCTAGTTTTTAGGTCTTTCTCAGCCAATTTACCGCCAGGAGAGGCCTTTTTAAGAACAGGAAGTGAGCAGAAGTCACTACGTGTTTCAAAAAGCATCTCTTCTGGGCCTATATGTCTCATGCAGGGCAAGGAGGGAGGAAGCTGTTGCACAAAACATCTGTTCCAGCCCTTGGAGAAGTTGTCTACAAGGACACACATCACCTTTTTCCTTTGTAGGGAAGGGGTCCCAACCTACTAATACTTTTCTGTTTACATCTGTTTAGCCATATGATAGTCTTCTCATGGTTTTAAAAGAGGATTGGATAAATTTAAAAACCTATGCCCCATTGTTAGTCCTCAATCAGAGTAGACTCACAGCATCAATGGGGTTTATGGAAGTATTGACTTACCATTCAGCAATTGATTCATCAGATCTATTCTGTGGGGAATAGTCATTTGACTTAGGCCACTTTTCTATATCAATCTTTTGGCTATAAATGAATTACAAATGTAAGTATGTATGTATGTAAGTACGTACGTATGTATGTATATAAAATCTCCAAGCAAAGCCTGTGAGATCTGCCCATCTGGAATGGAACAAACAAGGTTGTGCCAGCCACTCTCTGCACAGCCAGACAGTTGCTGCCACCTTGGCAGGACCCATAGACATTGACTGGTGGTGGCAATATCTGCATTTTGGAAGCCAACTGCACTTCTGACCTCAGTGCCACTCTACCCTGCTCAGTTCTGGACAGCTTCAGCAGCAGGTTGCATTTATTCTTCTTAAAAGTACATTCCCAAGCTTGCAGAAACCCGTAACTCAGTGGTAAAGGGATTGGTCTGCACACAGAAGAACCCAGATCTAACCCCTGATATTTCCTGGTGGGGCTGGAAACCCAGGAGAGATGCTGCTACTCCAGGTAATACTTGACCGAAGCAAGTCAGTTCATCTAGGATGAGGCGGCCCTCCACCAGCCACATCAGTGGGGTGGCAGTTCTGCCCTGTCCAGATTCTTAAGGGACTGCTGCAGGCTGCTGAACCTATTCTGTGGAGCAATCCCCAGCAGCTACCAAGGGACTACCCCAGGAACTGAGGAGAGGGTTCAGGACCTTGGACATCTCCCTGAACGTTTAAGGTCAACACTCGAAAGGATTTGCCAGCCTACCCATCCCCACCATCTCCCAGCCTGAGTAGATTCCCCTGGGGGCTTCTTGTCTTCAGAACCCCAAACTCTTGGAGCCAGCATGGAGAAAGTTTGTGGTGTCTTCTATCCCAGATGAAGTTGGCAACACATTGAAATCTCAGCAGCCGATCGGTCTCCTGGCAGATTCCTTGGCAGCTGAATCACCCTCTTGTTCTTTTCCGCTCCTTGTTTCTCATTCCCTTGTTTTAAAACAGGAATAAATAGGACAATCCAAGTTGACAGATCAAGTTCAAGTATCTGTTCTCTTGAATTAGTTCTCAAACTGGAGAGCTCTCCTTCCCTTGGCACACTCTAGATTCTTGCCTCTGGGTAATTTGCTTGGAGAATAGTTTTGACCTTTGAGGGAAAAACATACTAATAAAAATAAAGCAATAATAACGATGACAACCCCTGACAAAAAAAAATAAAAAGCTATGTGCAATATGGCAGGGTTGTTTTTTTTTGGGGAGGTGGCAGTCCGCAGAATGCAACTTAGACCATTTCCACACTGAGCTGTTATGGTGCTATTATTCCACTTTCAACATCCTATGGAATCCTGGGGCTCGCAGTTTAGGGAGGGGCCTTTGAGGATGGCCTTTGAGGCCCCTCCCTAAACTGCAAACCCCAGGATTCCATAGGATGTTGAAAGTGGAATAACAGCACCATAACAGTCTAGTGCAGAAATGGCCTTAGAATCAAAAAATCAGAGCTAAAATAGACTCCCAAGGGCCATCTAGTCCAACCCCCTTCTACCACAGTGAGAATACATATCTCAAGCACTCCTGGGAGGTGGACACCCAACTTCTCTTCAAAGATCTCCACTGTTCTCCATTCCGTTCTATTCTTAAACAGCTCTTACAGTCAAAAAGATCTTCCTAACAATCTCTTTTCTTGCAATCTGATCCATCAGTTCAATTGCTACCCAGAAAACAAACCTGCTTCAACACATGTAGTGTTGCCAGGTTTTCAAAATGGAAATAAGGGAGAGTCAAAATTCATGACATGCAAAGTAGACAATCAGGAAGTAGCCATCAACAAGTTTGCATTCTACCTAAAAACCAAATACAAGTATTGATTTCAGTTAACTTAGCCATTTATTTCTCTGTAAAATTAGCATCTTGATCACATTCATATATTACATGATGAATACATTTCCATCCTTATGAAAGGCCCACACCTAAAAACATAGGATTTTTTGGCATCTCTTTCAGTCTGTATGAAAGGAAAAGTTTTCCGAGACTCAAAGGAGGAACACCCCCTATAATAATGGGCACCTGCTAGCCCTATAAGGGACTTGATTTCTTGCTCTCAAATAACAGACAACCCTCATAGAATCATAGAATCATAGAATCATAGAGTTGGAAGAGACCCCTGAGGCCATCAGTTCCAACCCCCTGCTATGCAGGAACACCCATCAAAGCATTCTCAACAGATGGCCATCCAGCCTCTGCTTAAAAACCTCTAAAGAAGGAGACTCCACCACACTCCAAAGTAGCAGATTCCACTGCCGGACAGCCCTGACCATCAGGAAGTTCCTCCTGAGGTTCAGGTGGAATCTCCTTTCCTGCAGCTTGAATCCATTGCTCCTTGTCCTGGTCTCTGGAGCAGCAGAAAACAAGTCCGCTCCCTCCTTGACATGACACTCCTTCAAATATTTAAACACGGCTATCATGTCCCCTCTTAACCTTCTCTTCTGCGGACTAAACATACCCAGCTCTCTAAGTCTATCCTCACAGGGCTTCATGGCTTCCAGACCCTCCACCACTTTGGTCACCCTCCTCTGGACACGTTCCAGCTTGTCGATATCCTTCTTGAATTGAGGTGCCCAGAACTGGACACAGTATTCCAAATGAGGCCTAACCAATGCAGAATACAGTGGTACCATTACCTCCCTCGATCTAGACACCATGCTCCTATGGATGCAACCAAGAATTGTGTTGGCTTTCTTGGCTGCCTCATCACACTGCTGACTCACGTTCAGCTTGTGATCTACCAAGACCCCTAGATCTCTTTCACATGTACTGCTTTCCAGCCACATGTTCCCCCATCCTGTATCTGTGCATTCCATTTTTTCTGCCTAAGTGTAGGATTTTAATAAGGGACACTTGGCAACCCTGTCTACACGATACCCCTTCAGATATTTAAAGATGGCTGTTGTTCCACCTCTCGGTCTTCTCCAAGCTAAACATGCCCAATTCCCTCAGTTGTTCATATAAGGCCTGGTTTCTAGACTTTGAACTACCTTGGTTGCTCTCCTCTGGACACATTTGAGCTTGTCCATATCTCTCTTGAACTGTGGTGCCCAGAACTGGATGTAGGACTGTGCAGGAGGCTATACCAGAGCAGGCTTAGAAAACTTATAAAGCAAGCTCACAGACCTTGGGTTGTTAAATAAAACCACACTGGCCTGCAAAGTTATGAAGATGGATTTGCAGAATCCACTAGGAAGCTGTCTTGTTCAAGCTTCGTTTCAATGTCCATGCTCTCCTTCTTTCATTGTGACTTGAGTGGGAGAACATCCTTCATAGGGTTGAAAAGGACCTCAGTGGCCAACTCCTCCAGCCTCTTACCAATGCAGGAAATCCATTAAAACAATATCTGTAAGAGGCATCGATCCAGCCTGGAAACCTGCAGTGAAGAACTGCCTCCTCCTGGGGCAGTCTCACCTTGAATTTCAGCTTGTCCTGAAAATAATGGGAAAGACATTTGTGGTAGAGTGGGTGGGAAAATATCAAAAAGAAGGGAAAATATCAAAAGAGAGAGAGAGAGAGAGAGAGTCACCAGCAGCATCTTCTGCCCTGCTGGCATGAGCGGCTTTCTTGGCGTTTGTTCTCACATGCCCTCCAACTGTCACTATTTGGCAGAGATGGTCCCAAATAATCCTCTGCCATTGTGATTTTCCAGCTGCTTTTAAAAAGTTGTCCTCCCACCTTCCTCCTTTGTCCTCAGCTTGCTTTAGTTACTGAACACTGAGTTCAAAGTGCAAAAGTAATTTGTGCTCAAGTCAACAGGAAGGAGAGGAACAGAGAGAGTAGAATCTTTCCCATTCGGCTCAATCAAAAGCTAACCGCTGCAGCCTTTCCAAGTTTGGGTGCTCTTCTTCATGAATCACTTTTGCCAAGTTGACCACATGCTGATCTTACTTGACCACACGTGTCCCAGTTCCCAGCTGTGAAATGTTGGGGGGTTTGCTCCCATGCTATAGAACGTTTCTTCTAAGAAGCGTGGGGCTGGCCCCAGCAATGTTGTCCTCCTACCAGCTGGCAAAGACCATTTTATTCTGGATGGAATCAGGCAACGGACAGGGGAGCCTTTTGAAAGATTGTTGCTGTAGATAAAAATGTGCTTTTGCGTGGCTATTTTAAAGGCTACATGGTGCTTTAATAGTACAATTTGTACTATAATTTTTGACTT
Source organism: Iguana delicatissima (assembly GCA_948472985.1). Taxonomy (NCBI): domain Eukaryota; kingdom Metazoa; phylum Chordata; class Lepidosauria; order Squamata; family Iguanidae; genus Iguana; species Iguana delicatissima. Next base: position 312,712 of record CAOKZL010000705.1, on the reverse strand, counting down.
TGGGTCTGGTTCTGTACATATCTGCCTTCATCTGGTTCAACCTGTTCCTGCTTTGAGCTTCCTATGAAGCTCCTCAAGTCCCTTTCGTCCTGGGAGAAAAGCAAGAGCTGAAAGAGAAGGAGGGAGGGAGGGATGGAGGGACAAAGAAAGAAAGTCCAATTAGAATCAGGAGGACAAGTGCAGGATGTCCAGAAGTCATTTTTCCAACTCTTGCACCTCTAACAGCCAATAATGCCCCAAAACTGGCGGGGGGGGGGAGTACCAGGAAGTTTAGTTGAAAAGTGGTCAGAACCATAGAATCTTACAACTGGGGAAAACTACAAGGGCCACGGAAGACACAACTATGGCCAGCCCTCCACATTTGCAGGTTTGACTTTCAAGAATTTGTTTTCTGAGTTTCTCCAACCCCTATCCCCGCCACACACACACACTCTTCGGGCACTCTTTTTCTGGGGCAACCTTCCGTCTTGGCAGTTCCAATTGCTACAAACTGAGTTCAATGTGCAAAAATCAAATCAGAATGGTGGTGGAGAGGAGAAAAGGGGGATAATCTTGCCCTTCTCAGGAAGCTGAGGCAAAAGCAAATAGCCACAGATGTTCCTAGATGGCATGTTCTTCCTCCTTCTTAACTTTTGCCATCTTGACCCCTCTCTGATATTTCCGAGCCGTACGTTCCACAACATTCATTTCTGAAATGTTGGAGGGAATGCTTCCTCCCTGCAGCTTTGCCACTTCATGAGGGCTGCTGGAAGCCGGCTGGAACCCAACCTGGAAGTTCAGGAATGTTGCCATTGGCCACGGAGCTGTTTTGGACACATGGGGCCAGCGCATGCAAGCATATTCTCCCTCTCCATTTCTCTTTTCATTTTTTCACCCGGCCGGTCCAGTCCCAAGACAAGTAGGACTTGAGGAGAGGTGAGGCATAAATCAGGCCTTGGTATGCCTGGCACCTCCATCTGCCAAGAAGAACGTGCCGTGAATCCTGAAGCAAAAGGCAGGAAGTTCAAGGAGTGAGTCCCATTCCAGCCCCTGGAAGCCAAAGGACTTGGCAAAGGAACTTGCTGCAAGGCAGCCATGGGGAAAGAGATGGGGGTGGTGTGTGTGTGTGAGAAAGAGAGAGAGAGAGAGAGAGAGAGAGTTTTCAACTATCATGCTCACATTTTTGGTTCTGGAATTTCTGCTGTATTTCAATGAAAAGGGGAAAAAGAGCGAGAGAGAGAGAGAGAGAGAGAGAGAGAGAGTTAAAAAGCACATCGACAGACAAGTCACAAGTGCCTGGCTGTCAATAAATATATTTAAACCTTGTTGTACCTGAGCCAAATAAAAGCACAACTCTGCATTTGAAGAATTGATCAATATTTTGGCCAGAATCCTGTGGGCATCTTACATAGGTGCAGATTCTCCTGTGGAAGTGGTTGGACATTTTTGTCCTGTGCTGAATTGTCACATTCTGCTCCAGGCTGTAGAAACAGCGTTGTGTATGCAGTGCTTTTGTGCCTGTGTGTGCATCACCAATAGATCTGCATTGCGTGTTTTGCACCTTCTGCCATGCAGGAATGCACAACTAAAGCATCCCTGAAAGATGACCATCCAGGCTCCATTTTAAGACCTCCAATGAAGGAGAGTCTACCCCACTCTGAGGCAGGCTGTTCCACTGTCAAACAGTTCTTGCCGTAAAGAAGTGCTTCCTTATACACAAGTGGAATCTCTTGCTGTGGGAATCCATTAGTTCTCATTCTAGTCTCTGGAACAGCAGAAAACAAGCTGGCTCTGCCTTCTACATGGGATACCTCCAGAAATTTAAAGATGGCCATCAAGTCGCTTTTCTATCTTCCCTTCTCCAAGCTAAACACACCAGCTCTCTCAGCCATTCCTTCTTGGCTTGGAGATAACCAAACTTGTAATCATCCTGTTTACCTTTCTGTGGCAAACACTGGGGCTTGTCAGATGGGGTGGACCACCTATCTTTTCCAGCAGTGTGCCTGGGATTGGCAACATACTTGTGTCTATTGGCTACCACATTCTCTTCCTTTCCTAGAAGTTCTCCGGGCACTGGCTGGACCAGTGTGGCTGAGGGACCAGCACTACTCCATGGACTACAACTTTGATTACTATTCTTCTACGTGATATCCCTTTAGATATTTAAATATAGCTATCATATATGACTGGAACATGCCCATGTGGAAGGGATCTAGAAGTCTTAGGAAGCCATAAGGCAAACATCAGTTAACAGTGAGATGCAGCAGCTAAAAAAGCCAATGTGATTCTAGGCTACATCAGTAGGAGAAGTGAAAGTACCTCTCTGCTCTGCTTTGGTCAGACCTCACCTGGAATAGTGTGTCTTTTCTGAGCATCACAATTCAAGAAAGATATTGACAAGCTGGAAGGCGTCCAGAGGAGGGTGACCAAAATGGTCAAAGGCCTGGAATCCATGAACCCTTCGGAGGAGCAGCTCAAGGCAGCTGGGTGAGTTTAGCCTAGAGAAGAGGAGGTTAAGAGGTGATACCCATGTTTAAATATATGAAGGGATTTATATGAAGATGGCGCCACCTTGTTTTCTGCTGCTCCAGAGACCAGGACGCTATGGAGCAATGGCTTCAAACTGCAGGAAAAGAGATTCCACCTAAACCTTAGGAAGAATGTCTGGAAAGAGCAGTTTCATAATGGAATACACTGCTTTCTCAGTGGAGTGTGGTGGAGTCACCCCCTTCTCTGGAGGCTTCTAAACAGAGGCCGGATGGCCTCTGTCAAAGAGACTGCTGTCTTCTGGCATGGTCAAAGGGGGTTGGGCTGGATGGTCCCTTGGGTCTCTTCTAGCGCTAAGATTTCTTTGTATTAATAAACAATGATAATAAATTTAAGTATCCAAATTTCTGGACATTCTGGTTTATGCTTTCTTAAATTATAAATTGGTTCCAAAAAAATCTTGGGGAAAATTGTTTTTTGGTTATCAGTTAAAGTTGCAGCCTACCTTTCACCCAACAGACTCATCATTCCTCTCTCTGTTTTATCCTCACAAGAGCCCTGCGAAGTAGGCCAAGCTGAGAAAGAGAGCAACCCAGTCCATGGCCCTGGTCTGGAAGGCTAGTGGGCAGAAAAGCAATTGATAAATTCTGACCGATAATAGATAGAAGACAGAACAACCCTGGTGGTCCCAGTGCTTCTGCTTGGACCGATTATGTATGGCCAGAGCAGTACCTGTTCCTATCTGTGCAGCAGCCGCCACCGCCTGGTAAACGTACCCATGAGAAAAGAGGAACAGCTTATTTAGAGCCAACCCAGACTTGAGAATTTGGGGCTCGGCCTGTAATTGGCTGTGAAATTATAAAGTGTGGGAGTTGACAGTCTTAATTCCTTAATTCTCAGCTTTGGGTACATCAGAGATATGGTTTGTTTGCCTTTGTGGCAACATGTAACGACAGACCTGTGTGGATGTCTCATGCAGCACATGCTTCCAGATATCTCAGGGGTTTTTTTTGTCACAGGTTGTTGTGATTTTATCATGATTTTGTCTTGTAAGGGCAAACAGCTGTGCGGATGACGACTTTGGGCTGGGGAGCTGAGCAGAACCGAGGTGGGTTTCCATCAAGTCTCAACAGAGAGCCAGCCAGCCTCCGAGTCTCTGTGCCGACTCCGTTCCAAAGACGTTTCACTTTGGGGCATTCCCACTGCTCTCGAAAAGGCTGCCCCCCTGTTCCTCGGCTTTCCCAGCTGGAGAGCTTCCCGTTTGAGGAGAAAAAGAGAAAAACAGAGATAGGATCTCCAGCAGAATAGGGAGAAAAAAGGCAATTAAGTGAGAAAGGCACAGCTAGATGTTCTGATGACAGCTGTGCGGACACTGGGCCAAAATATGGTTATTTCTCAATCTCAGCATGGCAAGGTGTGTCCCCAAATGTTTATCAGCTCCACCATTTGCTGGGAAAACAAGAGGTTCACAAAAACAGGCTCACACAACCGGAGAGGAAATGAAGCCTTGTCTCAGGCCAGTCCAAAATTCCAGGGCCCGACTGCTGCCTGGGGACTGGTCGCATGGAAACGATTAACTTCAATCTTGCAAAAACTTCACTGGCTACTAGACTGGTTCCTGGGATCAGTGCAAAGTGTTGGTGATGACCTATAAAGCCATCTACAGATTAAGTCCAGACTGTTGGAAAGACCTTATCTCTCTGTGTAAGCCTGCCTAAGTTTTAAGATATACATGAGAATCTTGTAATGTCTTTGAGACTAACTGAAAAAGGTTTGTAGCCTAAGCTTTGGTAGACGGGGTTCTGCTTCAACAGATCCATGGAGTGAGGCACCGAAGGACAGGCATTTACGCCAATGAATGCAGGGCTGGGTAATGTAAGCAAAATAGTGATAGAAATGCAAAATGAGATATGATCAGTTCTGGATAATAGTGCTGCCCTCTCAAAAGAAACTAACTACTCTTTACGAATGTTGTTGAAATCAAACTTGTCACCCCATCAGTGTCCCCACATGTTTTGTCTCTTTGCAGGGGCCTCCTTCCCTGCATCTGGTGAAGAAAACTGAGTCTACGAAAGCTTATGCTCCAAACCTTTCTCTCAATCAGCCTCAAAGGAACTACAAAATCCCTTTGCACACTTGACATAGACCAGCATGGCTATGTTTTTAGACAAGGCTTAAGATGCTTGTGGAAGGGACTTCTCTCCACCCCGCCACTCTCATAGGCACGTTGGGTGAAGACCCTGGAGAGGGCCTGCTGGTCCTCTTTCTGCTCTCCTTCTGCTTGTGGTTAAAGAACTTTTTATTTAGATAGGCTTCTGCCTGCTAACCGGTTGCTAGAGAGGACTCCTTTAATGGGGAGAGGGGGCAATACTTACATTCTCATGGTTATGTTTTAAAGCTTTTAAACCACTTTAGATTAGTGCTTTTTTAAATAGGATAGTTTACTTAGTTATTCTTTTAACTTTTGTTCTAGAAAATGTTTTCACTATATTTTATTTTAACCTCTGCTTCAAGCTGCCTTGGGTCTCATCTTCAGAGAAAGGCAGAGAACGTAGAATCACAGAATTGTAGACCTCAGAGAGCTGCAGTTGTAGAATCTTTTGAGATGGAGGGGCTCACAGGGACCACAACCTAGCCACACACAACTGAAGCACTCCCAAGAAACATCCATCCAACCTCTGCTTAAAGATCTCCCATCAGGAAGAGTGTCCCATGCTCCAAGGCACTCCATTTCCACTTGTCAGTTAAGACCTTCTTCCTGATATTTAGGTGGAAACTCTTTTCTCGTCATTTGAATCCATTGGTTCATGTTCTGGTCTCTAGAGAAGCAGGAAAAAGCTCACTCCATCTCCTGTATGACATTTGTATGTATTCAGAGATGGCCCTGCCATATCACTTCTTAGTGGTCTTGTCTGGAGGCTAAATTTAACCAAATCTCTCAGGCATTCTTCATTGGGCTTTCTCTGGTGAGGTTTGACCAAATCTGAGCTGAAAGAGACCCCAAGGGGCATCCAGTCCAATCCCCTTCTGCCATGCAGGAAGACACAATCAAAGCATTCCCCACAGGTGTGGCCCTCCACCCTTTTAAAAACTCAACAGGTGACTCCATCACACCCCATTGAGGCAGTGTATTGCACTGTTGAACAGCTCTTGCCCTCAGGAAATTCTTCCTAAGGTTTATATGGAAGCTCTTTTCTTGGAATTTGATGCCATTGCCCTGTTTCAGGAGAGCTTGGATTATGTCTTCCTGCAGGACAGAATGGGGTTGGACTAGATGGCCCTTGGGGTCTCTTCCAAGCCTAGCATTCTAGGATTCTGTGACCAGCAGCTACCAGTTGCTGACACACATACCAGGCAGTGGGGAGCAGGGAGCATTGTTGGTTATGAAAGTGATCTCTTCACCTAATGACCCTTCCCAATAAACAACATGACAGTGAGTAAGGCGGTGGGTATCCACCTATCTCACCTGGCAGTTTTATCAGGAGAGGCGTTTTCTCTCAGTGATCAGGAGATAAGAACTGGAGTGCTCAATAGAGATGACTGCAGCACTAAGTCATCCCCAAGGTCTACCGAGGGGAGAGTGGCCCAGACCGGTTGGAAAGGAGCTGAATTAGCCTCAGGTGTGCACTCACCTGTTGACCTTTGGCCTGTAGGCATCCAACACACTCTGTACAGAGCAAGGGTGGTAATGCTACCGTCCTTTGGATGTTGCATCATACCTCTGCATCATCTAATAAAAGTTCTCTTTAAGATCACATCCACAAGATGGTATAGATGCCACATAGATTTGCCCAAGCTGACTCCTCCAAAAGAATTATTCTCATTCCCTGTCTTGTTTTTTGGAGGAATGAGAAAGTTCAAGTTTTTCCTCATAGCATTGTTTCTCCTAGGCATTTCCCACAGTTGCATTGTGTCTGGAATTCTATTGAGGTTTTTTTTTCATAGAACCATACAATCTCAGAAAGGGAAGGCCCCCCCACATCCACACATAATTAAAGAACTCCTAAGAAGTGCCCTTTTAACCTCGGTTTAAAGACCTTTGAAGATGGAGAGTTCGCTAGGGCAGTACATTCTGCTGCCAAACAGATTTTACAGTAAAGTTGTTTACTGTAAGGTCCCCTGCAGTAGGAGCTGGACGTTTTTGTCCAACGCACAACACCTGTGTTCAGTTTCTGGTAACAGAAGTGGAGTTATGAATGGGTTGCGATTGCATGTCTGATGGTGCATTTGGTCACACCTTTATTTGTGGCTTTAGGTGTGTGTTCTGTTATCATAGAATGATAGAGTTGGAAGAGACCCCAGGGGCCATCCAGTTCAACCCCCTGCTGTGCACGAACACCCATCAAAGCACTCCCAACAGGTAGCTATCCAGCATCTGCTTAAAAACCTCCAAAGAAGGAGGAGACTCCACCACACTCCAAGGCAGCTTAATCCACTGCCAGACAGCTCTGACCGTCAAGAGGTTCTTCCTGAGGTTCAGGTGGAATCTCCTTCCCTGCAGCTGGAATCCATTGCTCCTCGTCCTAGTCTCTGGAGCGGCAGAGAATAAGCCCACTCCCTCCTTGACATGACATCCCTTCAAATATTTAAACATGGCTATCCTGTCTCCTCTTAACCTTCTCTTCTGCAGACTAAACATCCCCAGCTCCCTACGCCGCTCCTCATAGGGCTTCATCACTTCCAGACCCTTCACCACCCTCCTCTGGACACGTTCCAGCTTGTTGATATCCTTCTTGAAATGAGGTGCCCAGAACTGGACACAGGATTCCAAATGAGGTCTAACCAGTGCAGATGTTATGCAACATTGTCAGTCAGCACAAGGCTTGCATGGCACAGTCCCTGCTTTACTTTTCCTGCGTTCCAGAAATATAGGATGCAACTTTTTGATTAAATCATCAAAAGTGGGCGCAATCTTTACCAAGATTTAGTTTTCTCTCATTCTTACAATGACTCCACTCTTAGAAAATCCTTTATTGTTGTAAAATAAAAGCAGCATACTGCACATGCAAAGGGATCTTGCAGCACCTTTGAGACTAATTGGGAGAAAGAAGTTGGTAGCATCAGCTGTCTTAGGCTTAAGTCTACTTCATCAGCTGCATGGAGTGAAATACTTGGGAACAGACCTTTATGGGCAGGTTATATGCGTGAACAGCAGTAGGAAAGCAAAACTTGTGGGCCTGGCAATGAAGTGACGAGTTCAGCTTTGGCAATGGTCATTGCGTGACAAAGGCAGGAGGAAAGACATTGCCTAAAGGCAAGGTGAGGGGATAACCCTGATGGATAAGCAATGTAAATACATGTTGCATGAAGAACTCCATCTTTGGAAATAGGCTGAAGTGTCAGTCCCAATGGGACCCACCCCTGATGTAGTCTAATGGCCACAGGCAGTAGTTAAATTCCTCTCTGAGGAATTTTGTCCCCAAAAAAGGAACTTTTCCAGGCCCTAGAGGAATAACTTTTGTCCTATTCATTCCAAAGCAGAGCTGTTACCGAAGAAGGAAGACAGAGCCTGGAGAATGAGTCACCCTTCCTGTGCTCGTGGTCTCAAGAGGGAAGGAGAACATTGTGAATGAACGGCCGAAATAATTGCCACTAGGAAATGTATTCTGTGCAACCATAACAGCCACTGGACTCAGCCTGGAGTACCCTTGGCTTTTCTGGGAGTTTACAAGTACCTATTCTGTCATTTGAAACCAATTAGTGACGCCTAACGACATCTCTTTTCAATGGCCTTGGCCTACAATATGTGGGGGTTTCCTCTCCCTTACAAGCTCTCCATCAAAAGAGAAAAGAGTCAGGGGAGAGAAGCATGGGGTGATAGTCCAAAAGAGATCCTACATGGAATATCTTGCCAGCAGATGCTAGAGAAAGAAATGTCACTGCGTCACAGGAGGCCCAATCCACCTACCTTCCTTACTACCCCTTTGGTCAGCTCCTGCTTTCAGGGCAGGCCGCTAGAGGAACAGACCACGGATGAGATGTGAGTACAAACAAGCCATGGTTTAAATTAGTCAGAGATCATAATCCAGCAACAACAGACTATCATTTCTCATTTCTTTGTGGAGACAGGTTCACAAATCTTGGGCAGGGGGAACTTCATTCAAAACTCATATTAAACAATAAGAAGAAAAAGAAATTGAAAATTAATTTGAAAGAACAAACAGATTGGTGATACACTGAAAATAAGCAATGAGAAACCATCCATGCTTGAACTTTTTGAAAAGATTATTAACATCCAAATAAGTGTCCATGCCCTTTCATGGCCCTTTCCACAGACTGGTATCTTGCCAGCACGGGGATGCAAGAGGAGCAGGACCGCAACGACACTTCTGCATGATGTCATCACAGTACCATCCTTCTCCTGTTGCCAACCGGCACAGTAGTGGGGTAAATAACTGACGGGTTTTCCCTGTCAATGCCCCTGATTGCACAGTGCTCCCACACTTACCTGCCCTGTGGAAGGCTTGGAAGCACAATGGAGGTGCTTCCTGACCCAGCCCATCATGGGAAAGTGCCCGGCTGCGCTGCAGGAGGAAGAGGCATGTCCATTGCACTCCTTCCACAGGAAGCCAGTCTGCTGCAGAGGGGAGCATTCTCATCACACTCCCTTGATCGTGACCAGAGGATAGTGTGATAAGTCAAGGTGTGGAAAAGGCCATAGAATCATAGAGACTGAAGGACAGTCTGCCCCCTGAGGCTGTTCCTATGAGATGGCTCTCAAGACAGCTTTAGTACTGGATTTTGGTAGAACAGGATCGAGGGCTAGATGATCTTCAAGCTCTATAATTCCACAATTCTATGGAAGGGCATGGGAATGGGCTCAGACACAACCACAAGGCAGAATTCAACAAGCCACAATGTGGCTCAGCATTACTTTCTGACCTAAGGTATGTTGTCACAATTTGTGGAAGGAGTCATTTGCAACATGCAATATGCACCCAACAAGCAACATGAATCCAATAGGCGTAAGAGCCAACATGGTGTAGTGGTCTGAGCATTGGACTATGACTGGAGAGCAGGGTTCAAATCCTCTCTTGGCCATGGAAACCCAGCAAGTGACCTTAGGCAAGTTGTACTCTCTCAGCCTCAGAGAGGGACAAAGTCAAACCCCTCTGAACAAATCTTGCCAAGAAAACCTCCTGATAGATTTTCCTTAGGTTCACCATAAGTTGGAAATGACTTGAAGGACACAACATCGTCGTCGTCGTCGTCGTCGTCATCATCATCATTGTCATCGTCACAGTATTATTTGAATTCTTCTGTACCTTCCTGCCAAAGTTATCACCCCCAACCAAAGTTATGACACTAGAGGTGTTACCCGTATTGTTATCACCGTGAACTGGCCTGGCCTTTGGTAACCTTTAGATATCATTTTGATGTCATAATTCGGCCCTGCTCTGCCACCAGCCAAGTGTTTGTGAGGCCACCGAACAAGCGCGAAGCTAGGCATGGCTGTATTTGTTTACACCAAGGCAAGCCAGACACCGCCAATCCTCTCGAAACAAACACCTTCATTGTGGAAACAAAGAGACCTCTGCCCCAAGCGGGCACCCTGGCGAGCTAAGTGCTTAACTGCCGAGCTAGCCGCTTCTACATACTGGCCATACTATTGTCAATTCAGTCTAAAACTCAATCATGTATATTCTGACCTTTCAGAGACATTGTCTCCAGCCCAAAACTCATTGTTTTACCCAAGACCAGACTAGCCCACGGTCATGCCTTCCCTTAATAAAAATCCCCAGTCCCAAGAGTTCCTCGGACTTCACTGGAGGACTTCGCCAGACTTCCATCCCGCCTTGCCGCCGCTTCTTCTGCGAATTCCCCTCAGCCACCGTGCTGGGTTTCCTTCTCCCCACTGGCTTTCTTCAGGACTGCGAGAAAGGTGGTGTATCACCCATTCCCCCAAACTCTCCTTTCCATTTCTTATTTAGTAGTGAGGCTGTGTTTTCTTAATACTTCTTTAATAAATATTGTTGTTAATTTGAACTATTTTGTCTGCTCGCTGACCCAACGCTGTATACTTAGGGTAAAAGATCCCCGCTAAGTTACCCTGCCTCTCGTTAGTCAAGAGAGTGCTCCAGCTAATTTTCCCCATCTTGTTTAATTTGTTTGGTTGTTCGGGCGTCCCTCCCGGGACCGCCAATTCACAGGGCAACAGTATGAATGCATTGTTTACAGGTATTCTGGGTTATAAACCAAGGAGTGAGAGTTAAGAAAGAGTGGCCTGTAGCCTGCTGATAGTTCTAAATAGAGTAGATACCCCTGGAAGACAGAGGGGTGGTATGATGAGAACCATCTTTTAAATATCTAAACAGATGGAGCCAGCTTGGAGTTTCTTTTCTTTTCCTTTCTGATTCAGAGACTAGGACAAGGAGCAACGGATTCAAACTACAGCAAGAGATTCCACCTAAACATCAGGAAGACCTTCCTGATGGAACGAGCTGTGCAACAATGGAATATGCTGCTGCCTCAGTGGTATGTAGTGGAGTCTCCTTCTTTGAACACTTTTAAAGAGAGGCTGGATGGCCATCTGTCAGGAGTGCTTTGATGGCAGAATGGGGTTGGACTGGAGGGTCTCTGTGGTCCCTCCAACTCTATGATTCTGAGTCTGTGATCTATTTGTTGACAGTTTATGGAATAGTTCTACTCTAGTTGAGACTAACCCAGAGGATTCTGCCCATGCATCCATGCAATGGACATATTTAGCTCACAGTTGTGATAACAGAGTTCTTCAAGTGTAACTATTCACATGCATCTCCATCCTATAGTGCCAATTACAGCAGAGTTGCTGAATGGGCAGGACCCACCCATGTGTCGACTCACCATTCAACAGTGGATCCAACAGGTCTATTCTAGTTGGGACTAACCAACAGGCTCCCCTCCGTGCAGCTGCACATTCTTGGATGGTGCATAACTCTTTGCCAATGCCTTTGACATCACACTTGATTCCCTGGGATTGCAGGAACAGCCACTGTGCATTCTTATTCCCCACTGGACAATGAGACTGATAAGCAGATACACTGGCAGATAACATCACTGCTGCGCAACACTGATATCCAGCCCAAGTTTAGTGCAGGACAATCACCAGGTGTAACTGATCAAATGTACATTTAGACTGCCATAGAATCATGGAACCTTAGAGCAGGAAGAGGCATCAAGGCCCATCCATTCCCACCCCCGGCACGCAGGAATATACAGCTAAAGGACTCCTGAAAGATGCCCATCTAAACTCTGTTTAAAGAGCTCCAAAGAAAGAGACTCCCCCACCCCTGGGGCAATCTATTCCACTGTCAAATAGTCTTACAGAAAAGAAATTCTTCCTAATGTTTAGTGGAATCTATTTCCTTGTAATTTGAATCCCCTGGTTCATGTTCTAGCCTCTGGAGCAGGTGAAAACAAGATGGCTCCAACTTCCACCTGACCTCCTTTCACATATTCAAAGATGACTCTCATCCTGCCACCTCTTCTCCAAGCTGAACACACACAACTCCCTCAGTTGTTCCTCAAACAAGTTCATTTTTCCAGACCTTTGATAATCTTGATCACCTTTCCTCTGGATACGTGAACTGTGGTGCCCAGAACTGGACACAGGATTCCAATTGAGGTCTGACCAAAGCAGAACAGAGAGCTACTGTTGTTTCCCTGATCTGCCCAGTATTGCACTGGGGTTTTTGGCTGCCACATCACACTATGCAAACATGATGTGTAGAATCTCAGCCTTAGATTATTTCTAGAAATCATTTTAGGTAGATCTTCCCATTCCTATTATGATCCTTTAAGCATTATTGTCAGCCATCATTGTTTTAGTCTTGCTTTTAACGTAGCAGAGAATTACAGAGATGGTTAATATATATTCTACAACGGTTGCATTTTGTTTCACGTTGTTAGGATGCCCTGCTGGGACACAGCATGTTCTTTGTAACGGATTTGTATTCCTTCACAAGCCCTGGTCAAACGAAACGCCCAAAGACAGGTTACTACCATTGCAATATTTTCTCATGGCTGGCAAGACCCTCGATTTTTTTTGTGTGACCTATACAAAATATTCATCAGGACACCATTTTCTCTAGTTCATTAATTCATGCCCCACACCCAGGGCGTTTAGCCAAAATGCATCATCCAGAAGGCCCATGCGCTATGTTGTTCCCAGATCCAGGAGACAGTGGGACATTTGCAATGGAAAAATGTCTTCTGGCAACGTTCTTCTCTCTTGGTCTCCTGGGCAGGCTTGATCTCAACCCAGGCAGACATGGAGGATTCTACAAGGATTTTCCCATCAACATAGAGCCAAGGACTACATCATCCTTGCGTCCTTCCTCTAGCCTCCAGAGGCCTTGAAGGTTGTGTTTTCTGCTGCTGGACACCTCCATGTTATTCGGATGCCGTCAAACTGGAGAGGGTTCAAAGGCCCCAGAAGATGGAAGGACTGAGTTATGAAAGGAAAAACAAATAATGCATAGTTTGGCAGCCATGGGGACATGGCTCTGAAGGACACGTCCGAGAAGAGTTACTGCTGGTCCAAATGGGGGAAATGTGGATGGAGACTATGAGGCTGACACCAGAAATGTTTCAAGAGCACATGGCAGGATTGGCCATGAGTGAGCCGCTTGCCCAAGTCACAATCCTGCTTCCTTATGAATGAGTTCATCTGCCCAGCCCAGCCATGCCATGTTTGTTTTCACCTGGATCAGAGGCAATGCCATCCCTCCTGCCATAGGTAGGGGCTGGTTCCTATCTCTTCCCTCTGAGATACGCTCAGCAGATGTATACCAAGAAAATGTGCTAGCATGGCCATGCCAGAGTGGTACCGAGCTGAATCACCTTGGAACCCATTAAGCAACTAACTATTTTTATTGCTTTGGGGGGGGGTAATAAAAATGTATTTTACTGTTGTTATTTGCTATCAAGTTGACTTTGACTTACAGCAATCCTCTAAACAAGGGACATCCAAGCCACCTTATCCTCGACAGCCTGCTCAAGTCTTGCAAACGGAGGGCAGCCACTGTGTCTTCCTTGACTCAGTCTATCCATCTGTAGTGCTGTCTTGACATTGGCAAGAGCCTCAGCAGCAGCTCTCCAGGATTTCAGGAATGCTTCCTTTCCTAGCCCTCCCTCAAGATTCTTGGACTTCCCTCCCTAGTGGTCTCTCTTCTAAGAGCTAACCAGGCTGAACACTGCTTAGCTACCAAAATCAGAAAAAGATGGGGTATGTTCAGGTATGTTGAGTTTTCCACACCTCCTTCACCCAGATCGTGGTTTATCAGTCCCTTCAAACTGAAAACCAGAATTGGTAGCAGAGGAGCCAACTTGTTGTGGTGTTTCAAGGGCTGGCTTAGGACTTTGGGAGACGAGGGCTGAAGTCCACCCTGAGGCATTGAAACTCACTGGGTACTCTTGGACAAATCATGCTCTCTCAGCCTTAAGAGGAAGGCAATGACAAGCTTCATCTACATAAATCTTACCAAGAAATCTCTATGATAGGGTCATCATAAGTGAGAGTCCACTGGAAGGCACATAACAACAACAATGTAGTATTAGAAAAATGAAAATGCATTCTCTGTTTTATTTACACTAATAAAAGTGAAAACATTAAAGAATACTACCAGAGCCTTAGGTCTGTTCAAACAAAAGACTGGATTGCCAGAGGTTTGTAGGCTGGAGATTCTCTTGGGGGTTTTTCGAGAAGTTGACCACACAGTTGACAAGCCTTAAGATCTAGGACTGGGATGTTGTCTCTTTAGTCAAAGAGGCAAGACAGCGGTATGATGCATTCCAAATGCATTGCCTTCCTTCCAAATGGAGCATCCAACCTTTGTCCAAAAAAGCCATGAAGGATGCTGTATGGGACATGGCCCCGGTCACCAGGCAGATGGGTTCTAGAATCCTACTTGGCATTATGAGAAATGTTAACAACTTTTCAGGGGCATAAGGAGAAGTTGTTTTGTAGTCAGTGGGCCCTGCTAGACAGTTTATGCTTCCATGTGGAAATTCAAGATTGAACAAGCATCTGGGAATAGACCAGAGGAGTAAACCTTTCTGGTAGCAATTTGAATTATTCTCATATCTTCATAGACATCTGATGAGGTAGACCCAGCCTACCAAACCTTATGCAACAAACTTCTTCCTCTCAGTTAGTCTCAAAGGTGCCATGTATATTCTTATATCTATCAGGATGGGAGGTGGATTATGCTTGCACGGTTCAGTTTCCTTTGCTTGGTTGCCTCATGCCATTGTTACCCTGTTTACTGGGGGTCCCGGGAGGGACACCAAAATGTGCTCAACTATAAGTGGGGAAGATTAGCTCTGAGCACTGCTTTAGCGTTACGAGAGGCAGGGTAACTTAGCAGGGTCTTGAACCCTATGTCTACGGGGTCAGGCCAGTCAAGAAGCAAACCGTTTTTTTAAAGAACAAATGAGATCTTTATTAAAATACAGCCAAACAGTGTATGCAACTCACTTGCTCAGATAACTATAGAAAATAAAGGTGGGAGTGGGATGAGGGATTTTTCAGAGGGGTAGTTGATTTTGGGGGATACAAAACCTGTTCTGAAGGCCGGAAGAATAGAGAGCGATGCTGGGGTTCGATGTGGCTCAGCACGTGGAGCTGAGGGGAGGCTCGCCAAGCAAAGCGGCAGCAAGGCGGTCTGGAACTCAGGAGTGATCCGAGGAAGGTCTCGGAATCAGGGGTTTATATAGGGAGAGATGTGACTGCAGGCTATGCCGTACTTGGTGAGAACAATGGATTTCGAGTGCGAGACAAAGCCTCGGAAAGGTCAAAATTTAACATGATTGAGTTAGGTCCGAATTGACAGAGGAGCAGCCAGTATGCAAATACACAATGCTGGACAGTTGATAGTTCAGCTAGTCAAGTTACTTGCTCGGGGCAGGGAGTCCTTCGTAGGTGGCTCGCATACATAATAGGGTGTTTGCCGGGAGGTCTCCTGAAGCTGCGCTCTGGCTATTTCTGGCTTGCCTGTATTGTTTAGGAATATTGCAGCAGTCAGCCGCCGAGCCTAGTTTCGTGCTTGTCCGGGGGCCTCACAAACACGTGGAGAGGGGTGGTGGAAGAAAGCTGAATTATTGATATCAAAAGGATATCTTTATGCTATCACCAAGGCGGCCTAGAAGCTGCAGTAACACCATGGGGAGGGAGGGTCACCCCAATCCAGGAGACCTGCTATCCGGCCCCGAAGTTTGGTGATCCTGGGACGGTCCAGCTGTCTTTGTTGTCATAGTGGCCCATTCCACCTCATGCTGCAAAAGAATGATGGAGCCCCTCAGTTAAAGGGCTGCAGTGCTTTCCTCTGCTGCAGACCACCAGCTGCCTTGGCTGACCACCAGGAAAGCTTGTCTTATCACAAGGCTCTGTGTCAGTTTTCAGGATCAAACCAAGTCTTGGGAAGGTCACCAGTCCCAGCTCAGAACAGCGGCCACCAGTGTTATTTGCACAGTAGCAGCAGCAGACCCCGAGTGCGTCCAGAGCGTCTGGATTCCCTGCCAAGCTGCACAGGCCAGAGGGGCGGCAGAATCCCCCTTGGAGCTAATTTCAGAGCTATCACATCATCTCTCCCTTTCCAAGTCTCCATTCCAGTGGCTGAAATGGAATGGGAAGGATTGACCGGCTCCTCTTTTGTCCCCGTAGTTTCCCGAGGAGAGTACGAGACACACAGCTTGAGCATCATCTCCACCGATGGGAAGCAAGCATGGTTTGTTTTCTCAAAGCTCTCCGCATTGTCACAGCCAGTCCTCAGGGAGGGTGTGATATATTGTTTCACCCCTAAAATAGAAACATGCAGTAAGTCGTTCCGACCCTCTAAGTGAATAATGATAGAGGCGTCTGGGCTTCCTCGCCCACTAAAGCTTGGAAGGGTCTTCTGAAAGAAAGGCCAAAGTTCTCTCTGTCACCCTGGCCCCTTTGGTGGCTTTGACTCATGACTGAGGATGCATTCAGATGACCCCATTTTTCCCCACCAAGCCCTGATGGTCCAAGAATGCCCTAGCAGGATCCCCAGAGTTCCTGAATTGCATCGGAGTCGGGTGGAATTGGAGCTCTCCCCACTCGGAGACACCCTCCTTCCCTCAACACCGTCGTGGTCAGTATGATCGTGCCTTGGTGGTGTCCTCCATGCTCCGTGCCCAAACAGATGGGATGCCAAAGGCTGTTCTCCAGCTTTGGGACTCCCTTCTCACAGACAGCTGAAGAAGACCAAGCCTGCAATAACAAATAAAAGGAAAAAAACCAATCCCAAAACCTGAAGCTTCTTCCAGAGTGACATAAAACCTTATTTTGCTGGCCAAGAATTTTGTGGCCAGGGATGAGCACGCACAGAGAAGGAGGAATGTTCTTTTGGTGGCTGGGCTGTTTTCTTTAGCAAGTTTTTTAAAAAAGAAATCCAATGTTTTTCATTGCACACATTTCCAAATATTATTTAGTCTCAGCAGGGCTAGCTTAAGAAAGCTCCCAAGAGGCAATGCAATGGGAAGGTCTACTTGGTTCTTGCAGCTCCCAAGGAAGCCTGCAGAGAAGAACTTCCCGTGAGATTGTGTCCCAAGTGTAGATGGAGAGAAGGAAAGAACAACACTAACGTTTAGGCAGAAACTCACGGCCAGTTCACGTTCACGCAGTTCTTTCCTAAAGGGCGAGAAAAAAGAAGAGATGCCGATGAAGAGACAGGCTTCTGTTCTCTTCTGTTCCTCCTCCTCTCCACCTCCTCCTCATCTTCTTCTTTCCTTCCTCTTCTTGCTCCCCCCCCTTTTCTTCTACCTCCTCCTCCTCCTCCTCCTCCCCTCCTCATTCATAAGTTCTTCAATCAGTTTCCCGGTCAGCAATTCCAGTCCTGCACCAGAACTCATTCCCCTTAAGTTAGCCATCCCCATTAACCAAGCAACATGTCATTAACAGAGACCCCTTAAAACTGGGAAATAAAGAGGGTGCCATGGTGGAGGTACCCAATTCTCTTCAGGTGTGAGGGTTGGCTTCTACCTCTGAAACAGATGACAGCAACCTGTCTTTCTCCTCCAAGGGGCAGCTCACGGCTTCTGTATCAGTGGGGCAGCGAACCCACTTCTGATTCTAGTCTGAACTTCCAAGGAAGTGGGGAGCTTCTTCCAAGTTCAGGCTATTGGTAGAAGCTACCAATATGCAGGTTCACGGCCTGCAGGCCAGTGGTCACAGTTCCCTTTCATCCTTCTGATTTAGTGGAACTGCTGCTGCCCAGCCAGGCCAAACACAGAGATGCCCCCCAAAAAGGAACCAGCACTATTTTGGCTTCCTTTCTTGAAAGAACATGGCCCCGGCTGTTGCTTTGACCCTGCACTGGCCTTGGAAGAGAGGGAGAAGGGTCCATGTGTCCCCAGCCAAAATGTATTGTTGCTGGTGGCACATCATGGTCACCGTCATCATCATCTTATATCCCCCTTTTCTCTCAATGATGGGGTCCAATGCAGCCCTTCCCAGTCAGTTTCTAAAAGCTTCTAAGAATGTTTTAACTTTGAAGCAGAAGGAGAGCAAGGAAGGTGCCATCCTGGCCTCCCAATGGGGAGAGTGGGAGGAAGAGGAGCAGGAGAGGTCGATGGAAACAAAGATCGGGGGGACAGCTCTGTCAGTCCCACCCAAAAGTCCCTGCTCGGCCACATCCCCGAGGCAGCTACAGAAAAAATTGTACTTGCTTGGGGTCAGCCTGAGTCCCTGTTCTGAAGAAAGGAAGGGACACAAATACAGTCAGTGATGATGATGATGGTGATTCCCTGCAGAAACACCTACAGCCAAATAGGAAAATGTTTTCCCATGTATTTTATAGGAGACATCTCTACTTTCAACACACTTAAATCCACTTTTTGTCAGGAACTTAGAAGGAAGAATATCTTCTCTGAATACCCTTTTTGTTACAGCCTTAGAAGAATGCTTTCTTTACTTTAGAAAAACTGAATAAAATTATTAATTAAAATTGTTGTGTTACAATTAAAATATTAAGTGTCATAACATTGCTAAAAAAATTTGCCTTAATATTCATCCTGTCCGAAAAGGATGAGGCTGTCCCATCTTCTGGCCCAGACAAGTGGACCTGACCTGAACATTAATTATTGCTAAAAACTGTCTGGATTAAAATACGTAGGAGGATTAACTGATTAACTTATTATTAACTTTAGAAGGATTAACTTATTGCTAAAATCCTAAATTAGCACCATTAAATTCTTAGGAATTTGCCTGCATATTCCTCCCCTGCCCCATCTTCCTACCCCATACGCCCGGACCCGTCCCGTCATCGGCTTCCGCACCGTGGCACGCAAACACGTCCCGAGGCGACCCGGTGGGGGCCTTTGTTTTGCTCTCTGAGGGCAGCCCAGCCCAGCTGGCCGGCCGCAGAATGTCTCTCGCCTGGCATGGCAGCGCCCGCAGGGTAAGCAAACCAACAAATTCAATGAAGGGTACAAAGAGCTCCAAGCCCCAGAGTCATTCCTGAGGCCCAGGCTGGTGGAGGTCTCCCTTCCCTTTCCATCTGCTCCAGAAGTCTCTCCCTCCCTGCCGATGGTCCAGGGCCAAAGGAAGGCTGCCCTCAGTGCCCATTTTGGTTTAGCCGTCTGCACCACAAAGGATCCCACGTCTGCCACCCAGACGGCCTTCCCTGCCCACAGACAAAGCACTTTGCTGTGAGGCTGGGTGGACTCCCAGGGTTGCGAGAGCAACCTTCCAGGCTGATCACAGACTCATGGAGTTGGAAAGGAACTCAAGGGCCATCTAGTCCAACCCCTGCCATGCAGGAGCACTGTAGCACTCCTGAAGGATGCCCCTCCTACCTCTGTTTAAAGACTTGGAGGAAAAGAGAGCCCACCATCCTCTGAGGCTGTCTATTCCACCATTGAGAAGAGAAGGTGAAGGGGGAACATGATAGCCATCTTCAAATATTTGAAAGGATGCCATAAGGAAGGTGGGGCAAGTTTGGTTTCTGCTCCTCCAGAGACTAGGGCATGGAGCAATGGCTTCAAGCAGAGGATATTAGTCCCTCTCACTACTCAGGGCAATGGGATAAGGAACCTTTTCTCTAACCTACATGCTTTTAGCCGGAAAGCAGACGCAGAGGGTGACCCCTGGCCCCACAAGGTTTGGGAGGGAAAGAGGAACCTAACTCAGTAACATCTCCCCAGAGATTCTTTGTGACTTACAGCAGCAAACCAATCAAGCCTTGCAAACTGGAGTAAAATGGTGGTCTTTTGGGTGAGCTGGAGATCTGTACCCAGCTTTTTCCTCCAGCCTGGAGCAGAGCCCATCAAAACCGGAGGATTTGCATCCTTGTCTCCCACTTGGAATAAATGCACAAAAACTTGAGACTCGGGGTCATGCCCTGAGATCTGGCAACCCTAAATGAACATAGACAAAGACCTATTAAAATTCTCTCCTGCAGTAGACCTGCAGAAAGGACTGGGAAGGAAAACCTTGTACGGCTGCATCTCCTTTCGGTGAGGCTTGGAACAACTCCCTCTTGGAACAGCCACACTGGCGGCCAGTTGGTTTCCAGGCACAATTCAAATGCTGCTTGTGACCAATGAAGCCCAAGACAGCCTGGATCCAGACTCCCTGGAGGACTGTATATAACCCTATAAGCTGCCTGAGCTCTAAGACTTTTCGAGAGGCCCTTCTCCCAGTCCCACCATCTTCACAGGTGAGAACAAGGGGGAGAGGGCCTTCTATACGCTTTAGCTACATGTTCTGTGTCTCCCCCTCCACCACCACCACCCCCAAATGAAAAGAATGGCAGGTGGTCTCAAAGGAAAGGCCTTTGGGTTTGTGTAAAGTCCTCCCTAAAGAAGGGGAGGGATGGAAATAGGCGATTTTTTAAATTTCTCTTTAAGCTGCCCTGAGTCCCAAACTTTGGGGAAAGGCAGTGCAGAAGTAACATGACTGATGGATTGATTGCACAGGTGAACTTATTGGTGGCTTGCCAAGCTTTTTATTGATGTGGGGTCCACGGTGCTTCACATAATTTTGCATCACTATGCAACTCAAGACAATATTGGCCATTTCCACACTAGACTGTTATAGTGCTATTATTCCAATTTCAACATCCCATGGAATCCTGGGGTTTGCAGTTTAGGGAGGGTCCTTTGTTATAGAGAAAACTCAGCAAATAGTACAAAAACCGAACATTAGAGTGCATTATTTTGACCCATTCCTAGTTAGTTGGAGGGAGCAGGGCGATGAGTCTAAGGCCATTTCCACACCAGACTCTTATAGCACTATTATTCCACTTTCAACATCCTATGGAATCCTGGGGCTTGCAGTTTAGGGAGCGGCCTCAAAGGCCATCTTCAAAGGCCCCTCCTGAAACTGCAACCCCAGGATTCTATAGGAGGTTGAAAGTGGAATCAAAGCGCTATAACAGTCTCGTGCAGAAATGGCCTTGGAGAAGAGAAGGTTAAGGGCTGACATGATAGCCATGTGTAAGTATTTGAAACAAAGTTGTATGGAAAATGGAGCAAGCTTGTTTTCTGCTGCTCCAGAGACTAAGCAATGGCTTCAAACTACAGGAGAAGAAATTCTAGCCTAGACATCAGGGAGAACTTCCTGACAATGGCATACACTGGAGTGCGGAGGAGTCTCTTTCCTTGGAGGTTTTTTAAAGAGAGGCTGGATGGCCATCTGTTAAAGGGATGATGTCTTCCAGCATAACAGAAGGGGGTGAGACTGGATGGCCCTTGGGGTCTGTTCCAGCTGTAAATTTCTATAATTCTATGATTCCAAACCCCTAGAGGAGCCTCATCTGCAGGAGAGCTTTTCGTTCTGCTGGCATTCTTACACGGACAGGGCCACAGAGGCAATGCCTTTTTGAGGGGGCAACCAGCGTGGCTAGTAGCTTCTCAGCTCCTCGTCTATTCCGAAGTCTGTTCTTTGGCTTTCTGGTGGCTACTGAAGTAAAGGCAAGTGCTACACTGTGCCCAAATGCCATTTGAGCTGTGAACAAACAAGTAAACAGCATGCTTAAGGGGATATCGGATACCTCATTGTGCAAGTGTCTAATTAGTACAACCATCAGTGAAACCAGGAGGAGCCAACACGCTGCCTCGGTCTCAAAGTGACACCCTCCCATGGCTCACTTGCCGACACACGTTTGGATTACTGCAATGCATGCTCCTTGGGGCTGCCTTTCAAAAGTGCTCAGAAACTTCAGTTGGCCCAGGTTGTTAGCTGGGGCTGCAACAAGAAACACACACAGCTCCCTTGTCGTGGCAGCACCACTCTCTGCCAGTCCCTTTCTGGGCACAATTCAAAGTACTGGTTTTGTCCTGTGATTCCCGCAATGGCTTCGGCACAGGTTATTTGAAGGGTTGTATCCAAAGAGGCCCCTCTCTCTGTCCCACCACCCTCTCAGGCACATTTGGTGGGAAGGAGGGAGACAGGGACTTCTCGGTGGCTGCTCCCAGGCTTTGGAATCCCCTTCCTCAAGAATCCAGGATGGTCCCATCCCTGCTCTCTTTCCATCAGCAAGTCAAAACATTTTTGTGCTATCTGGCTTTTACAAACTGACCAAGGCTGGGCTTTTAGGTTTATATAGGCTTTTAATCTATTTAAATATTTTTAGCATGTAATGGTCTAACTTCATAAACCGTAGAATTATTTTTTAAATCTTGCATTTGTACTGCTGTGAATGTTTTGTCTTGTTTTTAATTTGTACTGTTTTAAATATGTTGTTAGCTGCCTTGAGTCCCATTATCAGGAGAAAGGCAAGATGTAGATGAATAATAATAATTCATAGGAGTTGTGGTGGTGGTGGTACTTGTATGTTTCTGCAATAATGAAGTCCTCTGGGTATCTCAGGTTCACAAGACCACTTTGCTCTTGATTCCCACTGGTTTGATTTGGCACCTGTGGCTGCTTCGGCCCAATTTAGGAAGTGGGTCCACGTCTAAATTCCATCTTGAGAAAGGCAGGTTGGTTGGTAGGCAAGGTGGAAGACTCAACCCATTTTGTCCCCAGGGAAATACGGTTGTGGGAAAACAGTGGCTGTCAGCTAAAGATCACTTTCTGGTAGAGATGGGCCAACCAAATCCTTGAATCCTCAGCAAGGATTTGAGATTCACGAATCCGAATCTCCGTGCCAAAATAGGTAAACCGAATCTTTCGAATCCACCAACCAAATAGTTTGTTGGAGACCGGGACACCTGAAAACCTGGGAGACCAGATACACAAGGGGAGATGGCAAGTAGATGAGTTTTTCCCTTGGATTAATAATGGCCTTTGCTAACAATTTCAGAAATTACAGCTGGGCTTCTGTTCTATTTAAACTGAACATTGAATATTCAAGTTCAGCACTTGACTGGAAGGGACAGTCTTCTTGAGATTTCAAGGACAGCTGAAACATTCCTTTGCACAACTCCCCTGCAAACCTCTTTCAGACACAATTCTGGGGTCTGCAGTTTTACCAGGTGTCACAGCCTTCTCTGCCAAAGCGTGCTGGTGCATCGTCAGACTACAAACCCCAGGATGCCAGAAGGAGCTATGCAAAGAAAAGCCAGTTTTGACCTGGATTATCTCTCTACTGAAGTATGTGGCCCTGTTTACACAAGCAGGAAAATGTGAGATTAATCCACATTTTCCTGCCTGTGTAGAAAGGGCCTTCCTGTCATTTTCAATCTGGTCAGATCCTGAGGCAAAACTATGACAATTGTCCTGGCCAGATTTTTTTGGAGGGAAGTTGGCCTTTGCCTAGGGTTTTGCTCAGGCTGAGAAAGCGTGTCTTGCCCAAGATTACCCTTTTCCCTTGCTTCTTAAACCCTTTTTTAAAAAAAGGATTCAAAAGATTTGAGATTCGTGAAATGTGTGGATTCCCAGAACCTTCCAGGGATTCAGATCCGGATTCAGAAAATTCTGGATTCATCCCATCCCTGCTTCCTGGATTGCCAATCAGGTACTTTGTCCCTTTGGAATTTGTGGGTTTTGCCACATGGGCAGGTGGTAGGATCCACACAGAAAGAGTGTGGGAGGTTGCAACAAGCATCGCTTTTGCAAGCTTTCCTTTGTGATCCAAATCGTGGGAAAGGTGTGTGTTTTGTGAGCAGGCTGGCACTTTAACCTATCTTGGTGGTACCTCCTCAAAGCCCAACCCAAGTCAGCCTACTTTGCAAAACCACAATGCGTTCAAAGCGGGTGTGAAAATTAGCTGTTTAGACTTTAATCAAGAGATGCAGAAGCTAGTGAGAGAAATGGAGAGGGAGAAAGAAGTTGGTGTCTCCAAACCCTCAAAAAGAAGCAGGAATGCAGAGTGACTTCATCATGTAAACAGCTTGTTAAAGCGGCAAGGATTTGGTCTCTGCCTGAACATAAGTGGCTGAAGGAAGGCGGCCAAATGTGATCCAAAGTGGCTCTCAGGAGCAGGGGTAATAATGCCTGTTTGTGAACTGCAAATTAAGTCCAGAATACCAGAAAAACAAACTTGCTCACTCATTCAGCACCATTTCTATTCTGCGGGGGTCTCTCCGGAGGTGCGGCTGCACACGTCTACCCCCTTCAGCGCTCCTCACAGGGTCAGTGGTAGGGAGCTGCGGCAGACTTTAAAGAGAGAAACTTTCCAGGAGTTCAGCTAAAGTTAAAACAAACGTGAGTAACGTGAAACTCAAGTCCTGGAGCTGGATGGAAAGTATGCTTCGGCTGCTGCCGCTGCGTGACCGACCCCCACCATATGGAGGGCCCCCCAGAGACTAACCCATAAAGCAGCAGTGAGCTTCTGTTGGAGTGAGTTTGGCTGCACCAGCCGTCTCCCTTTCTTTCACAGGAGGGGGCAGCAGGGGGACTTTCTCAACTTTACAATAAAGCTGCAAATTACAGCCAACATGAATGACATGGAAGAGGAAAGAAGAAAAAGAGGGGGGCAAGAGGAAATGATCTTCCCTTTCAGTTAATTAGGTGCAAGGCAGGTTTTATAAAAGCATTGATGCTTAGGAAAATAAAGGAGCTACATACTGTCCCCTTCAGTTTGGGGATGGAAGGAGCAACTCCCAGGCCAGTTCTCCTCGGTTGCAGCTGTAAAGGACACTCTGAACTTGTTGCTTGCGAGTTGCACCCAAGCAGGACAGTCCCTGGCCAAGAAAGCGACGTGGGCCTCCAAGGGAAAAAGAGGGAATCTGCTTTCCTCTTTGCTGGCCCAACACGGGGTATGATGAGGCCTTTTGGATGAGAGCATGCTCAGATTTTCCAGCGAGCCATAAAAGCACTTCATTAATTCCTCTGGAGTTTTCTTTGACTTAGAACAAGCACAAGTTTGTACGGAGGAGGAAAGGGCTTCCTATACAGGAGTTCTGGAATCTGTTAGTGGGGAGGGGAGCGCAAGAGGAACCAGCCGCCGGCCAAACCGCAGCATTTCAGATGCTGGAGAAAGCTGAGTTGGGGGGAGCACATCCCCTCCCTCAGAACAACCCTTTCCCTCTCCTGGAAGGGGCCAGAGGGGTTGGAAGGGACCCCCTGAGTAGCAAAATGGCAATGCGTCTTGGTCTTTTTTGGAAAAGGGGCTTTCTCTAAGAATCTTGTGCTATTATTTTGTATGTTTTAATTGTATTATATTTTAATTTGTGATCTGCGTTGAGTCCCAGTTTTGAGGAAAAGGCAAGATAGGAGTAAAGATAACAGTAAGAGATCTTGGCCATTTCCGCACTAAACTGTTATAGCGCTATTATTCCACTTTCAACATCCTATGGAATCCTGGGGTTTGCAGTTTAGGGAGGGGCCGGCCGGATTCCATAGGATGTTGAAAGTGGAATAATAGCTCTATAACAGTCTAGTGCAGAAATGGCCCCTACTTTGGTTTTGCATAATACGTATCTCCACCTGTACAGTTACACTTGGACCATATTGTGCGTCCCTTATGCTGAGTGACAGTGTTATGCAACTGAACACAGACTCAGATGTGCAACTGAACATACAGGAACATTTGCACGTGCAACGTGTAATTCGTCTGTAATTCTGATTCCACAAGACTGAACTGAATATGGCTGTTTTGTGTCAGACAAAAAACGTCCAAACACTTATGGATTCCAGCCGTAAACTCTGCTTGAATATTTATAACTCGAAAATGAACTCAGCCCCACCACTCTTCCGCAGTTCCTAAAGCCACCAAGAGGCTCTCCCTTTTTCTCACGTTCTTGGGCATTCCTTGACTCACCAAAT
Organism: Iguana delicatissima; assembly: GCA_948472985.1. NCBI lineage: Eukaryota > Metazoa > Chordata > Lepidosauria > Squamata > Iguanidae > Iguana > Iguana delicatissima. Next base: position 287,091 of record CAOKZL010000705.1, on the reverse strand, counting down.
CCCAGTTTCAGCTTCATTATTCCCCTGAGAGGTATTCCCCCTCACTAGTTTCTCCTTTTCCTGGCTGCCTTCATCCTCCTGAGAGCCAGCATCAGATAGTGGTACAACTCTGGAGACCAAGGTTCGAATCCCTAATAAGCCATGGAAACCCACTGGGCAAGTCTCACTCTCTCAGCCTCAAAAAGGCAAAGCCCCCTCAGAACAAATCTTTCCAAGAAAACCCCAGGATAGGTTTGGCTTAAGGTCGCCCTAATTTGGAAAAGACTTGAAGGCACACAGCTTCATCTTCTTACACTACAAGTCCCGTGTGAGATTTGGATAGAAGCTGAACACAGTTGGCCTCACTTTGTCTCCAATGTGAGACCCGGACAGTATGACCACAACGGATGGTCCTCTGTTCTAGAAAGGCACATGAGGAACTGGCAGGGAGCACAGCTGGCCCCAGATATGTGGTCCATGCTATGGCTCATACATACAAAGCAGGGGAAAACCCAGAATAATATTGTTCCTATCGCTATCCGTTCCTAATCTTGGGGAAGATTTTGGAGACCATGTTTAGACCCTCCTAAGTCCTGGCTCCTGAATGGTACAGTTCAGGCCAGGGAGCTGCAGGTAACAGCCAACACAAGAAGGGATGAAGAGAGGCTGAAATCCTACGCCGTGCTTGTTTAGTGCAAACCCACACTCACGTAGTTGCATAGTGGTTGCGTTACCCCACTCTTCTACTGAATATTAGCACCGGGCAACTGACTGTGCATCTGTCCATGTGCCTGCTTCTTGTGCCCTGATGGGAAATAATGTGCAGGGGCTGCTTCTGCAATCCCAGTAAATCAAATGTATCAAAGGCGGGGGCGCAGAGTTACGCACTGCCCAAGAATGTGGAATGCATGGGTAATTGTTTGTTACTTGGAACTCCACTTGCACAAGCGCACACTGAATACTTCCGTTGCACTGTGGCCGACAAAGTTCAAGGGAACTGACACAGGTGCAGGATACCAACAGGATTTCTGGCCAAAATGTGTGTGAACACTCTATTACATTCTCCTGAGAAGTAAATTCACTGCAGTTCATCTCCCCCACCATCACCACCGTCTGCTGCCCCTTCTATTCAAGTTCTTGAATTATGGTTCTCCCTGGTTTTTATTTTTGTTGGGATTCCTTCCCTGGGATGCTCAGTTGGCCTCCTCTCTGTTTTTTTCCTTTCCCCTTTTTTGCTGGTAGGAAAATGCCTTTGGGACAGGCAAGCCCACGGCTTTTAACTGCCTGGGACAAAAGGGTCTCCGAGTGGCACGTGCTGCATTTTCATGCTTATCAAATTATCCATTATTTCACATGCATTGTGTTTTTAACCTGCACTGTAGGGTGCCTTGGGTCCCATACTGGGAGAAAGATGAGATGCAAATTAATTAATTAAATGTATATGTAAAATTGTACTGGCTTTTGATGTCAGCTACATTTTTTAAAAAGAAAAAGTACTGGCTTGAATCCTATCGTTCATCTAATTGCAAGCCAGAGTTGGGTAGTGGTTTGAGTATCGGATGAGGACTCCCAGAGACCAGGATGCAAATCTCTATCCAGCCCCAGAAACCCTCTGGTTGACCTTTGGCAAGTCGCCCTCTCTCAGCCTCATAGGAAGGTAACGTTGGCGAACTCCTTCTGAAGAAATCTTGCCAAGAAAACCCAATGAAATGGTTCCCATTTTGGAAGCAGCATGGTGTAGTGGTTTGAATTTAGGACTCTGGAAGATCAGGGTTCGAGTCCCGCCTACTCAGCCCTAGAAATCCACGGGTTGACTTTGGGCAAGTGTCACTCTCTCTCAGCCTCAGAAGAAAACAATGGTGGCATATCTTGTCTGACTGATGCGTCTTGTCAGGAAAACTCCGGGAGAGGATTGCTGCAACATGGAGTTGAACTGAGAGTATACAACCACAACAGGGGCTCACCAACAGCATTCTAGCCATTGTATTATTTTTATTAACCACCACTCAGAGAAATCCTCTGGATGGATAGACCAGTTACAGCCGCCCGCTGGACTCTCAGGGCGTCCCTCTTGACCTGCATCCCAGTACAGACCTTTCACAAAGACAAAAAGCTGTAGAGATTCAACATTTTTTGTTTTTAATTATGGAAGTCTATAAAATAGCCACATGGATTATTCTTTTTTAATAAGACCACAAAATACACAACACATTCAAATATATATATATTTTTTCCTTTTTTGCAACATATCACAGATGCAGCTCCATGCTCACTGAAACCCACAAGAGCTGCGCGCAAGTGCCGAACCCGAGTGCCGAAGCACCGCTGCCCAACCCCTGTTCCTTTCAAATGAGATCAAGAGAGCTTCCCAGGGAGCCGTCTTCCGCCTCCTCCATCCCATCCCATCCCACCCCACCCCTCGGCAAGTATTATGTACACATCAAAACCCACTTGACACAAAACACATCTTCACATGGCACTAAAATATACCTCCACCCAACAGGTGCATATTCCTTTTTCGTATTAAAAGCAACACAGAGAACGGAGTGGGAAGCTCTCCTGCAGAAATCTCGAACGAATGGATGCAGCAAAAGCGAGAAGGTTGCACAACTCCCCTTTGCAGACTGATGGAGAACTTCCCACTCAGTGGTGGCACCTCATGCTGATAAAAATTATGAATTATTAATATTTTTCTTTCTTTCCAGACAAGGGCCATTTCCACACTAGACTGTTATAGTGCTATTATTCCACTTTCAACCTCCTATGGAATCCTGGGGTTTGCACTTTAGGGAGGGGCTTCAAAGGCCTCTGATTCCTCCTCTCCTCAAAGGCCCCTCCCTAAACTGCAAACCCCAGGATTCCATAGGAGGTTGAAAGTGGAATAATCACGCTGTAACAGTCTAGTGCGGACTGAGAGAAGGTTTACAATAAGGACATTGGGGGAGGGAGGGAGGGAGGCAGGGCTTGAGTCAGCTCATACTTTACTAAAGAACAAACTTTTTTAAAAAAAACCAGCAACACTTTTAATACTAAATATCTATTTTGAATTATAACAAAAATAGTACTTAAAATAACAATAATAGTTTATAAACTCAGACCAAAAAACATACACACTCACCACATTTGTGTATAAAATAATATAGCAAATTGATTCTGTGCTAGAAACACAAGACAAACACATATTCTGAGTCTCAAAAGTGCTTTTATCCTGCAAACCCACTGCAGTAACATTTTTATATCATATATATATATACGCACACACAGACACACACAGACACACACATACACACGCACACACACGCACACACACGCACACACACATATAGTCAAGTTATATTAGTCGGGAATGGTAAATCAAACAGGCGCTATCCTTGCCTAGATACAATACACACATGTATACAGATATATATATATATTTATATAGACTTTTAATATATATATATGTAAAAAGTTGATAGGTGTACGCCGCTTGCACTTCTCATCCATTCCCCCTCCCTGCATTACTGATCTGAGATTTAAGGAGTCCCTTAATTAAAAGACTTTTCCTCGGTTCCCCATCACAGCAAGGAACCTGGCTTTTAAGGCTTCACAGCTCCTTGTTGTCTCTTGAGGCCTTTCCGCACTACCCTTGTTATAGTGCTATGATTCCACTTTCAACATCCTATGGAATCCGGGGCTTTGCAGTTCAGGGAGGGGACTTTAGAATTCTCAGCAAGAGAGCTCTTTGGCCTCAGGAAACTACAAACCTCAGAATGCCACAGGAGGTTGAAAGTGGAATAATAGCACTATCACAGTGTAGTGTGGAAAGGCCCCTGGAAGCTTCGGCACCTCCCTTGCTCTCCTCCATCCATGCACGGGCCAACTCTGATGGTCTGGCTCATTCAGGGACTGTGCCGTACGGTTCAGGTTGTATCCCACATCCTCAGCAGTGCTGCAACGGATCCTGGAATACATGCCTGAAAGGGCACATACCTTCACCTGATGTTCCTTTGAGACTCTGCTGCCACCCAAGGAACCGTGGCCCTACCTACACCTTGGCCCTCCAGGTGTCTTGGACTTCAGTTCCCAGAATTCCTGGGTGTTGGTCAAGCTGACTGGAGCTTCTGGGAGTTGTAGTCTAAAGCAACCTGGGAGTGGGCGCCACCGAGGTAAGGTACAGATTTCATCCCTTCCTAGCCTCCTCCAACTTCAGCTTGTAGGAGTGATTTGGTTTATTGGGCAGCACTGGGTAGATCTGAGAATATCCGGAAGGAAAGAGGGAAGCCAGAAGCCAATTTAAAAACAGACACACTCACACACACATACACACAGGCTAGGTCCTACATCAGAGCTGTACAGCGTACATCTCTGCTTGCGGACTTAGACATGGTGCAACCCTTGTGTTAAGTAGCAATGTTGCACAACTGACCCAAGACAGCAAACGCACAGCTGAGTGCCCAACCAAATGTGCATGCACATCCATGCACGTGTTATGATGCACCGCCCTGCGCTCTGCAGATGCATTGGCACTGAATGCAGACAGAAGTTTCCAGCCATTTCTGTAGGGGAACTGACACACATGTAAGACACCAACAAGATTCAGGCCAATACCTGCCAGTCCTGACGTTACAGTTTTATTACATACATCGTAAGACCTGTGCATATTTCACAAAATGTGGGTTTTCAGAAGGGTGATGGGTATGCAGTGGCTAATTTCCAGCCCTCCTGGGCTCAAGGATCTGCAGCCAGGGTCTCCGACTTCTTCAGAACCCATTGTGCAACCTATGCCAGCCCTTGCCAATCAGAACATAAACTGTTGCATGGAGTAGAGAGGAGACTAGATAAGAAGAGAGGGCCAAAAGAAGAGAAGGAAATGGTACTCTGAAGACCAAGCCAATGCCAACAGAAGATATTTCTCAAATATTCCCAGGAAGCAAATTCAGCTGCTTCAGTTCAGCCACATTTCCTAGATCCTTTGCAGACCCTATCCAAGTTACTGGGCCAGTTAACACAGCCTATTGACCTTCAAGTGAGCTCTGCCATCTTCAGCCTCTTCCACATCTCTGTACCAGTTACTGTTTTAATTTTGGCACTAAACAGCGGCTGAATTTGGGCATGCCCTTGAACACCACATAGCTTGCCCACTCAACGGATGCACAGTTAAGCCTGTGTACAAGATGGCAGCTGATGGATTGCACTGAACATGGCTTTGAATTTCTTTTAAAAGAAACTAAGTGCAGGGGCCTCTGGACTGTCTGCAGATGAGGCACAGTTTTAGATCCCTCAGTCAGCCTCTGCAAACAAGGAAGAGTTCTTCTCACACATTTTGTCTGTATGGAAAACGCTCCTGTAATTACCTTCCCTGGGGGCCATTTACCAGGCCAGACAGGAAGGCCAAAATCCTTTGAGTTTCTTACACATGTGTATGTTTCCCTCCAGAAGTGGCTGGACATTTTTGTCCCATGCAGAATGTGTGTAATCAGTCAAGATTCTGGAAGCAAAGTGGTATATGTGGCACATTCCGCATGGATGCACACGCTGCACACTATTTCACACTGATGCCCTTGTGCATGGTGCATCAATGTGCACTGCACACCTTGCATGCAGAAGGACGTGCACATTGGATTGTGCAACATTGCAACTGACTAACAAGAAATTCCTCCAGCAACTTCCCTTTGTGTTTCAGATGCAGAATAAAGTGAACATTGGCACAGGAAGTAACCCACAGGCATTAACACTAACTGAGTCAAAAGTCCCAAAGCAGCCTTGATTTAGCCTAACTATCATAACACAGAAGGCTGAGTGTGCCACCACCACAACCCACTCACCACCACTAGACAACACTGGCTTATATTGAGGTTTGCCTCAGGGATTCTTTTGGCCATTTCCTCCCAAGAAAACACGCACAGATGAATTAGCAAACACATTTGCAGAATGCTTTGAATTTGTCCTTCAAAATAAAAGTGAGCTGCACCCAAGCTGGCCAGTCAGTGGTCCTCAAAGCTGAGGGCCAGAGGATCACACACAAGACCATCCTCCCCTTAAGGACGTTGGCAACAGAGTGTTCTGAACAAACCCCCTTGGACGCAGCCTAACTGAAGTAAGCAGAACAAATTAATAATAAATGCATTCGTTTATTGTGTTCTGTTTACTAATCACTGCAATAAATTTAAACCTTTTTATTAACTGCATCCTCTTGGGAACAAAGTTGTCAGAAGTGCTGTTTATTTGTCCTGAAATACTATTTATATGACATAGTTTCCCTAACACCATGGTAGTTCACTGGTTCAATTAACACTGTTACTTTAAAGGTCATGGCTGGACAGAGGACATTCACTGGACTCCAGAAAAGCGGGGGGGAGAGAGAAGGGGGTCAGACCTCGTAGGAACGGTGGGCTAACTGCCCAGGCCTGGTGGGCGACCTCTTCTTGCAGCAGAAATCTTTCCATTTCAGGTCATATGAATATTTATATACTGTTTTGTTTCTCTGGTCAAGACCATCCCCTTCTGTTTTGCATGCAGAAAAGAAAAATGGAAACACTCCAGGCAATCTCCTCAATCAGTTTCCCTTGCCCCCTCACGCTAAAACACCACCACAGTTTTGGCATATTCATCATCGGCCAAGGTTTTGCACAAAGACGTCCCCCACAAAAAGGTCTCTGAGGGTGGCCCCAGACTCCACCAGTGACAGGGTTTCGCTCCTTCCTTCCCCTTCCGTTCCATGCCGGGCCCCTCAACCTCCCCAACCAAGAGAAGCCAATGAAGGACTTGGCTTACACGGTGGCACCCAACATGGCTTCTGTCTCTGTCAAGATTTCATTCTGGTTCGAGTCGAGCCCAAAGAACTTGACCCTGAGTCCATCGACCGGGTGGACGACTGGCACCAGCGTGATCCGAGGGAATGTCCTTGTGGCCAACTCGAATCTGCTCATGCTGGCCAGCTCGATGGCCAGCGCCTTGAGGAAAAGCTTGGCGAGGTGTTTGCCCAGACAGGTCCTTACCCCTCCGCCAAAAGGGAGGTAGTGGAACCTGCCCTCTCGGTCTTCCGTGCGGTCCTGCCCAAAACGGTCCGGGTCAAACACATCCACGTCCTTGAAGACGGGGGCGGTGTCGTGTGTGTCACGGATGCTGTACATGACGCTCCAGCCCTTGGGAATCTGGAAGCCCTGCAGAGAGCAGAGGGAGAGAAATCAAAATGGAGGGGGTGATATTTCTTTATATCCTGCTTTTCTCCCAAAATTGGGACTCAAAGCAGCTCACAATTTGATTTTAGTATTGTTTTACTACTGTAAATAGTTTGGTTCAGTTTTAATACACACTTTTCGTATGTTCGTACTTGAATAATTATTTAAACAATAACAGCCCTCTGAGGCTGAGAGAGTATGACTTGCACAAGATCACCCAGTGGGTTTCCATGGCCTAGTGGGGATTTGAACCCTGGTCTCAAGAGCTAGATTCCAGTGCCCAAACCACTATCTCTCAGTGCCATAACTCCCCAAGCATAAAGTTAAGCTTCATAGAGGGCCTTGTCCACAGTCGCCACTAGAAGATGGGCTGAAACCACAGTATCTCGTTCCTTCAGCCCCTGTGGCTTTGGGCTGTACCTGGAAGTCAGCAGAGGGTTCCCATGGAAGATGGCGGTGCCCACAGGCATGTGAGCTTGCACATCTCAAGTGCAACTTTGAGGAGGGACATACCTTTAACCTGCCCCACATGACTCAGGGGTTTCCAAAACAAATAAAGGGGAGGGAGCAGCAGTGGTTCCCCATCCACCCACCCTGGAATACAGTGTCCACTTCTGGGCACCAGGGTTCACGATTGAGGTTGGCAGGCTAGAAGGTGTTCCAAAGAAGGCGACCTAAAGGGTAGACAGTTTGGAAAGCAACCCCTTGTGAAGAACTCCTGCAGGAGCTGGGCAACTTTAGCTTGAGAGGTGCTACAATCTGGCCATATTTAAATATATGTATGGAAATCATGCAGAAGATGCAGCAAGCTTGTTCTTCTGTTCCTCCAGAGACTAGGACACAGAGCAATAGAGCCAAGCTACAAGGGAAGGGATTCCACCAAATCATTAGGAAGATGCAGCTGGACAGTGGAATACGCTGCTTCCTCTTTCTGTGGAGGTTTTTAAATAGAGTCTGGATGGCCATCGGTTGGGAGTGCTTCAGTTGGGTATTCTGGCACGGCCGAAGGGGGCTGGACTGGATGGCCCTTGGATCTCTTCTAATTCTGTGATTCTATGATTCTATCTGTGGGCTCAAGGGCAGAAATCTTCAGCCAATACAGATGATAATATTTTTGCATGTTTGGCTTGTGATCTTTTATGTGTTTTTATCTGTCTTTGTTGTAATTTTTGTTTAAGCCCCCTTGGGTTCCATTTTTGGTGAAGAGGTGGGACTTAGTTAGATAGGACTGCTGGGTCAGGACTACCTCAGGTCCTGAGACCTCTGGACCAAAACCTGAGATCCAGGGATGACCCCTGGCAACATTGCAGTGGGGAGCAGGCGCTTAAAAGGGGCAGTTCCTAGTGATGTCATTAGGCACAAAAAATTAAGCTTCAATCACAGCTGCACAAAGAATGCCACGGTGAAGTTGAAAACACCAAGCCTACCCAATGGGGCAAATATACAGGTACACAGACACCTTTCAGAGCAGCTCTCTCATCCTGAGATTCCTCCCCTTTGCCCTGAGGATCAGAGAAGAGGGGCCAGGCCTTGTAATCTAGGAACAACAGCGATAAAGGAATAAATAAATGATGGTGACAATGACGATGATGATGACAGGCTTTTTTCTCCACACCCAAAGTGCAGCATAGAAGCTAAATGCCTCCACATGTGGTCCTAATTATGAAATGAGAGATCAAGACAGCAGGATGAAGGGCTATGGAAAAGGAGGAGGAGTTGTTCTATAGAGCTCCTTCCCTGCAAAAAAAGAAGGTGCAGCAATAAGCAGATCTGTGCATGCCACGGGGACTTTGCCAGGACATAAACAGAATGCAAACCCCTTTGCCAGTGTCCCAGTCTTGGCTCAGGGCAAAAATGAAACTCCACATGCTGTAGACATGAAGAAAAATAAGTGTCAGATTAAGAACTGGCTTCCTGAGTCTTGAAAATGCCAAAATTTTTCAGCAGGGCAGACAGATCAGCTGCCGCTCTGGTTTCGTTTTACCGAAAAAGAGCACGTGCCAGTTTTGAGCCTGCCCAGCAATGTGGGATAAAAGCAGCCGTGGCTCCCAAACTCTGGTTTTCTGTGGGTTTTCCAGTGTGTGGCAATCTGGTTTTGGACAGGGACGGTGGTCTGAATCTACCCTCTGATTCACCCCTCTCTGAAAACATTTGAGGAGCAGGTTGGGCGGGGAGGTGAGTCATGGCTTGAACACATGTTGGGGCATTCCCCCCCTCTCCAGCCAAAACGCTAAGGAATAAAAAAGCAACAGACCGGAGAAACTTTACGCCATAAAGATGACCAAGTGAGTAAGCTCTAAGTTACATCCTCCTATGGTGCCATTCAGCTTTCCTGAACAAGTATCAAGAGAATGGGTAGCAACAGCATCTCCATGGTGTGATTTTCACACACGGCAAAATGGTGAGCCTCACTTGGGTGATGAGGAGGGGACATTTCTAGAAGGCAGGAGAGAGAGAGAAACCTGTGGAAGGGAGCATCTCTCACTTGTAGACCCTGTTCAAAAGGATATGAACCCGCTGTGTGTGATGCTTGAGCCAAGACACGCCACCAGACCATCCTCTGTGAGCCGAAAATTCCATCTGCTCACAGTGAGTAATCCCCTTGTCATCCAGACATCTGGATCTAACCTTAATTGTCTCATCCCCGTTCAGATTTTTTGTCTTCAGCAATTAATTACACGTTGACAACAATACCCCATCCCCACAAATGTTGATGGCAAATTCTGAATGGAAAATCGAGAAGGCCTCTTTCCAGAACTACTTCTTTTAGGGTAGGGAGTGGGTCTTCCACGCAGGCGATGCCTTGTAACAAACTGAGAATTTCACACAGTTATCATTACAGCTTATATCTTGGAGCACCAAAGTCAGGATGGTCCATGCCATTTGCAGTTTCTATGTATGGAGGTGAAACTTGGACAATGAAAGCTGATAGGAAAACTCCTTTGAAATGCAGTGCTGGAAAAGATTTCTACGGATATTCCAGACTGCTAAAAAGGCCAATGAACAGGTCCTAGAAAGACCAATGAATGGGTCCAAATCAACTCTCCCTAGTAGCAGGGATGACTAAGCTGGGGCGTTGGCCATATCATGAGAAGACCTGACGCACTAGAAAAGACAATAATGCTTGGGAAGGCAGAAGGCAGTAAGAAAAGAGGAAGACAGGTCCCTGAGTCTGCAAGACCTGAGCAAGGCGGTTGAGGACAGGGTGGCTCAGAGACCTCTCATCCATACAGTCAACACAAGCCAAAGACAACTTGACAGTGTTTAACAACAAACATTTAGTTGGTTTGGTGGTAACAAGAGTTGATCCACTGAATCAGTGGATTTAGCTATCTGTTGGCTCACCAATCTACGATTGATACTATGGGTCTAACTCTAGCCAGAAGTAAACACCAGGGTAATATTTCAAATGTTATTTGCAAGCATCTCCACAAAATCTTACTCCAGTGTCTTGCTGGGCTCTTGGAAGGGATGCCAGTAGAGCACAACCTCTCTCAGGTTCTACCAAGCAGGTGAGACTCTGGGTGGTTACAGGAAAGGAGATTCCACCTAAACATTAAGAAGACCTTCCTGACAATAAGAACTGCTTGACAGTAGAATATGCTGCTGCCTCAGTGGAGGGTGGTGGAGTTGTCCCTTTTGGAGGTCTTTAAACAGAGGTTGGATGGGCATCCTTCAGGAGGACTTTAGTTGTGGATTCCTTCACTGGGAGGATTTTGGACAAGATCGACCTCAGGATCCCTTTTGGCTCTATGATTCTATGACAGGAGTGGAAACCGTACAACTCTCCAGGTGTTGTTGGCTAGAACTTTCAGCGTTTCTCACCATTAGCTGTGCTGAGTAGGAATGATGGAAGTTGCAGTCCAACCACACGTGGGGGATCGCATGGTTTCCCTCCCTATTCTACAAAAAGCCCCAGAAATATCTAAGCCTGCACACATATGCAAAGCATGTGCTCTGGCACTGAGTTCTGAGTCCCCCCATGTGCCATATTTGCTGGAACAGAAGCAAAGCACATTCCAGACACGCTTCCTCAAATGAGTACATGTTCCTGGAGACTCCCTTCCTTGGGGAGGCTAAAGGCAGGTCTTTTTACTCACATCCAGCTCAAATGTCTGCAGCACTGTCCTGTACCCTCCAGAGATGGGAGTGAAGAGTCGCAGGACCTCCTTGATGACACAGTCCAGGTAGTGGAGGCTGTTGATGGTGTCCAGCTGTAAAGAACCCTCACAGAGACAACCGTTGTGGAGGATCCCTTTGCTCCTCAGCTCTTCACGGAGCTTCTCCAGGACTGCTGGATGCTTCAGCAGCTGCATGATCAGAGAGGTGCTGGCACTGGCTGTGGTTGCATAGGCAGCGAAAATCAGCTCAAGAGTACCATCCTAAAAGGCAAGAAGACCCACAGGTTACATGTGTGAGAGAGTCATGGAGTCCCCCGCCTTGCTCTGTCCAAAGCCTCAGCCTTGAACTTGGAAACCAACTTATCCTTCCTTTCAAAGCATATGCCCACTTCCATTACCTTTGTCACAGTACTTTCAGCTTTCCTCAAAAAAATCTGCCAGTTCATGTTGGATTTAATGGCCTAAATACCATGGCTAGTCCCAAGCAGAGGAGACCGAATCAATGGGATTTAACCTATGTGTTGATTTAGGCCATTTCCGCACTAGATGGTTCTAGTGCTGTTATTCCACTTTCAACATCCTATAGAGTCCCAGGGTTTGCAGTTTAGGGAGGGGACTCAAAGGCCATCCTCAAAGGCCCTTCCCTAAACTGCAAACCCCAGGATTCCATAGGATGTTGAACGTGGAATTATAGCACCAGAACCATCTAGTGCAGAAATGGCCTTGCTATTCAACAATGGATTCAGTGAGTCTGCTCTAGTTAGGATCATTCACTAGGATTCAACCCTAGGACTGGTGAAATTCAACTGCAAAACAGGAGAAACAACGACATTTACTGAAGACAACCAAATGTTAAACAGAACTATAAAGCCAGTGTATGAAGCCAGATCAGACACAGAGCAGTTATTCATAAATGAAGGATTCCTCATAGTTCCAAAGGCCTTTGTGCTTTACCGCACTGCAAAGGAGCCTCTGTGGAAAATTGCGTCTAAGAATTAGTCTAGTGCCCCTAGTGGTAATGGACAGAACTTCAGGCATCTTCCCACCCAGCTGGTTTTCCCCTACCTTCAGTTCCTGCATCGTTAGTTCCTTGCCGTGTTCCTTGCCACTCTCGATAAGGATGTCCAGTGCATCAGAGTAGTCCTTGCCCTGCGTGTTTTGCAGCTTTTCCCGGATAGCTTTCTCCAAACCCTTCTGCAATGCCTCTCGAGCACGTATGCCCTGCGCAAGAAAGAAAAAGGAATTTTAAAAAAAGCTGATATGTGTTGGGAAATCTCAGCATTCTCTCTCCCCCCATCTTGTTGTTAGAACAACTGGGCAATAGCCAGACAGGGCTCCCTTTGTCCCTGCATGCCAGATCTGCTCCATTTGCCTTTTTCTGTCTTTTATTGCATGATCATAAATACCTTTGGTTCTCAGGTGATCAGATCATGTGACCCAGGACTGTGCTTGGGTCATCAGTCTTATAAAAGTTAAGACCCCTCCTTGCTTCTCTCTCTCTGATCTCTTCCTTTGTCCTTATGGCTGCTCTATCTGAACTCTTCGCATGCTTCAGTCCCATCGAGAAAGATGGTGAGTTAAAAGCCGAAGACTCTCCTATTCACTAGTTAGACAGGTAGCAGGCTCTCAATACGGATGTAAATGAAGAAGCCATCAGTAAAGTCTTCTAAGTCTTTTATCCAAAGCTACCTGTGTTTGTGTTTATTGCATCAGCCAATCTGAAGCCACAAGTCATTCGACAAGCTTTTAAACCAGTGGTTCTCAACCTGTGGGTCCCCAGATGTTCGTGGACTTCAGCTCCCAGAAGCCCCAGCCACTATGGTCAATGCTCAGGGCTTCTGGGAGCTGAAGTCCACAAACATCTGGGGACCCACAGGTTGAGAACCACTGTTTTAAACGTTTCTTTGTGTAACTCTACTAAATGAAGGCTGAATCCTAACAGTTTTAGTCTCATTTTCCCTACAATATGCTTTACTACAAAGCACCGAAGCCCAAATCACAAAGTCAACTGGACAGCTCTCTTTCTCTACCAGCTGTTCCCATCCTGTAGAATCACTCCCAGCTGAAGCACCCCACACATGGAAAGGAGGAAAACAGCCCACCAGCTGGCCCTAAAATGGAGCCACCTGGACACATTCCAAGCATTATGGACTGATGGAGCTGCATCCTAACTAGTCGGATCCTTGGCTTATTCAGCAGCTACCATTACCACCTACTCGGACTGGTGGGGGTCTCGGACTAGGCTTCCCGGGTCTCAGGGCCTGGACCCTCTTCTCCAGTCCTCAAGGCACAGAAGAGGAGTCTCAGGACAAAAGCACAGTCTTGAAAAGTGTGGGTGTGACTCTGTCTGTACACTCTTCTTTGTTAAATTTTAATTTTTAAAAAATAAATTTGGAATTTTAAAGAATTAGCATCCTTGGAGCAACTGTGGCTAATACTTAATGCAGTGGTTCTCAACCTGTGGGTCCCCAGATGTTTGTGGACTTCAGCTCCCAGAAGCCCTGAGCATTGACCATAGTGGCTGGGGCTTCTGGGAGCTGAAGTCCACAAACATCTGGGGACCCATAGGTTGAGAACCACTGACTTAATGTATCATGCTCACGAACATCACTGTGACATGGATAGGCCTGTGAAGCCCTGTGAGGAGCAGCTGAGGGAGCAGGCTATGTTTAGCCTGGAGAAAAGAAGGTACAGAGGGGACATGAGAGCCGTGCTTAAATATCTGAAGAGATGTCAAGTGGAAGATGCGATAAGGTTGTTTTCTGCTGCTCCAGAAACTAGGATACTATGGAGCAATGGCTTCAAACTTTATGAAAAGAGATTCCACCTGAACCTCAGGAAGAACTTCCTGATGGTTAGAGCTGTCCGGCAGTGGAATCTGCTGCTGCCTCCGTGGAGTGTGGTGGAGTCTCCTCCTTCTTTGGACGTTTTCAAAGAGAGGCTGGATGGCCATCTGTCCAAGGGAGAGCTTTGATGGTGTCTTCCTGCATGGCTGAATGGAGTTGAACTGGATGGTCTTTATGGTCTCTTTCTACTCTATAATTATATGACATCACCATGGTCCACCTCCTGTAACTTCATCAGGGCCATCCCTATGTATCAGGATTTGGCCCAGGAGTTTAGGGCCTGGGATGGTACTAATCTGGCCACTCTTTCTCAAGCAGAGACAAGGGGACTTTCCTATCATCTGCTACAGGACTTCTTGGAAGCCAGGCCTTGAAACTTCTGGAAGCAAACCAAGTGCTCTGGCAGTGAACTACAGAGTTTCCCCAAACTCCCAAGCCACACCCTCTCATTGAGTCATCTCTTACCTTCCGGTAGCCGCTGAAAGGCAGGTCCACAGGCAAGGAGAATACATTCTCCACAAATTGCTGGTAGACCTCAAAGAGCTGTCCAAGTTCTTCGTCTGGAATGCGGAATCCCAGTAGGACCCGAATAGCCATACGGAAGGTGAGTTTTTGTGCTTCGTGATAAACGTTGATGGAGTCTGGATTGCTGCTCCAAGCTCTCAGTGTGTCTTGGATGACCATCTGGATCTTAGGAAGGTAGCTCTCCAGAGCTTCGTGGCTGAATATTTTGGAGAACACCTGAAAGACATGAGAAGAAAAGCACACATGAAATCTTGTTGTCATATGGACAGATGGACTTTGTTCCCCACTATAGATGATGCATGATAGGACCTAAGATGATCCACAGTGTCAAGAATCAAAGCAATCCCAAGAGATGGCCATCCAGTCTCTGTTTAAAAACCTCCAAAGAAGAAGACTCCACCAGCAGCATATTCCACTGTGGAACTGCTGTTACCATTGGGAAGTTCTTCCTTATATTTAGGTGGAATCTTTTCCTATATTGTGAATCCATTCCAGAGAAGACTGAGAGGGGACATGACAGCTGTCTTGAAATATCTGAAGAACTGTCATGCAGAAGATGAGAATGAACTTGTTTTCTGCTCCTCTAGAGACTAGATCAATGGTTCTCAACCTGTGGGTCCCCAGATGTTTTTGGACTTCAGCTCCCAGAAGCCCTGAGCATTGACCATAGTGGCTGGGGCTTCTGGGAGCTGAAGTCCACAAACATCTGGGGACCCACAGGTTGAGAACCACTGGACTAGAGCCCAAACCAATGGCTTCAAATGACAAGAGATTCCACTTAAACATTAGGAAGAACTTTTTTTTTTTTTGCTTTAAGAGCTGTTTGATGGAAAAATACATGGCCCCAGAAAGTGGTGGGTTCTCTGCTTTTGAAAGTCTTTAAACAGAGGTTGAACAAGCATCCTTCAGAAATTATATATTCCCGCATGGCAGAACAAGGTTGGACTGGATGGCCTCCATAGTCCTTTCCAGCTCTAATATTCTATTATTCTGTGCCTCAATTATTTACTCTTGCAAAATTGGTCACCAGCCGCGTGACATGTGCACATTGCTGGTTATGCCCAAGAAGGAGAAGATGAATTAAGAGACATCCCAGAAACCAAGAGCTGAGCCCCTGCCAGCAAAGAGACCTTCTGGGGGCTATTCAATTAAACTTCTCAGACTGTACAGCACAAATCTGTGTGGAAGGGGGTGAACTCAGTGACACTTGGGGATACCTTCCACCTCCGTGATTCTAGGAAATGCTTGGCCAAGCCAGACTCAGGGAAGTGGCCCCATCTCCCCAAGGACAGCTGCAAGAGGCTGCACTGGCAAGGGGCAGCCCTTGCACCAAGGGTTGTGTGAACAGATGCATCACAGAGTGTGAGATTCCTAGGCCAAAACCCAAGAGCCAGGGACAACTCACGTGGACACTATTAAGCATTAAGCAGGCATCAGCCTCAGTTGCTCAGAGCATGCAATTCCAATAAGAAGTGCCACATCTATTGAATGAGAAAACATTTCTCTGGACTGAAATCAGGTTTTCCAAGCTTGGCATTGAACAGGAAGAAAACTCCACACTTTTAATACCTTTGCAAGCACTTTGGAGAACACTCAGGAGGTGTGCTCCAAACAAAAAAAGGCTTTCCAATCTCAACCTTGAACTGAAAACAATCTACAGTATTCACTCCAAAGCAGCCTGCAGCTGCAGGGGAGTAAGAAAATACACAAGGCACTACTCTCAACCAGTGATTCCTCTCCTCCTCCTGAAGACCAGAAAAAAGTGTCCAGTCCCTGAAATCTGACAATCCTATATTCATTGTCCAGGTAGCACAAAGTCACCAGATAACGGCTGATCTTGGGAGCTAAACAGGGTCAGCTTTGGTTAGTACTTGGATGGGAGACGCCTATGAATACCAGGTGCTGTAGGCTCTATTTCAGATGAAGGAACTGGCAAAACTACCTCTGAGAATTCCTGGCCCAAGAAAACCCTATGAAATTCATGGGGCCACCGTAAGTCAACAGGCAACTTGTATACACCACAGAAGCTCTGTTCAGCAAGAAAGCCTCTTGCAACCTCAGCCTTTGCTGTTCATTCTTCATGTTCTGAGCCCACTACCACCTCCTTCATCCCCTCTTATCTCCTCACAGACCTAGACGGTGGGGGGGGGCAGAATGTTTGCTTGCAGATTATTAACTTAACACATGTGTACTACCACGCTCTGGGGAGCAGCAACAGTGAGCCCGTGCCAAGCTAAAGGCCAGACTGCACGTAGAGCCTTCCAGTGGCTTCCAGATCATGGGGAGGAGGGAGAAGAGGCAGAGGTGGGGTTGGGATGCCAAGGAGGGCTGAATCCACCTGCACTCCAACACTGCCACTTGCAACCAGGACCTATGTGACTAAGCAACAACACAGTGTGGTCAAGATGGCAAAAGTTATTAATGATGAAGAACACACAAGGTAGGAGAGGCTGCAGCGGTTTGCTTTGGCCGGAGCGTACAGGGACAGGCAAGACTTTGCCCTCTGCTCTCCTCCTTGCGGAATTAACTGAGCACAAGCTGCTTTTGCCCTTGGAACTCAGATTCTGGCAACTGAACTAAGCAGATGATTCCCAAAGGATTTGTCTGCCAGGAACAGCTGGAACAGCAGACTTTAAAAGGACAGCATAACCACATGGATGGCAATTCCTGACTGCATCTGCCCCGTTACTGCGGCACTGCTCTGCATCCTCCTCCCTTAGCACAGAAGTAGGAGAAAGAGACCCTGATCTCCCCTCATCACCCTTTCGCCGTGCGCTCGCTTGCTGGACCTTTCAAAGCCTTTCCACTGAGGGACAAAACGCCTGCTCTGCGTTCGCTGAGCCTGGACTTCACTTCCCCGATAGACTAAACCCACTGCGCCCTCTAGTGAGCTTTTGCCAAATGGCACGCTCCCCCTTCCCCCACCCCCACCCCTCCTGGTCCTCCCAAATTTCAGAGGAAGTAGCGTTGAAATTGAGGAAAGTTGGCACTTAGATGAAAGAATGGGAAACTGTCCAAACCAAGGCACTCCAGGGCTACGCTGACTGGCACCTCATCACCCTGAATGCACCGGCTTTTGTCTGATTTTGGAAGCTAAGCAGGGATGTGGGTCTGGTTGGTACATGGATGGGAGACCACCAGGAAGGATGGGCCAGGGAAAGGGGGCTGCTTAGAAGCCCTGGCTCCTGCCAGTCAGAGCTGGCCATCCCAAGCAAAGTGGACGAAGGCTCGGATTCGGTATAAAGGGCAGCTTCCGAAATGTCTAAGCAAAAGGCCTCCAGCTCAGCCCTCATTCACTAGGGTAGAAAATCTTGCACAGAACCCTGTCTGCAAGTCAGATGGAACAATACTAGGTGAGATGAACCCCCAAAGGTCTGGCTCCAGGGCAGATTCTCACATTCATTATATCTATTTCGCCTTTTCCCCACGACTGGAACGCAAGGCGACTCACACTTTTAAAAGGTTACAATTAAAAACATGCAAGGAACTGACATTAAAACCAAATGAAACTATTAACCACATGAAAAACATAGGCCAGAATTCTCTCTCATTGTGTACATTACATAATTTTACACATCCTGAGCTACATAGCAGAGGCGCTAAGAAACCTTGTTAGTGAATTGAGAAGATGTGTGATGGGACACCATGGGGCAGGAGAGTCCCCATGTGCATTTAGGCTCTCCAGATGCACATCATTACTCCCCAGCTGGAGTCTCAATGCGCAGCTGTCCCAATGCAAATCAGTGCTGAGGGGCTTCCATCTCATTGTGTGTGAGCCCCAAGGCACATCAGTCCCCACGTACATTGGCTACTTTGCCAGCTCTCCTACATAGCAGACCTTTCCTGGGTACAGATGCTACAGAACTGCCCAGATCTAATTCCCACAAATGTAAGTACACACACAAAGATGCAAATGCCCTGCCCAGACCTCTCTTCCTTGCCCAGGGACTTAGGACCACAGGAAAAATACTGAATATTTTTTGAGATGGAATCAAGTGACTCCTGCCCACTGCCGGTTGAAGGAAGCTTGCAGACTGACAGCTCTGCAGATAAGGGGCTGGAGCTCCTCACAACCTCAAGGTGCAGGTTTGCAAACCAGAGCCTCCTCCAGATGGATCTAAACAAGAAGCAAGACTTCTCACCATAGAGCTCCTGGGGTTGTGCCGGCTCTTTGTTCCTCCACATCCACTCGTTTCGTCCTTTCTCAAGGGTTGTTCTTAGCAATTTCTTGGACGGGCGGGAGGGCTCCTCCTAAGGCTTGGTTTAAAAAACTGTCCCATGGTTTGCTTGTCCTCTCTGGGCAAATCTTCTCAAGAAAGTCCCATGATAGGGTCTCCTTAAGGTTGCCATGAGTCAGAAATGACTTCAAGGTACACAACAGCAACAGTGTGGTTTGCTGGAATGGTCTAATGGACTGAAGGGGAAATTTTCTCCTCTCTGAGAGTTTTTAATTTTTTTCTTAAGAGTTAAATACTTTATAGTGATACTATAATACTCATTTACTGGGATAAGGCCCTAAGAAATTAAATTGCATTACTATTATTGTTGTTGTTGTTGTTATTGTTCATCACCATTATCACGCTTCTGCTACTCAAGGAAATGAGGTGCTACAAAGCATCATAAAGCACTCCATGAAATGATCCATAGCACTTCCAAACTTGCCATCGTTCATCTTCCTCACCACAGGCAAGTTACTTTATGCTTCATGCTTGAGGAAACCCACAGCACTACCAGAGGCCACACCAGTGTTGCGTAGCTTAGCCTTCCACACACAGGGCTGCATACTGATTGTGCTAGGCAACCCTTGTGATGAGGGCAACCATCACACAACAAAAATAGCAACCCGATGTGCAACCGAAGGAGTCCAGCTGCCAATTTCCGTGTGGGCAGAAGGAGATGTGTAGTGTGAGAGCGCACACCTGTGTGCATAATGACTGCACATGTGCGGCACTGCTTTCCCTCATCTTGAACTGAATTGGCAGCATTGCACATCAGACAAAAAATGGCCAACTGCTTCCTGTAGCTGAACTGATGCATGCAGACACAAGACCCAATGGAGTCAACTTACAAGAGAAAGGATTCTACCTAAATGTTTGGAAGAACATTTTTTTTACTGTAAGAGTTGTTCACCAGTGGACCAGGGCATGGTAGAGTCCCCTTCTTTGGAGGTTTTTAAACAGAGGCTGGAAGGGAGAGCTTGGATTGTGTCTTCCTGCATGGCAGAAGGGAGCTGGACTGGATGGCCCTTGGGGGTCTCTTCCATCTCTAAGATACTATGATTCTCAGACGCCTGCAGGAATCTGACAGACGGGTTTCTAGCAAATGGTGTTTGCAATGCTTATTGTTATTCTTGTTCTCAGTTTTGTGCTCCAGCCCAGTGTTTCCCAAACTCTGGTCTTCCAGGTGTTTTGTACTTCAGCTCCCAGAATCCCTGATCATTGGCCAAGGCAGCTGGGACTTCTGGGAGCTGGCCTCCAAAACACCTGGGGGAATGGAGTCTGGGAATCCCTCAGCTCGCAGATGTCACCAGTTGGAGTTTTCAAGTATCAGTGATTCCAATTCTGTCTCAGAATCAAGGCATGAGGGAGGGAACATCGGCTAATGCGGCACATTCCACATAGCATCGCTTTTGGTAATGCTGAAGTTGTGAATCTCTCCCTATGACAGTTTCATTCAGTTGGTTTGTCACTCCATTCAGAAATATTCCCAGGTCACCTATCTCGCTACTGGAACCACCACTGTGTTCTTTTTCCAGAAAAAAAGAAATCCAATAAATATGATCCCCAGTGTTGTTGTTCCATTTATATCCCACATTCTTCCCAAAACTCAGACAACAAAGAAACAAAAATTGCAGAAGAGCTTTGACTTACACCGAGCGCTCTAAAGGAAGAATGCGAGCAAAGGGGAGAACGGCTGTGATAATGATGGCAACGAGAAAGAGAAGAGGAAGAAGGCGGGCCTTCGGACCCAAATGAGCTTTTCAAGGCACTGCCTGGAGAAAGAAAAGCAGGGATGCTCCTTTGGGGGAGCATATTGCTGGGGGAAAGTCTTTGAAAATGAAAGGAACCTCATAAACTCTCAAGGCACCAGATCCCGTCTGGTCTTGGAAGCTAAGCAGGGCCAGCCCTGGTTAGTACCTGGATGCAAGGGATGACTACCAGATGCTGGAGGATCTATTTCAGAGGAAGAAACGGGCAAAACCACCTCTGAAGATTTCTTGCCTAAGAAAACCCCATGGAATTCATAGGGTCGCCATAAGTTGACAGCAAGTTGAAGACCCAGACAACACAAGAGGCCTAAATACCCTGAAGGCACAAGATCCATCTGATCTTGGAAGCTAAGCAGGGTCAGCCCTCATTAGTCCTTGGATGGGAAACCACCAACAAATGCCATGTGCTGTAGGCTCTTCAGAGGAAGGAACTGCCAACTCCAGCTCCGAGGATTCCTTGCCTAAGAAAACCCCATGAGATTCAAGGGGCTGCCACAAGTTGACAGGTGACGCGCATACGTGCACAGACACCGTTCCAGAGACGCCCAGGAGAGAAGCACAAGCAGATTGCAACGGCGGGGGGAGAGAGAGAGAGAGAGGAGAGACTGAGAGAGCGAGCCCGTTGAGTCTCCAGCGCAGGGAGCAAACTGGATGACTGAGGCTGAAAGCATCCAATTTAGCCGCGGTGTGGAATGAAAACAGGATATTTCGAGCTTTATGGTTTTCCTCAAGGCAGAACATTCTTGCCCCGGTGTCTCGGCAGCAGGATGTGCCGAGCACTCCAGGTATGTGTGGCACCGAGCCTGCGTGGGGGACCTCAGAGCCTCCGTTCCTGCTTAGATTTTTCTTCTTGGGTCCGGGTTGGGGAGGGGGGGTTACAAAGGGGAGACCTCCGGGTGACCTTTGGGGGAGAGCACATTTCAGAACCAGACTGGCACCACGCAAATCCCCAACTGCCGCTGCCAGATACAATCTCCTTGCAAATATTCAGCCTCCTTCGCGGCAATTCCAGCAAAAGGAAAAATGTCACCGTTGAGGGGAGAGACATCAAACAAAAGTCAACACAAGCCCTGTTGACCGGATCAGCTGCCCTTGGACAACAACGCCTGAACTCGCTTCAACCTCTGAGGTGTTGTCTGTCGAGCCTACGGGGTGAAGCCAAGGCTGGGGTGAGTCAAGCAGGAGCAGCACTTTGGAATAAGCGGCCATGCAAACAACGACTGGGTGTGCTCCTCTTGGGTAGAGTTTGTGGGTTCCAGGGAAAACGCACAGGAAATAAAGCACACGGGGAATGCTGAATGTGTGTATGCACACTAGGAGAATACCGTCTAAATCGTGAGCAAGCCTGCGATTGACAACAGAACTGAAAAAGAGCCAAGAACGCCTTGCTGCAGCACAAAAGGCTAATTCCATTCTATAATATATTCACTCATTAAACAATTATTGTGTTCTGACTGAGACCAAGAAGTATCTCTCCTGGCCGTGATAACATCACGGCTCCTTTGACAGTGGAGGGAGCAAATCTGCATCCATCTTCCTCGGCATACGTGTGTTTGTTCATTGAAATAAATGGGCACGATCCTGCCCCATGGATCTACATTGGACCCCCAAGACTCCTGTGTAGGAGGAAGTATTTCCTCAGGAATTATTTAGCAGAGGTGTACTAAGCACTAAGCACTCAGAAATATTACGGCAGCTTTTGTCACTGAGTCAACTCCCAGGAATTACAGCTCCCTGCCCTCCATTCCAGGCTCATTTACTTGGGAGTAAACAACACTACTTAATATTACTGCAAGAACCAGAAAGGTAGTGATGTAGTGATTTGAGCCTTAGACTACAATGCTGGAGACCAGGGTTCGATTCCCCACTTGGACAGGGAAACCCACCGGGTGGGCGCATCACACACTCGCAGCCCCAGAAAACACCGCAATAGGTTCACCTCAGGGTCACCAAAAGTCAGAAACAACTTTAAGAAATGCAACAAGAACAAACAACACCACATACATGGAGGACTTCTCTAAGCAGACCCCGTGCTTGAAAGAATCTTTGTATTTAAGGATGTTTGGATGATCGCGGGTGAGGAAAGTAACTTGCCCTCCCTCTGCAAGGACCTGCAAGGCAGCAAAATTAACCACAACCTGCCTGCCAATGTTGACCTCTCCCATCCTAAAAACAGTTCCGGGGAGACACCTCCCCCCCTCCGGTTCAGGAGCCCTGAATTGGGTGGTGAGGTTAGTTTATGAGAAAATCAGGGCTGTCTCCAGATTCGAGTACATTCAAAAGATTGGGGGAGACAAGTACGAGGAAAAGTGGGGCAGGAAGGAATTCATCATCACCTTCTTGTCAGATGGCCTTTGCCTCCCTCTGAGGGTGAGAGAGTGTGACTCACCAAAAGTGGGTTTCCAGAGCTGGTTGGGGCTTCAAACCTCGGTTTCTGAGACTCCTGCCCCGACATACTGGCTTTCAAAATGTATTCAGAGGAGGTTGCCGCTGCCTTAGAGGTTGAGAGAGCGTGGCTTGTAATTGGACTGGTTGTTTAATGGGTTTCTTTTAAAAAAAAGAAACCTTTTTGCATTACATGTCGTTTTATCTGTTTTATTTTCATCTCTGTCACAAGTCACTTTGGCTTTCATACTGGGAGAAAGGCAGGGTCTTAATTAATTATTTATTTTTTGGCTAAGTCAGGAGTCACTTTCCATGAAGTAAGAGACTGATCCAAGAAAGATTCTTTTGTTTGCATTTGTGACCATAATGAAAATCCATATATTCATATACATAGTGTACCAAGCAGTCCTTATCTCTGTCCATGCTTTTGCTAATAGATTGGAATTTGAGTATATATATTCCAATTCAGCCCTTTCACTTTCTAAACTTCCTCTGAATTTTATTTTATTTTTTTTCCCTTTCTGTTCCAGAATAGCTACCTGAAGGTCTCTGAGGGTGTCTCCAAGGAGACTGAAATGTTTCGCCACTAATCTTTAGTTCATGATAAGCCCCAGTCTCAGATCAGAAGAGACAGATTTCGGTTTAAGGATGAAAATCCAAAACCTAAAGGCCCCCTGCCCGCTCCCCATAACATCAGCACTCTCCATGCTGTGTTCACATAGTGCCGGACGCCCTCCATCTTCCTGAGCCTCAGGTCTTGGCCGGCGCTCAAGACAGGATGCTCGACTTGATGGTTCAGTGGACTTGCAAATCTTTCGGGCCAGCCTTTTTGGCTCACGGGGTGGCACTCACAAGCAGGAGCGCGTCTCAGGACTGGCAGCTCCCATGGAACAGAAAACAAGATGGGGGTTCCCAAGGGTTTTTCTTCTGGCCCCCCGGGAGCTGGTGAAGCAGGACAAGAAGAAAACCTTTTACTTTTGCGGCCGCTGCCGTCCATGATGCAAAGGACAAGGGGAAGACACAGTGCAACTCAGACGCATGCTCATTGGCAGAATTTGTGCCAGGTCTCTGCGCTGCTGAGTCTGGGACTGAACAGGATGTTGAAACTGACAAGGTCAGAAAATGAGAGAACCTCCAAGAATTTAATGAAGATACAGGGGTTGCAGGGAGCAAAATCACACAGCCATGAGGACTGCCAGGACTGCAATGCCCCAGTGGAGTGTGGTGGAGTCTCTCCCTTCTTTGGAGACTCTTAAGGAAAGGCTGGGTGGCCACCTGTCAGGAGTTCTTGGATGGTGTCTTCCTGCATGGCAGAAAGGGGTTGGACTAGATGGCCTTTGGGGTCCCTTTCAATTAGAGGATTCAAGGATACCATGAGTGTGAAAAGAATCTCCACATGATTTTGTCACCTGCTTCTTTTTTCCCTCCCTTTCCTTATTCCAGTTCAGCAAACCCTTTCTGGAGCTCCACTAACCTCACCGGAGGTTCCCCCCTTGCTTCATTCAGGATTCCAGCAAACGGCAGACAGACAGTGGGCCCAGGAGATTAGAGGGGTAGGAGTGGGGAGGGGACCAAAGCAACTCCTTTGCAGCCCACACTGGAACTGGGTCTATTCTACTGAAGGGGGGGAGGTACTGTGTGTGCTGCACTAGTGCAACGTAAGCTCCCTATGATTACTAAGGTGAGATGCAAAACTTTGGCCGAGACCCTATATCAAGGAGGTAGAGCATAATTCAATGTGCACAGAGCTACATGGCAGTTGTGCAATGCCAGCTTGCTCGTGAACTTGCCAGCTTGCTCGTGGTGGCCAAGCGACCAAATACGCATGAGCATGCACAACTAGGTACAACGCATACACCCAATTTGTGCCATGCCCAGTACAGCCTTGTTAATGAACTACAACACCATGCAACCTAATGCACAATGCATCTACACAACCGCACAGAACGCAGACACCCATCCACCCACAACGGCTGTCAGTGTGCCGTCCCCCTCTGCCTCTGCAGCCTATAATCAAATGCAGACTTTCCACAGCAACAACAACAAAAATTCAACCATTTCTGCAGGACTTACTCCTGTGTAGGACACCCTCAGGACTCTGCCCCACATCAACGGAAAGACCAGACAGTATCTCAGACAGCTGAGAAAGAGCAGGATGCAGCTTCCCATGGCCCCATGTTGGCAGAAATTTAAATTGATGAAATAAAATACTGACCCTGCAAATTATTTGGAGTTGCATGCACTGGGACGGCCCAGGAAAGCAGCATCTTGCCCTGGGGAAGTAAAGGGATGGAGGCAGCACGCAGGGACCTCACTTGTCCGAAGTTCCAAAAGGAATGTGGGCTGCAGGGGCTCAAAGATGCCTGGAAACCACACCTTCTTCCTTTCCCCCTCCCTGGCCAAAGAGGGGTACCTGGGCCCTTATCGATGAAGGCAGAATACTCTACACGTGCTCAAAAACCAGTGTGCAATACCTTCCACAGCTCAGCACAGCCACCCAACATGAGGTCCCTCAGGGTGAGTTTTAAAAGGCCCTGGGAAATCAGCTGCTAAAAACACACGAGCATCACAAGACTGGCCAGCAAATACTTTCCCGGAGCAGTGAATCCACTCTCTACTCTACAAGCTTGTACAGGAGCCATCCAGGCGCTAGAACCCAACAGAACTTTGTGACTGAGAGAGCTCCCGTACAAGTCGGAGAAGAGCCTGTAAAAAACAGAACATCGGATACACCGCCCCCACAGTAGCCGTTCCACTGGGTGGCTGCCTCGGCCACAGATCTGCAGAGAACACCCCAGCCGGGCTCTGACCTTTGTGGTTCCGTCCGTGCCACCACCGCCGCCTCCTCCTCCTGTGATTTCAGCAAACCAAGCCTTGTGTGGTGGCCAAAGGCGGGGGTCAGGGAAGGAGGAGAGGAAGCCTCTTTCTGCTCCAGAGGCAAAGCCACAGAAAAATATTTAGATGTCCCTGAAAGTAATTGGCCGCCTGACCTTTGTGCATTCCTAAATAGGAAACCCGAGGGATTCCAAAATTGAAGGGTTCTTCAAGGGCACCGTGTGCTTCCTTTCCTTCCTGCTCGCTGCTGCCTTCCAATGAATCTGCCCCCCACCACTACCTCCAGCCTTCCTCTGCACAACCAGGCAGTTTCAAAAGGGGCCAGGGGGGGCAGAAGGTCATCAGTGGGGCTGTGGGGTTTGCAGGTGCTCTTTGCCTGCCCTTTCCAAACAGGGGTCCATTCAAAGACATCTCCCTCCCACCTGCCCCCCACAGAGAGTTAGTGGAAGGCAATCCAAGGGAGACAGATGGGGCTTTGCAAAGAGCCGGGGGGCGTAAAAAAGTGCTGGTCTATGGGGCAGAGTGGGCACTCTCCCTCCCCCACCCTTGGCTTGGGTTCCCCCCATAACCAGGCCCTTCTGGACTCAATTCATTATTTATTAAAATATGTCCACCCCACCCTCTTTATAAAGAACTTGGGGTGGCCTACAGTAAAACTAACTCATTTTAAAAACAGTGTTACACCTTTTTGAAAGAAGGTTTCAAGCGCTAAAAAGTATATTAAACAATCTAGCAAGTTTTTAGCAACCTGAACAGATAGATTAAAACTTGTTCCAGTAGTTCTAAGCAGTTTAAAACCAAGTCTGTGAGAGGGCTTGTTGTGAATGCCTATTTGCACATGTGTGTATCTGTATGTGTGCATGTATACGGAGAGCCAACTTGCCTGTGCCAAGCAGGTGTGGTCCTCTCTGTGCCCGGATGCCCACCCTGCCCTAGCTCTGCCCCCAGGCTCTAGCGGCCCCTCACCTGATCACCAGGACTCCTTTCAAGAGAAACACTGTGCTTCCTCAGGCAGCCAAATATCTGGGGTCAGCCCTCAGCAGAGAGGGGACACCTTGGAACTATAAACTGTTTGCGTGCGTGTACCTCCAAGCCTCCTGTTGACTTACGGGGACCCCATGAAGTGTAGTGGAATCTCCTTCTTTGGAGGTTTTTAAGCAGAGGCTGGATGGCCATCTGTCCAGAGTGCTTTGAGGGCTTCCTGCGCAGCAGGGGGTTGGACTGGATGGCCCCTGGGGTCTCTTCCAACTCTACGTCTCTATGATTCTATGATTCTACGAATTTCATGGTGTTTTCTTAGGCAAGGAATCCTGAGAGGTGCTTTAGCCCATTCCTTCCCCTCAAACAAAGCCTACCACACCTGACCTTCCTTGGCGGTCCCCCATCCAAGGACTAACCAGAGCTGACCCTGCTTAACTTTCCAGATGAGAGAGGATCTGGTGCTTTATTTAGGCCTCCTCTTTGCGTGTGGGCTTTTAAGCCTCTTGCCTGATGACTTGTGGCAACCCTATTAACTTCACTGGGCTTTCTGTGGCCATCTCCGCACTACCTCGTTCTAGTGCTATTAATCCTGGGGTTTGGGGGAGGGGCCTTGAGAATTCTCAGTAAACTACAAACCCCAGAATTCCATAGTGTCAGAATTGCCAAAAGGAAAAAGGGCAATGGGCTGTAAATGGGTCTTTACCACAAAGCAAGATGCAGAAGGGGAGATTCAGAGGTACAAAGCCAGGCTGGTGGCAAAGGGATACACCCAACAATTTGGTGAAGATTACAAGGAAATTTTTGCCCCTCGGAACTCTCCTAGCTGTTGCAGCCTCTAAGAAAATGCATGTTCAACATCTTGATGTTAAAACAGCTTTTCTTTAAATTTCCCCAACACATAGAAAGTTGAAAGTGGAATAATAGCGTTATAACAGGATAGTGCGGAAATGGTCTTAGGCAGGGAACCCTCAGAGACGGTTCTGCCTCTGAAAGGGAGCCCCCAGCGCCTGGTACGTCAGGGGGGGTCAAAGGGAACCCCCAGGGAGCTTTTGGCCAGTGGTCTCCCCGCGCACCGCACTGCCCAGGGGATTCTGGGAGCAGCAGTCCCGAAAAGGAGGGGGTTTCCTCAACCTTTTGCTACAACACTCCCCCACCTATGAAGCCCTTGCAAAGCGCCCCCTCCAGCCGTGAGTCCCCCAGCACGGTCTTGCGACCTGCCTCCCCACAGCGGTGGGGGAAACGGAGGAAGAGAGCCACGCGCGGGCCCCCCCCGCAGAGCGCAGAGAACGAGAGAGGGGTGGCCCCACCGAGAGCGTAAAAGCACGCGGGGGGGCGGCATCGCCCTTTTAAGCCGGCCGCGCGAGTTCTTGCCGGGTTACTACCGTTCAACCTCCCCACGCGCCGCCGCCCGCAGGGGAGGGAGGGAGGGGGGAGGAGGGGGCGCCGCCGCCAAATGGGGGGCCGCCACATGGGGGAGGGGGAGGAGGGGGGAGACCCCGTCAAACCATTAAGGCTGCGGGACGGACCCCCGCCGGGAGCCGAGACAGCCGCGCCGTGGGGGCCGGGGCGCGCTTTCTCCCCCCGCCCGCCGCCCGAGGCCGCGCACGCCCCCTCCCCGTCCCCCGCGCGGGAGGCAGGGAGGGCGGGCGTCCAGGCCGACCCCCTTTTGCTGCCCCCTGGGATTCGCCGCTGGGAAACATCCCCGAGCCGAGGGCGTCCGGCTTTCGTTCAAAACGTTCCCAAAAGTCCCCGGTTTTCCGCGGACCGACCCCCGCATCCCCCGATGCCCGCTGCTTTGCCCAGCCAGCCTTCCGAGGAGGAAGCTGCGTTCCCCGGCGGGGCTTCTCATCCCCAGGGCGCCCCCCGGGAGGGCCCTCTGCACATGTTCAAGGCAACTTCTTCTCGGGCCCCAAACAGCCACTCGCTGCAACCATCCCCGTTTTAGCCCGCGCGCAAGAACGTTCCTTCTGAAATTTGCAGAAAAGTAACGTTTCCGCGTTCGGGTTCCTTTTTAAAAAAATGCCTGCCTGGGGTGGAGCTCTGCAGAGCGGAACGACACGCGCGCGTGATGGCTGCTCTACTCGAGAGTAAGAGTCACACATACGCACAAGCTTGATGAGGCTTAATTCCAGGGGGGCAAAGGGGGACACAGTCTCGGAGCCTCAGTCGACCCGCATCGGACACCCTGGGCTGGCTCGGGGGTACCTGCGGCGCCGGGAGAACAGTCCGGCACGTCTGAACGCGCTTCAATCTCCCGGGTTGGGATGGGGAGGGGGGCGCATCCAACATCGCCGCAGCGCCAGGTCCTCCTGGCAAAGTCTGGGGGAGGGGGAATCTCTCCGGGGAGGCGGATCAGGGCCTGCTGGGGACTGGCCAGAGCGACTGTGGGCCCCACCACGGCGGGTAACATCGCCGCTTTAAATTCCTCAAAAGGCCGAAGCCGCCGCCGCCGCCGCGCTTCCAAACTCCCGGAAAGTTTCGGGAGGGGCGGGGAAAAGCCACGTGGGTGCGGGGAGGGGGCGGAGCGGGGGGAGGAGCGCGCCCCCACCCCTCCTCCTCCTCAGGCGGCTTCCAGCCCAGTTTGGGAGAGGCGGTTAACCTTTCTGCACGTGCTCAGGGACTCTCTCTCCTGCCCCTCTTTGCAAACCCTGGAGAGAGGAGGGCAGCATCGGGGGAGCTGTCCCTGCTGGGTGGGGAAAGGGAAGGGGCCCGCGCCCCCCTTCCAGGGTCTGCCTCCCACTCAACCCATCTCAGCGCCCCCAAAAATGAGGGTGCTTTGCATGAGGAGGGTCGCGAAGCCCCCCTCCTGTTCTCTCAAGGAATGGCGAGACAACTCGTAGCAAATCCCATTGATTGGAGGGTCCTACTCTAGTGGGGGGAGCTTTAGCAGTCCAGATCCAGGCCAATTCATTACCTCAAGGGCTCTTTCCCCTCCCGCCCTTAGGGGGCGCCTTCTCTTCACCCCCACCCCAATTTCCCCTTCAGCCCCATATAACAGCAGAAGGACCACAGCGGCACACAAACACTGAGCTGCCAGAGAAAAGCATCCCCGAATGCGATGGGCAGGTGCAAGGGGCACCCAAAGGACACCGAGGGATCTGCTCTCCATAAATCCCAGACCTTGGAAGAGATACTACCTTTCCCAGAATTCTTTCCAAAGCTTCCTGGGGGATTCTGGGAACAGCCATGTTAACTGGAAAGGATTCTGGGAAATCTTGTGCCTCCACTGCCTCTTCTCCAAGCACTGGGGGGCTGTGGCGTTCTAGGAAAGAAACCATTTGGGTGGAGAGTTTCTACTCCCCAAAAGTCACACCACACTAGCGGGGGGGGGATTTTTGGGAAAGAGGCCATGCTAGCCAATGTATGTGGGGGGGATTTCTGGGAGATGATGATGCTGACGATTTATATTCTGCTTTTTTCCCAAAACTGGGACTCAAAGCAGCTCACAGTTTTAAAAACAATGCAATTTAAAAACTTTGAGAAATGGAATAATTAAGACATGCTTAAATTATTTACAGTATTAAGACAAGCATTAAACAGTATTGAAATGCCTCATTACAGAATAAAAATGCAATTAGAAAAGGGAAAAGATCTCAAAAGAATAATCGAAGCAGTACAGCTCCCCCTAGCCTGTTCTCTAAAAACTTCCTGCTTTAAAAACCTTCAAAAGAGTTGGAGTCCATAAAAGCCACCTCTCCCAAGGCAGACTTTCCCTGCTTTGCAGAAGAGATTGTTCGGGTGTTGGCTGCACTTTGGAAACTTCCCCGTGGGCAGAAGGAGGAGAAGAAGGAGCTCTGCTCTCTGCGTGCCACCCCCCCCCCAGCGCCCACATTATACACCCACAGACACAAACACGCACCCCAAGAACGCTAGCCAAGAAAACAAAAGCAGAGGGGGTCTCCCGGCCTCCAGCTCTTACCTTCCTCTTGTGCCGGTGGATGTCGCCGATGGAGTTGGCCACGGAATTGGGGCCCAGGAGCATGCGGGTACTGCGAGGCCACTCCGTGCTCACCAGGTTGTGCTCCCCCATCAGGATGGTGCGCACGTTCTCAGCCCCGGTCACCCGGATGAGGGGCCGCCCCAGCAGGTGGGTCTTGAAGACGTTGCCGTATTTCTCCCTCCGGGAGGACTGGAAAAAGGAGCCCTGGAAGGGAAGGGAGATGGCAGCAGATGAAATCGTGGCTCAGGTAAATTGACAGCAAGGTCACCCCACAAATCACTCCCCCCCCACACACACTCACACACACTTTCCTGCCCCCCAATCTCTGGGATGGCATCCTGTGAGTGACTCATGCACACCCAACTTCCTCTACTCATCCCGTGGTGCATTTTCAGCCACGGTGTCACATCCACAGGTTGAAACGCATCCCCACAAAAGGGCGACCAAAGTGGTCACAGGCCTGGGAACCATGAGCCCCCATGAGAAGCGGCTTAGGGAGCTGGGGATGCTTAGTCTGGAGAAGGGAAGGTGCGGGGGGGGGGGCAGGATAGCCAGGTTTATGTATTTGAAGGGATGTCATGTCAAGGAGGGAGCAGGCCGGTCTTCTGCTGCTCAAAAGACTTGGACACTATGGAGCCATGGCCCCAAACTTTCTGGAAAGAGATTCCCCCTAAACATTAGGAGGAATTTCTTTAGAGTAAGAGCAATTCAACAGTGGAATAACCTGCTGCCTTAATGGAGTGTGGTGGAGTCTCTTCCATCTTTGGATGTTTTCAGAGGCTGGAGGGCCATCTGTCAGGAATGCTTTGCTGGTGCCTTTCTGCATGGTGGAATGAGGCTCAACTAGATGACCCCTGGGGTCTCTCCCAGCTCTAGGATTCTACCTCCTCACTGTGGTGTAACTATTCCCGTGCCAGTATACACCACAACAGCACTGTGCAGCCATCATGCATAAGGCAACAGTGCATGACACACAGCAACAACTAGGTACAGTTGCAAAATGTGCAATGTTGCACTTAGTTGCTCTAGATGCAACTCCACTCCCAATGCTGTCAATGGGATACATCCACAACACTATGGCAAATAATTTGACCCTGTGCATTGCACAACTTACACATGTGTGTGCCATTAAGAGGATGCCAGCACGGTTCAGCTGAAGGCTACAGGAGCAGGGCTGCCCAGGCAGACGTAATTGTGCCTTTCACAATCATTTGCACACTCAGTTTCACGCCAATGCACAATCATCACATAACTCCAAGAGTGCAAAGCTTGGGGGCTCAAGAAGGACCCTGAAGATTTGCCCTCCCCAAGAGCTGTGGTTGCTCATTGATGAGAGAACTCTGCACATGCTTGGACACACTGGGCCTTCATGTCCCATAAACCTATGCAATGGAGCCAACAACCTGAATCAAGTGCCAGGAGGAGTATGATAAATGAGTGTTTGTGTCCCGAAGGCAGAGGGCAAAGATTGCACCCATGTGTCTCTAACCTTACAGCCACCCATTCCTTCACAATGAAGACCAGAACGTTTGGGGGTTACAGACTCTGAACCCCTGCACTCCACTAAGGGCAGAGGTGGAGAGAGGGTAGCTCAGGGGCCCCATATTGCTTCTAAACCCTTATGTCCTCCCCACATAAGTCCTCCAAGCCCCCAGCCCAAAGTTTCCTCTCCTCTCACCAGCAGGTACAGCCATGTTTTATTCAAGTGGACTCTTGTTGTGTAAGCAGGACAGTTTCTTATTGGAAGGCTTTATTTATTTATTTTGTAAACTTTCACATGTTTTTAAAATGATTTTATACTGCTCATGGAGTGGTCATAAGTGTTTTTAAATTTTACTGTGAATGTTTTTTAATTGACTGTCTCTGGAACCTGTCCTGGGTTCCTGATGAGACTAAATTTTCCTACAGTTCCACTGTGGGAAAAAGGCTCAGCATACAAATGAAATAAATATGTATATAATAAATAATACAAAGTCTTAATGGCTTAGAGAGAGGATCTGGGATCCGTTTCCCAAAGACTTCTGGCCATAGGCAATAAAGTCAGGGAATCACAGAATCTGGGGGATCCCAAGGGCCATCCAGTCCAACTCCCTAAAGCACAGCTAAAGCACTCTTGAGCGATGCCCATTCGACATCTGTCTAAAGACCCCCAAAGATGGAGAATCGACCACCTTCCCAGGCAGCAGCCCATTCCATTGCCAAGCAGTTATTTGAGTCAAGAAGTTCTTCCTCAGCTTTAGGAGAGATGAAATGAATCATTAGAAAAGAAGGTCATCCTTGGCAGGGGTGGGGGGGCAGTAGGAAAAGAAGAAGGCCCCGTAAGAGGTAGAGGAACTCAGCCCAGGAAGCCCCACTGGCTGCCCTGAGTCTCCAAGACCTGACGTGGATGACTAGGGGGTCTCTTGGCCAAAGCCAACCCGGCAGCAATTAACAAGAACAGCAAAAGGCGGGGGGGGTCTCTTTTTCTTGTCATCTGAACCTATCCATTTCTGCCCTGGTCTCTGGAGCAGCAGCAAACAGGCTCCTTCCTTCTCTCAATCTTCTACACAATATCCTTTCAGGTATAGATGTATGTCCCCTCTCGGTCTTCTCTTCTCAAGGGAAACCTCCCCAGGTCCCCTAAGTCACTCCCCATAAAGCTGGGTACCTGAACCTTGAAGCTTTCTGGTTGATCTCCCAAAATACCAGCATGATGAAGGCACAATACCCAGCAACATGGCCATTCTGCAGATTATACCACCAGAACATGGGTGTAATGGGCGGGGGGACATTCTCAGAAAGCTCCATGAAGATTCCCTCCAACTCAAATTAGGAAGCACTTCCTAATGGTAAGACTGTTCTGATGGCAAAACAGCTTCTGTCCAAAAGGGGGTGAATCCTCTGTTGTTGGGGGGTTTTGAACAAAGGTTGGCTGCCCACCTTTCAAGGATGCTTTTAGGAACAGCCCACCCACCGCCACCCCGTAATGGCAGGGGGCTATGCCAGATGACCCTTGGAGGACCCAAATCTACAATTCCTGGGCTCTATCCCAGTCTTTCTTGCTTTGTGGCTCAGAACCAAGAAGGGGAGATAGATTCTGGGCTAGATTAGCATAGCACCCAAAGGGGTTGTGTGGTGTCCTTCACCACAAAGGCTGAGATGTGGTGATCCCTCCAGCAGCTTGCCCAACACTGGATCTCCTCCTAGATCTTCCTGGCTAGAGTCTCGCCTCAACTGAAGGGGGGCTGGTGAAATCACCCATGGGGGAGGAAGCAAGGGACAGAGACCACCCCCATCCCTTTGGGAGAGAAAATTTCAGTCCAAACACTACTTCAGTCTGGTGAAAGAAATCCCAATACCAGTCAACAGGACCTGCCAACTGCTTTCACCGCCCCCCCAAAAGCTCTCCGTGGGTGCCCCCCCCATACACACGGCAGGCCCAAAATTTATTCTTCTGGAATAAATTGCTGCTTCAGGCATTTGGGGCCTAAATATTGAGCAGCGTCCTGTGGGTGTCTCACGCATAGGTAAATTTCCCTAGATAGGTGCTTGGATGTTTTTGTCTGATGGTGAACCTCTGTGCCCAGTTCAAGCTTGTGGAACAAAAGCTGCCCCATTGTGCACAGGTGCACATTGATAAAACATCCTGTGCATTGTGCGCTGGGCATGTTTTGCAGGTAATTGATTTATACTTTTACACTGTACACTGATGCACCTTTGGCATTGCACATTGGTGTGCCTATGGCCTTGTGCACGGATCCCACGGCACAGTGTCACAATTCACTAAGGAGATGTTGTTACTGAACTGCCACTTAACTCCACAAGCATCAAGTTACTCAAGTTAATCCCTTCAATTTCCCTCTGGGTCAACTCACCATTCAGCAATAGATTCTATGGGTCTACTTTAGTTGGGACAAACCCACAGGATCCCAGCCTTTGTTAAAACAATTTTCCCGCATGTTGGTTGGATCTCAGAGAGGGAGAGAGCATGAGGCGCCTTGCCCTCCCTGCGTGCACCCATTCACACACATTCCAACACCCCGCACACACTAGTGAGAGACTGGGGAGGCGCATTTTCCCCGCAGGTGTGGCTGCTGGGAGAACTGTCTCTTTAAACCCCACCACCATCTTGGAAAAGAGGGGGGGTTGCAACTCCTTCCCCCACACAGGGTTTCCAGGCAAAGACCCTCCTTCCCCCCCAAGAGCTTTTAGGGCAAGTGGGGGGGAGCAGGAGGGGTTGAGGGTTTCTTTTTTAAGAGTTTTAAAAAACCTCCCAACAAAAGCACAGTTGTGAAGTTCAGATGTTCAGGTGACCCCGGTGTCTTGGTCTGCGTAAATATAATTAAAGTACTTTTTGTGGCATTAATAAAGGGTTATTTGTACAACATTTCCATGGCTGCACAAAGGGCACCTTTATGTGGCGGGGAGTTTTTCGAGCAGAGTCCAATTTATACAAAATTTTTTTGTATTTTTAGCCTTGGATGGAGCCTTGTGGAAAAGGGAAAAACCCTTTCGCCGTCCCCCCGTAAAAATCTGATACATTTCTTTTTAAAATAAAGCCCTATTGAGCCCGGGCGGTTAACCCTCGGGCTGCCGGCCGGCCAGGAGGGCGGGCGGGCGGGCGGGCGAGAGGTGCCCACCTCCCCGCGAGGCCCCGGCGGAACGGAATCGCTCCAGCTGTCGCGGACACCGCAGACCCCCGCGTTACTGCTACGGCTCCGGCGCGCGCGCGCTCGGGACAGGGTAGCGCGTTCACACGTGCACCCTTCTCGTTTCGAATCCGCCGCGCACGCCGGAAGCAGCGCCGAAATCGGTCTGCTCTCCCCCCACGAACGTTTTCTCACCCACGGAATGGCACACCCGAGGAGACACGCATGCGGCGGGAATACACGCCACATGCACGCAGGCTTGCCGGCTGCGAAGTTGCCCCCCGTGGGCGAGGAGAGGGGCGAGGGATTCCTTCGAGCCTCATTCATTCCCACGCACACGCACACGCTCCCGCCCCGGGGTGGGCTCTTTCTCCCTGGGACCCCTCGGCAGACTCTGGCTCTTAAAGCGGCGATGCGGCACCGTTGACTCGGTTGGGGGGCGTCTCGCTTAGGGTGCCCCACGGGATTCCCACGGACGCGAGTGGGAATCGGGCGCGGAGCGGAAGAGTCCCCTCTGGACAGAGGAGGTGGGAGCCGGTGGAGAAGAGCGGGAAACGACCATCTGCCACGCAGGAATTCTCCCCCAGGGGCTGGTGGCGCGGACGAGGAGAGTTCTGAGTTCGAGCCTCGGAGAAGGCTGGGGTGGGATTAAGACCCTCGCGCACCCTCAGGGCGTGGGGAGGAGCCCCGTGGTGTTATTCTGCGGGTCCCAAAAGGAAGGCCCCCGGGGAGACGGGGGAGCATGGGCGGGCTTGGGTGGTCTTCCCTCTTCCGCGGCCCCTCACGGGCGGGCCGACCGAAGTCCTCCCGCGCGCCCACCTGCTGGGAGCGAGCCTCCCCGGCTCAGGCGGGCAGCCGAGAGCGCCGGGAATCTGGCCTGCGCCCCACCTCGGGGTCCGCCGCCGCCTCCCCCGCTCCCCCGGGTCCCACGGAAAAGCGACTTCAGAGCGCCGAGCGCGGGAAGGCGAGCCCCGGCTCTCCAGGCGCTGCGCCCCGACGGCGCGCCCTGGCCGCCTCCCCTCCCGAGCCTCGCAAGCGGCGGCGGCCGGCCGGCGGGCCGCTTACCTGGAGCAGCCAGTGGAAGGTCTCGCCGACGAGCGGGAAGCCCATGGAGCCCTTGGGGATGGGCAGCTTGCAGCTCTTGTCGCGCGTGGCGGCCCAGCGGAGCTGCCAGAGCTGCTGCGAGACGGCCAGCAGGAGCGAGACCGAGACCAGGCAGGCGACGAAGGTGGCCAGCGCCGAGAGCAGGTCGAAGCTCGGGAAGAGCATCGCGGCTGGCGCCCGGGGGCCGGAGGACGGGCAGGCGGAGAAGCGGCGGCGGTCCGGGCGGCGGGCGGGCAGAAGGGCGAGGACGCGGCCCCTCCGACGGGCGCGCTCCCTCCGCTCGGCCGGGCGCCTCGTGGGTTAACAGGGGGCGGCGGCCGTCCCGCTCGGAGAGGGAGCGCAAAGGGAAGCCCGCCTCCCCAAGGCGAGGAGGGCGGCAGGCGCCCGGGGAAGGCGAAGGAAAGGTGAGGAGGGACGGCGGCGGGAAGAGACCCCCAGGCTCCGGTCCGGCGGCGGCGGCGGCGGCGGCGGGGGCCCCGGGACTGGCTTCCGCCGCGGGGCGGAGAGGCGCCGACTGGCTCGCGGCCCCCGAGGAGAGGGCGGCGGGGAGCGCGGGACGGGGCTTAGTCCCCGGAGGAGCGCCGGAGCGGCCCGAGGGCGGGCGGGAAGGCAGGAGACGCGGGGAGTCCCGCTTAGGTTGCAGTCCCGGAGGAACTGCTGCCGCTGCTCCGCGGGAAGGCGGAGGCGCCGGAGAGGCAGCCGGGCGGGCGAGCAGGAGACGGGAGCGGAGGAGCCGGGCGGGCGGCGGCGGCGGCGGCGGCGGCGCTCCCACTTGAGCGGCTCTCGGCCGGAGCGCCTCTGCTCTCTCTGCGCTGCGGCGGCGGCTGGGGCTGTGGGGCGGGGGGGCGGCGGCGGGCTGGACGGGGCCGGGCTAAACTCGTAACTACGCGGGGCTGGGCCGGGCTGGGCGGGGGGAAGGCGAGGCGAGGCGGAGCGGAGGCGAGGAGGGCGCTCCGCGTCCCATTGCGCGGCCGGCGGCGTCGGAGAGCGGCGGCCACCACGAGCGGCCGGCTCCGAGGAGGAGGAGGAGGAGGAAGAAGAGGCGGCGGCGGCAGCGCGCGTTTGCGGCGGAGCAGCGCCCGGGCGGGTCTTTATATAGAGGCGGCGCGGCCCGGTCGCTCCACCGGCGGCCCCTCCCCCTCCCCTTCCCGGCGGGGGCGGAGGCGGCGGCAGGAGGGGGAGGAGGAGGAGGAGGAGGCGCGGCGGGGGCCAGGCGAGACCGGACCGGGCCCGGCGCTGGGCTCCCAGAAGGAGGAGGAGCCGGCGGCACCCGTTTTCTCCGAGTCGGGGCGCCTCGGGCGGAGGAGTCCCGGGGGACGGCGCAGCGGCGGAGAGAAAGGGACGAGGCCGGAGCCCGGCGGCGGCGGCGGCGACAGCAGCGGAGAAGGCCAGCGGACAGCTCCGGGCAGCCCTTCCTTCGCCGGCGAGAGGGAGCCTCGAAGGCGCTTTTCCCGGGCAGGGGGCGACAGGGACGGGCGGCGGGGCCGGCCGAGGAAGGGCGAACGGACGCCTGGCTCCCAAGGGCCCGGACGCGGAGGGGTCGCCGCCTCGCCCGCCCGGGTCCTCCTCGTCCTCGTCCTCGTCCTCCAGGGCAGCGCGGCGGGGGATCGCGACTGGCTGGACGGCTGGTTGGCCTTCCGGCCGGCCGGGCAGCGGGGACGCCGCGCACCGACTGCCGGCCTCGCGGAGAGAAGCCGAGGCGCCCGGCCGTCCGCACTGCTCGGCCTGCAGCGAGACGAGGGAAGCGCTGCCCAGGGGGGCGGCCGGATGCCGGCGCGGGGAGCCCCCGGGGAAGCGGCTGCCTTCGAAGCGCGGGGCCGCGCGGAAGGGACCCCGCGGCCCGGCAAGCGCCCCCAAAGCCCTCCGAACGCGCAGCCGGGGTTTCTCCCTCCCGGGCGGAGGACGGTTCTTTGCGCCCCTGGATGATTTCTCGGACTTTATGGGAGAGAGGTGCGAAACTGCCGGCGGGAGGCCGATTCGGGGAATGTCGACTCTGGAACATACATGCGCGCACGCGGTCACCCACGTACACATCGGGGGGCCCTTTTGCCACCCCTTTCAAAAGTTTAAATGCAGAGGCTCATTAAATCTCTTGTAGGGGCGGGGTGGGGGTGAGACTATATGTCCTTTGGGGATCCCTTTCCCCCTTCGATCCAGGGGAGCGGGAGAAGAGGGAGGGTCGACCGGCGCCGCGGCCTCTTCTCGGGTGACGCCAAACGCCAGGCGCGGGGAATCGCCCGCCGGCGTTGGGAGGCTGGCGTGGGGGAGGGGGCCGAGACGGGGGCTTGGAGGTCCACGGGAAGCCTTCCGGGAGCGCAACCTCCCTGGCCGCCAGGGAGGGGATCCCCCAGGTGAGGGATCTCGATTGGGCAAACAGAAGGCGAGCATTTGGGGGGGGGTGGAGGGTCGGCCGTGGGATTCGGCTCCTTTTCTCCCTCCAAGGCCGTGAAATTAGTCGCTGCGCTTCAGCCGCCCAGTTGTTATTTTTGAAAAAGCCAAGATAAACACCAACACGCGCCTCGCCGCCCGGAGAGCTGCCTTCTGTTTTCTTAAGGCCCTCTTTCTAACTTCTCCAGCCTCCCGGAGAAAGTCGGGAGGGGAAAAGCCGGGAGGGGGTGGGGGTGGCCAGGGTTGCACGCGCGCCCGCGCACGTCGGCCTTCTGGGTTGCTGTTCGTGCCCGGCGTCGTCCTCCCCGCCGCCTGCTTCCAGGCCACTTCTTCTGCCTCTTGCAGAAACCGATAATAAATATGATCACTGCCCGCCCCGTCCCGCCCCGTCCCGTTTCTTTCACTGATCTGCGAAATAGCAGCGCGCCCGTCTTTCGCCGGCCGGTCGGGAAACTGAGGCAACCGGTGGGCCCGGGGGGGAGCTGGCGGCACCGTGGAAAGGCTGTTAGAGACTGGCGTTATTATGGCTTCTGGCTACGGGAGTTTCGCTGCCAAAGCGAAGGAGGGGACCTTGCCAGGATCGAAACCCGCGGATGCCTCGGTCCCTGGACGGGGCTTGGGGACGAGGCGCCTGGACTGGGGACGGGAGGGAGGGAGGGACTGTCTTCTCTGCTTCAGGTAGCAAAGTGCATCGGGCTGCAATTGAACTGGGTGCAGTGAGAAGCTCGAGGAGCTCGGGGTGGCCCCTCCCGCCCTCGCTCGCCCCCCGCCCCTTGTGGGTCCTGGACTTTGCGGGGAAGCCGCCTTCAGCGGGTCTTTCAGGTGCGCCTCGGCGCCTCGGTTCCCCTCCCAGAGAGAGACGCGGGTGAGCCGTGTGCGCGGGGCCAAGGGCAGGGGCAGGACTGTGGGCTGCGGAGGGAGCGGGGAAGGCCACCCCGAGCAGCCGCCGCTTGCCAACGCGCGGCCCGGCCCGCGAAGCCGGCGGAGACCCCCGGCCACGCAGCCTGCCTGTCACAGGCCGGACGGCCCCAGTGCCGATTCCAGGAGAGGGGCTGGGGGGCCGGGGGCCCGCCTCAGCCCCCTCGCCCCGCTCCCGGTGGCTCCTGGTGGCCCCCTCTTGCTCTGAGCCCGCCCCGCGCCGCGAGCCAAGCGGACCGAGGAAGAGCCGACTCGCCT
Organism: Iguana delicatissima; assembly: GCA_948472985.1. Lineage (NCBI taxonomy): Eukaryota > Metazoa > Chordata > Lepidosauria > Squamata > Iguanidae > Iguana > Iguana delicatissima. The sequence continues at coordinate 247,031 of CAOKZL010000705.1, read as the reverse complement.
TGCGAGGGCCCGGGGACGGAGGGGGGAGTCTTTTCGGCGAGGGGGGCTGGGGAGACTCCCCTTCCAAAGAGATGGCCAAGCGGCGCGGCCAGCCGGCTCGGACTGCCCCGGCAGAAACGATTCGTGGGAGGGGAAAGGGGGCCGGGGTCTGCTCCGAGGCTGCCTTGCAGCGGAAGCGCGACGCGTTTCCGCCGGGAGCCTCCTTCAGCGGCTCGGGTGACTCTCAGGTGGTCCAGTCCTTTCTCCAGACTGAAGGCGACGCTGGCATCCAGTTGTGCAACACAGAAGTGCCTCTTCTCCTTCACCCCCGAGCTCCCTGGAGACCCAGTCCTGGGGCCTCTGGCGCGGGAGGATGAGACCCTTGGGTGGGGGAATATAGCCCAGAGACGGAGCAGGCAGCGCTTTCCGGGAGGACCAGCAGGAGTCTTTCACGAGCTTTGCCCGGGGATGCCCCAGTGGGCAGGGGGACTGAACCCGGGACCCCCTGCTTAAGACCACGGGAAGCCGCCCTTCAGAGCCCCCCTCCGGCATCTGTCTCGCCCTGTGGGATGGACTCTGGCCGACAGGAGAAGCCCTTCCCCAAAGAGGCAGGCAGGATTTTCCCCAATCCCACTTGACCACCCCTGTTCTCATTTCATTTCTTTATTTACCGACACTCTTTCTCTCAAGAAAGTATTGAGGAAGGCTTACAATAATTTTAAGAAAACTAAGGGAAAACGCTTTTATGAAAGTTAAAAAAAGAATTAAATAACAATATTATTTTTAAAAACAGTTTAAACACTCAAAACATAATAGAAATGTGATTTCTTGTAAAAGATTAAAAATACCAAACACTAAATAATACTAAAAAATGCTAAAAATAACCACTTTATCCACATACACAATTTGTTGTTGTTGTGTGCCTTCAAGTCATTTCTGTAAGGTGACTCATGGGGTTTTCTGGAGGCTGAGAGTGTGTAACGTGCCCAAGGTCACCCAGTGGGCTTCCATGGCTGAGCGGGTCTCGAACTCTGGTCTCCAGGCCCATAGCCCATCACTCAGACTGCTACCCCGTGCTGGCTCTCTACTGCTCTATAATAAAAATCCCAAGGCCTGCCTGAGTAGAAAAATCTCACCTGCCGGTGGAAAAAGAGCAGGAGGGGGCCAACCAGACCTCTTGGGGGGGCAGTTCCACAGTCTGGGAGCAGCCAGTGACTGATTTTCCATCCTGCTGGTCAGCCATGCCGCCCGAGGACCCAACAGGCCTCACCCTGTTTCAGCTGTTTCAGATGGGGTGGTGATTTGGGGGGCATCAGGATCGGCTTCCCTGAAGAGGATCTCCCTGGAGCCAGACCCCCTGCCCACCTTTCCTTGGGACCCTGGTGGGGGTGGCCTAATTTTTCCAAACTCCTTTAGGGGGAGTCATTAAACACTTCCAGTGGAAATCTTAAAGCCTCTGGGAGAAACTTTGGGGGGGGTGATGTTAACACAGCCCTCGCTCAGAGCCCTCCTTCGGAGGCCATCCTGGGACCCTGAGGCTAGATTGCTGTCCTCAGGGACTCTAGAAGACGCTGCCTCATCGTTGGGGTTGACATAAGATTCTGTGGACAGTCTAATTCCTGTTCTTCCTGGAACTGGGAATATGTGGTGTGGGGTGATGTACCACCTTGTCCTCAGGCAGCAGAACACCTCGGGTGGGCATACTGAAGAGGAGAGGCTACCATCTTGTACTCAGGCAGCAGAATGTCTTGAGAGTGTCCACTGAAGGAAGAAACCATCTTGTCCTTAGGCAACAGAACACCTTGGGTGGATATACTGAAGTGTGGATGAAACTCCATCTTGCCCTCAGGCAGCAAAAGGTCTTGGGACGGTTCACTGAAGTGTGGTACCCCCTTTCTGGGCTGGAAAAGGCAGCTGTCCTCCAAACATGCCCATTGCATTTGTCCAGTCCAAGGGAGCATTCGCCCCTGCAATGAAATTTCAGAAGATGCAGAGGAATACGCGCGACCTCCTTCGCTAGCCAGGCAAAGCTGCGCGCCCAGCCGTCAGCCAATAGCTGGAGGGTCCCTTGATCTGGGCCACATTCAGAGGTCCTGAGGCTGCTCACCTGTCCCCCAGGTCAGGCGGTCGCGTGCAGCTCAGGCGTGACCGGCCATGAGGGGGAGGAAGGGGGCCTCCTCTTTGCAGGGCCTTTGTGGCCCTCTTTGTGGCCAGCCCTCTCAGTCCTCGCACGTTCTCAGCCCTTGCAAATGCCCAAAGAGGTCCGGGGGAAGATTACAGAATTACAGGGGCCAAAAGCAGAGAGAATTCTCGCACAGAGTTGCAGCCGCAGAAAACCATTTTGGAAGCAATTCTGGCTTTTCTTAGATCAAGATCTTTTCATGGGAGCTGCTGTACTTACATGTTTTACATAAATTTAAATTGTTTTGTCCCTTTAAGTCTTTTCCAATGCATGAGGACCCACAGGTGAAGCTATCGCAGGGTTCTGTCAGCAAGATTTCTTCAGTGGAGGTTTGACTTCTTCTTAGGCTGAGAGAGTGTGGACTTGCCCAAGGTCACCCAGTCGGGTTCCATGGCTGAGCAGGGTTTCGAACCCCAATCTTCCAGAGCACTCAAACCAAGACATAATACACTGGCTCTCTAAACTGTTTTAAAGGAAGTTGCTTTCAACCAGAAATGTTACTCAATGTATTTGAAACTCTTTTAAAAAATACTGTTGTGATTGGTTTTTAGCTGCTATTTGTTTAAATCTATGTGAGAGCACCCGTGAAAAGGCAAGATTTAAATTAATCCATTAAAAGAGGAGTCTTCACTGGGAGCATTTCTGTCACCACCACAGCTGCCTTAATTCTCCTTCTCTTCCACTTTTTCCATTTCCACCCCTAATATTCCTACACATCGGATACTCCTCAGGGTACTCCTTCAGCAAAACTGAAGCGAATAGTGACCAGGTGAGAGGTATTTGTAATTGTTCTGTGCCTTTATCAAGCCTGACTTTTGGCAGCCTTCTCCAAGGGCTTAGGATTCAAACCCTGACGTCCTAGAGTACTAGGCCATTTCCGCACTAGCCTGTTGTAGTGCTATTATTCCACTTCCAACATCCTATGGAATCCTGGGGTTTGCAGTTTAGGGAGGGGCCTCAAAGACCACCCTCAAAGGCCCTCCCTAACCTGCAAACCCCAGGATTCCATAGGATGTTGGAAGTGGAATAATATAACACACTAGTGTGGAAACAGCCCTACGCCAACACTCAGAACCTAACACTGTGCTGGCTCTCCCTTCAAGTTGACTCTGACTTCCTAGTATTTTATTGATGTGCTTTATTCACACCAGGGTTGCCTTGGCCTTCCTCTGAGGCTGAGAGAGTGTAACTTGCCCAAGGTCACCCAGTGAATTTCCGTGACTGAGCAGAGGGGACTCAAACACTGGTCTCCTGAAGTCCCAGCCCAGTGCTGCAACCACTACGCCATGTTGCCTCTCACAGGCAGGATTTCTTCCAGTGAGTCTGAGAGGGCGTGACTTTCCCAAGGACACCTCATGAGTTTCCAGGCTGAGCAGGGATTCAAATCCTGCTGTCTCAGAGTCCTAATCTAACACTCAGACTGCTGTACCACACTGATCCTCATGTGTGTGTGTTTGCGCAGACATGCAATTACTTCTGGCCGAATTGCTGCTCTGTATTTGCAGATTTGCCCCTGTCATGCCAGCCCCGCCCACCCTGCAACCGCTCCCTCTCCTCTGCATTTCCAGCCAGCGTCACAGCAGAACAGGTGCTGAGAGGCAGCCCTACTCCTCCCAGGTAAATCACCTTGACCCTCCTCCAAGGGCAGCCCCCACATTTTTTAAACCAACCCATTCCGTACCTTCTCCCCAGACCTCAGCTCCTTGAGAATACTTAAACTTCCCTGATTTTCACCCAAGCACCGGCCTGGCACACCTAGGCTGGAATCTTCTAGCTTCGTCCCACAGTTGAGCCAACGGTGGAAGGGTAAGCTTGCCCAGGGGCAAATCCCACCTCTGGTGGGGTGTCTAGCAAGAAGATTTCAGTCACCCTTGCATGACTTTAACACCAACCAGGTAGTCTATGGGGTGGAGGCAGATTTCTAGATTGTCCTCGCCATCCCTAAAAAGGAGGCTGAAATAGGCAACCTGTTGGCCGTGGAGGTAGCCCTGGGTGCTTTGGTCTCCTAACCCAGCTAGGGGGAGTTTACACCACACAACAGCAGTTCAACGGCCCCTTTTCTAATCCCCCCTAAGAACTAAATGGGTTTCCTGCACTGGATTACACTCATGTGCCTTGTACTTTGCCAAGTCCCCAGCTTAGGATAAGAAAAATATGAGAGGGTAAACAAGGAGGGAGGAGAAACACTAAGCATGGTTGCCAGAATCCTGTTTGGCGGCTAACATTTTTGGATTTTGGCTTCTGTACTGACACTGAAAGTGTTGGGCTATGACTCTGGGAGACCAGGGTTAAAATCCCTGCTCAGCCATAGAAAGCCATTGGGTGAATCTGGGGAAGTCACACTCTCTCAGCCTCGGAGGGAGGCAAGGGCAACCCCCCTCTGAACAAATCTTGCCAAGAAAGCCATGTGAAAAGTTTGCCTTCAGGTCTCCATAAGTCAGAAATGACTTGAAGGCAGACAACGACAAAGTTCCTTTATGGAACTTAACGTTGGACAATTTTCCCTGATGCTCAAAGGCTGCATTCAGGTCAAAGTGGCAGGAGTAGAGTTGTGCATACAGTGTCATTGCACATTGATGTGCATTGTGCACTAATGCGCATTGTCCTGCACATGGATGCCGCATTCAGCTGCACACTCAGCCTCCTGGTCAGCTGCACAATATCAACAGTCAACACATGGACTGTACTACACAACTAATCTGGAAGACAGTGATGCTGATGCTCAATCTCAGCTGTAGTTTTTCCTTCATGCTGCTCCGTGGGGGAATGTGCCAAAGCCCACACACTCCATGGATACCGGATGCTGAGAAGTGTCTCCTCTCCATTCTACACTCTGGGAGGTTCCCTTATCCAGACTGGCCTCAAACTTTAATATCATGCAAATTTAAAATTAAAAGGTGGCAAGGAACTGTTCTGGATCCCTCTCTCCAATCTGGCCACCATTTAGTTATAGGAAATAAACCGGATGCCACTTGAGCCCCTAGGGCTGCTTGGGAATGGCCGCAGCCACGGGGCATCCTTGTGGACGGATATTTTCTTGCATGGTGGTCTTTGAACTGAAAGGGAGCTGTGCCAGGGGTCAGGCTCTGTCCCATGCCCCTCTTGATTCTGCCAATTAAGAAAAGTTTGGTGGGTTGACCATGGCATTCTCCCCCTTTTCCTCCTTCCCCTGAAATATTTCAACCAAGGTTTTTCACCTGTAGTCCCCAGCATCAACGAGAATGCCCAGAAAAGAGATGTCAAGGGTGTTGCTAGGGAAGCGGGCATGGTGGGAGGCAGCCTTCAAGTCATTTCTGACAGGCAAGCCTATCATGGGGTTTTCTGGGGCTGAGAGTGTGTGACATGCTCAAGGTTTCCAGGGCCAAGCGGGGAACTGAGCCCTGGTCTTCAAGCTCGTAGTCTAATGCTCAAACCACTACACTATTCCTTAGTCCCAAGTAAAAATTCTGCCTCCCAATTAAATTTCCCTCTACTCCCTAAATTTCTAGCCTTGCAGTAACTTAAAAACTAGAGTTGAGCATTTGCAAAGCGAGTCAAGACATGGAAAGAAAAGGGGCAGCCAGAATGACTCAGGGGAGGGAAACCCCGCAAACAGAAGAGTTCTGGTGTGAATGGTTTTCAGCATCTCGCTCTCTGCAAGCCTAGAAATTTGCAAACTGAAGGCAAATTTTGTGGAGGGGGCAGAATTCTCATTTTGGGTGGCAATGCCTGCCTGCATTTGCCTCCCCCACAGCTATCCCCCTGGAAGAGGGCAGTTCCCAAGGCAAATCTCATTCGCCAGTCTCTAGCGTCCGTGACAAGCGGTGGCTCCCCGGGACAGGTGGAAGCGCGACCCCCGCCTCCGCCCCGGGCTGGAAGCCGCGCTCGCGGCCGCTTCGGGCCTCCTCCACTCTTTGCCCTGCAACCCCACCTAGTGGACAACGTGGGACCTGCAATAATTTCCCATTCAGCCCCCCCTCCCCACTTAAAAAAAATGTTAGAAAGTTCTTTCATACATCTTTTCAAAAAGAATGCATTCCTTTTTTAAAAACAGCTCTGCTGATCTCATTGATAAGAGTCTTGCATCTGGTTTTTGAATTCATGTTGATGCAATAGGATGGAATTTTAAAAATCTTTTTTTTTCTTTTGCAAATGCATTTTTTATTACTTCTGAACACTAGAAGTTATATTCTCTCTATATATTTCCAAGCCAAACCGTTTTGCTCTTGGTATGTGCTTTTCAGTTCTGTTTGTTAATCACTTCAATATATAGTCAGGGATTAATTGCACGCTTCATTCTTGGGAGAAGTGCTGTTCATTTGCTTCTTAATCACCTATATTCCTTAGAGGGGTGGGTTGGAATCCTACCAGTGTGTCTTGTATGCATAAGTTCCCATACAGAAGGGCTTGGACACTTTGATCCAACATGGAATGTCTGTATTCTATACAGAATTGCAGCAGCGTTCCAAACGCTCCTCCACACTGCACATGGGTGCGGATTGTACACGGATGAACGTGTGCATTCCTCATGTTTTGCACTTCGTGCATGGAACAGGCAGACAGGCCTGTGCATTTAGTTGTCACATTCATTCATGGTAATTGCAATTAGCTAACAAAGCGGTATTGCACAACTTCCCGGTGGACATAAAAAGATGCTCCATCTCCTCCATGAAGGATTTTGGCCTTGAGAGCCAGCACGGTGTTGGAGTGCAACTCTGAGAGACCAGGGTCTGAATCCCTGCTTGGCCATGGAAGCCCACTGGCTGACCTTCGGCAAGTCACACTCTCTCATCCTCAGAGGGAGGCAAAGGCAACCTCCCTCTGAACCAATCCTGCAAAGAAAACTCCATGATAGGTTCACCTTAGGGTCGCCAGGGGTTGGAAATGACTCGAAGGTACACAACCACCACCACATTCACACTGATGAGCTGTTACCAAGAAACGAAGGCCTACAACTCCAGTGCAACAAACAGCCCATCCCAGGTCCTGAAGGATCTAGACATTATTCAGGCTCAAGTTCAGACTAAAGCCCTGAGTAAATCCACTCCCCCGCCAGCATGGAATTCCCCAGCTCCTGCTGTCCCCAGGGCCTGGGATGGGCTGTGTTTGAGGACCTGACCGGGATCATGAGATTTTACATGTGCTCTGGGGACAGCCCAGGGGATCAGCCAGGGGGGCACGGGCCCTGTTGACTGGGCAAGGGGTTCTTTCTCTCTCTGCCCCCCCCAGGATTGCTTTCCCTCCTGCAGTGCCACTCATGTCTGACGGGGCTGTGCCGCCCTGCCACCCGGGACCGGCCGTGGGCCCTGCCCTGTCTTGTTTCCAGCGTGTACCTAACGCAGATGAGCGAACCAAAGTGGAACGTCAGACTCAGCTAATTTCTGTCTCCTGGCAACACCCATCCTGCCAGTCTGCTCACCCTCCTGGCGTGGTGAGCGCATTCCGGCAGACTTTCCTTTTCAGTAAAGTGCCCAACCCAAACCCTCTCGTCAGAGAGCAGAGAGAAGGCAAGCTGCTGGGGGCCTCCACCTGGTGACGGCTGGGTCATAGAATCCCAGAGCTGGAAAAGACCCCCGGGGCCATCCAGTCCAACCCCCTTCTGCCATGCAGGGAGGCACCATCAAAGTCCTCCCTTGGGCAGAGGGCCACTATTACAACCTGCTGTCAGCTGATTGTGGAAGCTAAGTAAGGATGGGCCTGCTTAGTCCTTGGATGGGAGATCGCCTCCCCAGGAGGGAATCCTAGGAAATTTCCAGGAAGGGTAAGGAGACGATCCTTCCTGAAACCCAGGATAGCTGCCACTGCCAGCCAGAGATAGCAATATAGGGCTTACACAGACCCTCCAGGGCCTGACTCAGTATAAGGCAAACGCCCATCTTGGCTGTCACGTCCCTTCCTACTCTCCTCTCCTCCAGGCTAAACATCCCTAGCTCCTCACAGGGCTTCATGGTCTCCAGGCCTTCTACCATTTTGGTTGCCCTGCTCTGGACATCTTTCAGCTTGTTTATATCCTTCTTGAGCTGCGGTGACCAGAACTGGATACAGGATTCCAGGTGAGGTTTGACCAAAGCAGAATAGAGTGGTACTGTCATTTCCTTTGACCTATACCCTATAATCCTATTGATGGAGTCCAGAATCACATTGGCTTTTTTAGCCGCCACATCACACTGCTGACTCAAGTTCCTAAGACTCTGGAGACAGACTAGAGGATTAGTCTGGGGTGAGAGGATCCCCTTCCTGGTCTTGCTTGATTTTCTGTATCTCAGACCTTGGATGAGAGACCCCCAGGAGGGAAGCACAGGGGTCTCTGGACAAAGCCAGCAAAGAACCCTGCCTGACTCTGCCACCCTTAATGTAGCCATCTGATCTGGAGAAGAAGGGGGCCATTCCTAGTTAGACCTTGGATGAGAGACCACCAAGGAAGGGTCTTGGTTTTTCTGTGGTGGTCTCTTCTCCAGGGTCCAAGCAGGATCAACCTTCTCTAGCTTCTCCATGCATTGCTGAGAAAAGAGTTCCACTTGGGGCCCCAGAGAGCCGCAGCTGCCAGTCAGAGCAGACAATACTGGGAAGGATGGAGAGAGGATCGGACTCTACGTAAGGGCAGGTGCCTGCCTTCCTGTGACCACCGAGTTATGCCAGGTGGTGCTAATAGGAAAGTACCTCCTGGGAAGAGTAGTGGGAAGTAGTGGGCTACTCATATGCCCCCCACCCCACCCCATGAGACCCTGGAGATGCCAGGTTGTCTTCTGGATTTTGGAAGCTAAAGGCAACTTGCCACATTCCCCCTGAGCAAGGGGAATTCCCAGCTGCGAAGAGGAAGAGTGGGAGAATGCCTTTTGAAAGGGGAGAGAGGCATAGAATCCTAGGGCTGAAGGAGATCCCAAGGGCCAGCCAGTCCAACTCCAGTCTGCCATAGAAGAAGGCACAACCAAAGCACTCCTTTTCACAGGTGGCCATCCAGCCTTTGCTTTAAATCAGTGGTTCTCGACCTGTGGGTCCCCAGATGTTTTTGGACTTCAGCTCCCAGAAGCCTTGAGCACTGACCATAGTGGTTGGGGCTTCTGGGAGCTGAAGTCCAAAAACATCTGGGGACCCACAGGTTGAGAACCACTGCTTTAAATCCTCCAGAGAAGGAGACTACACCACACCCCAGGGTAGCAGCATATTCCACTGTATTTGAACGGCTCTTGCAGTCAGGAAGTTCTTCCCAATGTTTAGTTGGAATTTCTTTTCCTGTAGTTTGAAGTCATTGCTCCACAGTATCCTAGCCTCTGGAGCAGCAGGAAAAAGTTTGCAGCCCAAACACAGCAGCCCAAAGAGGAACGTTGAGAAGCTGGTTTCTACAGATGGCTGAGTTCCAGGCAAGATGGAAGAAGCAGGAGGAGGCTTGGCCCAGGAGCAAACACCAGCAAGGACTGGATAGCCGCTAGGATTCCCCAAGCTCAGGACCTGGCCCTGAGCTTCTGAGTCTGGATCTTCTTCCCTGGTTCTTAGGGCAAAGGAGAGGAATCTCAGTGTGAGAGAGATGCCTTTAAAAGTGTGTGCATGGATTCCATGCCGGGAGAAAGGTGACTGCATACATTGCATAAAACAAAGAAGTAATTGTTTTTGTTTGTCCAACGTAGTGTTCTTATTTTTTTTATCTGAAAGGGCGCATGCCCTGTGCAGCTGTGCTTGATGCTGCAGCCATCCTGCTTGATGTCATCACCAGGGGTTGCCCGTTGTGGCACCTCAGGTGTCACACCAGCAGGGTCATCCCTAGGCCGCCTGTTTTCACCTCGAAGCCCCAGGGCCTGGGATCATCCCCACCATCTAGCAACCCAAGCAGGGGCGGGAGGGCAGGTTGCAAGTGGCAGAGGGCAAGAAGCAAGGGAGGAGAGCCTGGCAGAGGTGCCAGGTGGGGTCAGGGAGGGAGGCAGGTGGAGGAAGCTGGTGAGGCGGGTCGCAAGAAGGAATGGGGAGGGGGAGAGGTGCTGTGGGAGGGCTCAGGGAGCAAGAGGGGGAGGCACAAGGTGAGGCAGAGCGCTAGGGAAAGAGGTGGGGTTGGCAGGGTTGCCTTTATCAGAAGGCAGTCACTCTCAGAGGCTTCCAGGAACACAGCTGAAAAAGCCCCTGATCCTAGGAGGGCAGCATTAGAAGTGCCCGTGCATGGCTAAATGTTGTGGTTGTTGCTGCTGTTAGAATCAAAGAATCATAGCATCATAGAGATGGAGGAGGCCCCAAGGGCCATCCAGTCCAGCCCCATTCTGCTATGCAGGAAGATAAGAAGTGCAGCCCCCTTGAAAGACGCCCATCCAACCTCTCCTTAAGGACCTCCAAAGACAGAGGGCCACCCCTCTCTTTCCTTGTGCTGAACAACTCTTACAGTAAAGAAGTTCTTCCTGATGTTTACGTGGAATCTCTTGTAGCCCGTTGGTTTGCGAATCCATTGGTTTGTGTTCTAATCTCTGCTGCAGCAGCAAAAAAAGCTGGCTCCATCTTCCCCATGGCATCCCTTCAGATATTTGAAGGTGGCTCTATTGTATCACCTCTCAGTCTTCTCTTTTCATCAACCCCATCATAAATCTTGGCTTCTAGACTTTTATAATCTGGGTCTCCCCTTAAGCAGAGGCTGGACGGCCACCTGTCCAAGGGAGGGCTTGGATGGTGTCTTCTTGCATGGGAGAAGAGGGCTAGACTGGATGACCCTGGGGGTCTCTTCCAGCTCTGTGATTCTACAAGGAAGAGGAAGAAGAGGAGGGGGAGGAGGGGGAGAGGTTGAGTGTGGATTTCCCCACCCCAGGGACATGGAAACGTCCAGGTGCCCCACGTTGACAACTCGCCTGTGAAGAGAGAGTTGACCGGTGGACTGGGGTCTGGCCACGTCCAAAGTACTTCAAATGTCGCTGTGAAAACCCATGGGTGGAAACTCCTTCGCCTTCCCCGCTGTGACCTCTCCAAAGCACCCCGAAGCCTCACATCAGCCTTTTGAAAGCAGGGAGGGGAAAGAGAAAAGGCCCAGGCCTGCTTTTCCACCGGGGAGGGGGAACCGAAGGCAAACTGGCGGCGAGGCCCTTTTGTGTTCGACGGGCCTCGTCTCTAATAAAGTCTGGACGCAGACCAAGAAGCAATTTTCTCAAGCAAAACCACAATGCCGGCCACAAAAGGGGGAATATCAGAACGATCTGGCTCCTTTCTCTCTTTAGCAGCCCCAGGAAACAAAAAAGAGAGGGCAGGGGGAAAAGGGAAGCGAATCACCTGTTGGTTCCCATACAATCTTGGGACGACGGAGGTCATTATCCTGCAAAGCTTCACATTTCTAAAGAGCTTCTTTGGACACTGACGTCTTGTTTCAAGCGAGAGATTGTCAGGTGGGCGATTTCTTTCCCCCGCTGTCTCTCTATTTAATTTTTAAAAAAGACACGCAGACACACAAACCACCAGGGCCCCCATCCTCGTTCCGGCCCCAACCACCACCCAGCCCTCTTCCCAAGGGCAGGGCTGGACGGAGGAGGGCCCGGCGAAAGGGCCTTTCAGAGGATGCTCTCTGCAGCTGACAAAAGGCGCCGGGGTTTTCTGTCACGCTTTTCATTTCCTTGATGGAACCTCAATTGTCGGGCCTTCAAGAAAATGCACTCCCGCTCTTTGTCACCGAAGGTAATTCGATCGACCCTTTGCAAAAACACACCGGTTTCCGATTCTTTTCAAAAACGGTTATGGCCAGGGGAAGGAGAAAGGGGAAGGAGAGGGTGAGATATCCGAGATGCTCAATTGAACATATTTTTTTTGTGGGGGGAGGAAAAAGAAAAGAGGGTTGGTGGGGGGGAGCAGTGGAAAGAATGACGTCTGTAGGTCTGTAGTGCATGAATCCATTGCAAGCTGCTGTTTCGGTGCAAGAGGGAGCAAGAAAGAGAGTGCGCATGCAGGCTATTGTCATAACTTATAAGTTGCTGGATTTCATTGAAGTTGAATATCAGGACCTCCCTCCCTTCTAAAGCAATTCTGTCTCAAGGATATGAAGGGTCACGTTGCCCTGGTGGCACTATGCAAGGCATTATGCATTGCTTGCATTAGTGGACTGCTGCACCAAGCCCAGCTGTGCACCTGCAATGGGCAGGGCATGGCCCATGCGCAACCGTGCCACACATGCGACTCCCTTTTCTCTACCGTGAAATGAAAATGTCTGTTCCGCACAGGACAAAACTGTCCAACTGCCCCTGGACAGGAGCGTCCATCTTGGCAGACACCAACTTATGATGCCAACCTGTGTGTTGCAGGGAAGTAGAATGCACAAGAAGAAACAGGTTTAGGAACAGGGTAATCTCTTAAAACAAATAGAAGAGGAGAGGATAAAGGTAATATTAAAATGGCTGCTGCTATCTTTCAGTCTTCACAAGCTTATATGAGTAGGATCTTGTGAGGAGCAAGAACACCCTCTGGGACACCAGGGCGAACGCCTGCCCGGCTGCTTTGGATCCGGCCATGCTGCTGCAGGCAGGACGAACCGTGCCCAGCCCATCTTCTGCACCACGGCTGCAGGGTTCATCGGCAAGGATTATTTAAAGGCCAAAGGCGCATTAGAACCGGACAGATTAAAAGCAGTTAACACAATATGAAGTCATTTGCATGAACAATTTGGACAACGTCAGTAATGTCTCCCCCGCAAAAAAATGGTACATATTACCAAACAACCCCATTTTTATATGGAAAGCCAGCAGTGTTGGCACTGGGTAGATCTCTAAGGAGAGGGTATCCCATAAATGGGGTGACAGCAGAGAAGGGCAGGTTGCACATGAGGGAGAGTGTTGCCACCGCGCATGGCTCTGACAGGTGAGACTTGGAGGAGGGTCTGTCCAGCAAAGAATGGGGAAAGCTACTTCAGATCAAATCTTGGAACAGAATTACTACCCTGATTCTGATTCTAGGGTTCTGTGTTCCACTGGAAGAAAAATCTATGGTTTCCATGGACTGCTAGAAGGACAAACAAATGGGTATTAAGGCAAATTAAGCCTGAAATCTCCCATGGAAGCCAAAATGACTAAACTGAGGCTACCATCCTTTGGACATATCATTAGAAAAAGAAATCATAGAATTGAAAGAGACCCCAAGGGCCATCCAGTCCAACCCCCTTCTGCCATGGAGGAAGACACCATCAAAGCACCCCCCTGGGCAGATGGCCACCCAACCTGTCCTTAAAAACCTCCAAAGAAGGAAGAGAGTCTACCACCATTGAGGCAGCGTATTCCACTGCCAAAAATTTCGAATGTTCCCTTCCTATCCATCTTTCGCAACCATTCATGGAAAGCAGGAATGCCACGGCATGGACCATCTTGACTTTGGTACTCCATAACTTCACCCCTGAGGACTCTGTCTGGTTCCTTCATAGCTGCCCGCCCAAGTCTCGTCTTCGTCTGATTTCTTAACCACAGGCTCCGTTTTGATCAATGGCGGAGCCAATGGATGGAAAATCTTTAACCGCTTCAGTGTTTTCACCACCCACTTCAATGTCATGTAAATCCGTTGTGGTCACTCCTTTTGTTTTCTTAATGTGTCCCATCTCTCCTTCAGCTTAAAAGAACTACATTAAAGGTTCAGAAGTCACCTGCTGAAAACTCCGCTGAACACGGAATTTCAAAGCAAATTCCAAAAAGAAAATTCTCCAGGGTCTCTCCCTCTCTCTCAATCTCCCTCCTTGGCCCTTCCCCAGAGCATCTAGCAGGAGGCAAAGGAACCTCATTTGGCAGGATGCCTTTAATCAAAGGCCATAAACGCAGTGCCCCGAGGCAGTAATTCCATGACAGCTGAAACTTCATTTTAAATTAAGACACTCCAAGGACTTTCCTGAAAGCCTGGAAAACAAACAGATTAAAATAGCTGTTAACCTGTCACAGTTGCTGCATGCACCACTTACATCCACCCCTGATCCAACGAAGAGCTCCTGAGGAATTCATGGTTTTTTAAATAAAAAATAAAATAAAAAACCCCAGAGAGAGCAAGAGAAAGACCTCCTGAAAAACGGGTGGTTCCTCGGCCGTCGGATGCTGCTCCTCCTTTTCCTGACAGCTTCTGGTCCCGTTCGTCACTTGGGAAGAAAAGTTTGAAAAAAAGAAAACGTATCTTGAAAGCTCATGACAGGTAATGGTCTATAATTAAGACAAACACCCAAAGCCTGTGAAAGGGCAATTAAAACACATTACTCTTAGCAACAGCTACAACATGCGCCATACTTTCCTGATGCAAAAGCTTTTCAGTGGAAGGGAGGGAAAACAGGGAAATACAGAGGCAGCTGTCTTGCAGCGAGTTCCAACCAGAGTAGACCCGCTGGGTCCATTATTGAATGGAAAGTCAGCACAGAGGTAAACCCAGTTCACTCACTGGATCTACTCTTTCCGCACTAGCCTGTCATAGCATGATGATTCCACTTTCAACATCCTATGGAACCCTGGGGTTTGCAGTTTCGGGAGGGGCCGGCCGGCCCCTCCCGAAACTGCAAACCCCAGGGTTCCATAGGATGTTGAAAGTGGAATCATCATGCTATGACAGGCTAGTGCGGAAATGGCCTAGGAGAGCTGAGCTCCGTGCATTGGATTGGAGGTTTTGAGTTTTGCTAGATTATGGATTTTTTGTTCCAAAATATTCTTCCCCCTCCAAAATCAAAATGCAAAACATCTCTCTCCTTCAGTCAGTAACATTGTCAGTATTTTCCCTTTTTAGCACTACTTTTTTCTATCATAAGCAATAGGTGCATACATTTCTCACAACCTAATTTCATTTCATTTTAACCATTCATTCCCCTTATGCAAACCCTGTTGTTTGATTTTAACTTGCTGTGGGTCCAAGAACTAGTGCAATAAATGTTCTGCTTTTTAAAAAAAAATAAAAAAATCACATGAAACCATTTTGGACGCGTATTTATCTTCCTGGATGAAATCTGTTTTTTTCGAACGTACTTCTCTCTCAAAATAAGTACACTTATGAGCTAAACGGCTGGCGTCAGAACTGCCGGACTTTCTGACTGCAGGCTTTTAGAAAATAAATGTTTAACGTGATAAGCGTCTCCACCAGAAAGTCCCTGGTGGTAAAACTCACTTGCATTGTGTTTGAAGATGTTTGTATCTCCGAAAACAGAGACAATTGTCCAAAAATAAGGATAATTGTCAGGCAATATTGCAGAAATAGAAAGTTCTGAAACTTTCCCATTAACACATGGATATGGTAGCGCTTGAGGAAACAAACACACAGAAAATCTGGGGTAACGTGAAGCCCTGAGTGCCACTCGGGCGTGCCCTTCTTGCTTCGTGCCGCCTTTCAGGTGACGACTCATTACGGCCGGGAGAATGTACTGAAGGCTGCGTATTTACCACCGTGGGAGAAGACATAATTCTGAATGACGGAAGGCACAAGAACTCTTTCAATTAAATTTGAATCCTTCGAACCACAAAAATGGGGTAAAGTATTGCATTTTGTTCATATGTGGCACTTCCTTCTCCAAAACAATCATCTTTTAAAAAATAGTTCTCTGTTCAGTTTCCGCACTAGCCTGTTACGGGGCTACTATTCCACTTTCAACATCCTACGGAATCCTTTGGGGCCCCTCCCTAAACTCCAAACCCAAGGATTCCATAGGATGTTGAAAGTGGAATAGTTGCCCTGTAACAGGCTAGTGCGGAAATGGCCTCACCACTTTGTTAAAATAGATTAAGAGAAATAATGGAAAAAATAGCCTGGACCTTCTTCTTAGTTAGAGCCATTTTCTAATTCCATCTCTTTCTGTCCTTTCTTGTTCTGGCTCTTTGAAGTCACAACACCCACGGAAGCCAAATCTGTACGGTGGAACTGGACCAACTGGGTAAACTGGTGTGTGTGTGTGTGTGTGTGTGGGCAGGACAGAGAGAGGTTGGAAATAAGGTAAACATTTCAGCAATGATGGGGAAAAAATATCAATACAGGGAGGCTTCTACACTTTTAATGAGAAAGGAAAAAAAAATCCCAACAACAAAGCTACATGGTATTGGAGAAAAAAAATAAAATGTTACTTACAAGTGTTTGCAGTCTTGACTCTCATTATATTTACAAAACACTCTCCTGCTAATCCCAGAGGCTAAATAAACTGATTATCAGCTTGGTTTCTTTATGTCCTGCCTTTCTCTTGAAGCTGGGACTCAATGCTGCTCACAACTAAGTGAACTTTTAAGCCAATTAAAAAAGCACACCAAGAAGCATTAAAAAGCAACTGAAAAAAAATCATAGCATGAAAACATGAGAGAAGTAAAAACAATTGAACGGCATAGAAATTGAGAGAGCACAGCAGCCACTCATTAAAAGCACCTTCTGCAGTAGTTGCCAAAAGTTTGCTCAGATAAAAAGGTCTTTGCTTGGTTAAATTGTCATACAAGAGCGTTCGCCTTTTCCTTCTTCCTTCTCTTTCTTGCAGTCTTTCCTTCCCCACCATCTCTTCCGCTTTCTTCTCCTCTTTTCCTTTTGGGAAAAGCAGTTGGACCGCCAGATATCTCTGACCCAGAGTTTCATGTGAGCAGCATTTTCTGACTGAAATCCGGATGAGAAAGAGGCTCAGGTGTGCCACCTCCAACGGTACTGGATTGGGACCGAAGCTCTGAACCAGCAGACACTCCCTCTGCCCGCACACACCAGATTTAAGGCTCCAGGTTCATCTCTGTGTCATTTTCTGGAAAGAATTTCATTTAAAATGAAACTGGAATTATGATCTGAGTGTGCATTAGACAGGGAAAGCCACACACACGCTGGGAATTTTGCAAATGTGGCCACAACAGCATGCATTTAGCTCACCCCCTCTTTTTGCAGCCTCTAGTTCTACCAAAGGACTTGAAATGTAAACTGGAAGGCATACAGCAGAGCAGGGGGTTTGGCGTTGTGGGGGAGAGGCAGGAGAAAATGGTGCCCAACAAGCCCCCGGCATTCACAAACGGCACACATGTGAACAGCACACTATACACGAAGTCTGTGCAGGCAGTTTTATTTGTAGGAATCATGCATTTACTTTAAATCAATGGATCTGGTCTCCTTAAACAGTCCTGGTGCTTTTCTCACAGGCAGAAGAAAGAGCAGGATTCGGCCCGCGTGCATATGCACGTTTTGCTCTGTCTTGGTTTCCCGACACAAAAGTCTCCAGGACAGAGGAGAGGGCTGATAAATCTACAGCTTGCGCAAGGGTCTTGCAATTAATTGCACAAGGTGCTTTTCCCCAAGGTTGGGTTCAAGTGTCCAGAGAACTAACAATGGAAGCTCTACAGGACATTCCTCCCCCCAAGAAAGAAGTCTGGAGACTTTCTCCCCTTTGACCTCGGGCTCTATTATCTGAATTGCTCGGGTCTATTCAATTCCACTTAGTGAAACTTGGAGCTATTCAACCAGCAAATTTTAAACTCTGAAAATTGCTGGGAGTCATCAGATGTTTGCAGAAGAATTATGCTAACAGATCTGGATTCTTCTTTCCTTTTCTTATTTTAAATAGAAAAAAAGTAGCATTAGTAAGTCTCCGTCATCCATCTAAAATATACCCGTAATGAATTCTCGCTGCCTGTTCTTGTCTCAAGTTACCCTGCCATCTGAAATGCACAGGGAAATGCCGAGTTATTTTCCCTCATTAGCTGTATAAGATGTTTCTCGTTATGGCTTTTTAATTTTATCAAAGGCCACCTCTTGTGCAGAATAAAGGAGGCTGTATTCTTGCAGTGATGCAAAAATCCTAAAACAGGGAGGGGGGAAATTAAAATTATAAACTGAGCTGACCGGAGGGTGGGCATGAAAAATTTCTATTCCGTGTGAGAGATACTCTGTTCCAGCGGTTGAAATGAGTTTACATTTATGGTGCAGGAAAGGTTCCCATTAAATTGGTGGGTAACTCCCAAAAACACCCAAAGAGAGGAAAATATATTTTTTGGGCAAAATTGTTATCATTTTCACTTCTGTTCCGTTTTTTTAAAAAAATGCAAAATTCTACACTTATTAAAGAAATTTCTAAAAGGATAACTAAATGGCAATTCATTGAAAATTGAGTGTGAGTTTTGGGGAAAAGGTGGGGTTAAAATCAAGACAATCATAATGAGGAAGAGGAGAGGAAGAAATATTAATTACCTTACAATAACAATTTAAACAACAACATTTCAGCAATGCAATAAAAATGTATTCAGTCTGAAAGAAAATCCTCCAATGGTTTCCACAAAAATGCATTTTTAAAAATGTATGTATGCATAAATATGAATATTTCTTATGAGCTGTACAGATATAAATGGCAGGCAAAAAGCCTGATGCAAAGCAATGTGGAAAACAGAGCCAGCCGTCCAGCGCTTTTGATCCGCTTCTTACGCTCAGATGGAGAAACCGACCAGCAAAAGGAAAGGAACGAAAAGGGATCTTGCCACATGAAAGTGACAGTAAGATCGCCTCTGCATATTTTGAGATGGGTTTTAAAAATATTTTTTTAAAGACTCTTTTTAAAAAGAAGGAAAGTGAAGATATAAACTCCACAGAGGGACTAAAAAGGCATAGAACAGAGCAGAAGAAGAAAAGATCCCAAAGTTAGACAAACTAAACCAAGCACTATTAATAACGTGCACGCAATTCTCAATGTTAGGTGGAGTATTTTATAATTTCTGGGCTTCTTGTAAGTTTCTATCTCACCTCTCTCCCCAAAATGGACCCAAGGCAGCCTTCGCCCTCCTTCCTTTGCCCCCACAATTCACCGGCCGCCCCCTCCCCGCTTTGCTCTTGAGAATCCCTCTTTGTGCCTTTTTGGTCTCTTTCCCAGCAGAACGTTCTCAATTAACCAGGAAAAGAGCTGCAATTCACGAAGCGTTCTCCTTGCTTCACAGCCCCACGGCTCTGGGAAGAAACCCCGAGAAATGCCCTTTCCCCTTGCTCTTTTGGCCAGTGCCAGGAAGGCACACAGAAAACAAAACAACAGGTTGTGTTAACGGGGTCTCTCTTTCCCCAGCACATGCCTCCGTGCCGCACTGGAAGGCTGCAAAGTGGACTTCACGAGGGGCAAGGGACTGGAGACCTCTACCACGCTGGAGGCCAACCGTGGATGGGGGTCAAAGGGCCGGAGGACCACTCCAGGAGAGCAGGTTTCAGATCCTGGCCAAGCCGCAAAAATCCACGGGGTGGCCTTGGGTGCGTCCCATTCTCTCAGCCTCAGAGGAAGCAACTAGAAGCCCCCTTCAATTTAATCTGGCGAGCTCCCCCATTTTTTAGATCACATAGTTGTTTGGGTGCTGGACTGTGACTCCAGGAGACTGAGGACCACATCCCCACCGAGTGACCTTGGGTCAAGCATTCTCTCTCAGGCGGAAAGAAAGGCAATGGTGAACTTTTTTCCCCCGAGAAAACCTAGGACAGAGCCTCAGTACTGGTGTCAGTGTGGTGCAGTTATCTCAGTGTTGGAAAGGACTGTGGAAGTTCTTGCTGTGTGTGCCCCTGACTCATTTTCCCCGCGTGGCAACCCCAAGAGTCCCACAGTCCTACACCAGCATGGTGATCCTAATGTGAACCTAAAAAGACCTAAAGACACCAGATCCTGTCTGATCATGGAAGCTGAGCAGGATCAGCCCTGATTAGTCCTTGAATGGGAGACCCCCAACAAACAGCAGGTGCCCTAGGCTCTGTTTCAGAGGAAGGAACTGGCAAAACCACCTCTGAGGATTCCTTGCCCAAGAAAACCCTGTGAAATGCAAGGGGTTGCTGTAAGTCAACAGGCACATTTGCACACACACGATGAACCTATCACAGAGTTTTCTTGAGAAGATTTGTTCAGAGGAGATTTGCCATTGACCTCTTCTGAGGCTGTGAGAGAGAGTAGGGCTTGCCCAAGGTCAAGGCTGAGTAGGGGTCTCCAGAGCTCTGGCCCAACACCAACACCACTACCCCATGCTGGCTCTCAGGATTCCTGGAGACCAGCAATCCAATCCCCTCTGCTCAGCCGAGACAACCCATTGGGTGATCACGGGCATGTCACACTCTCTCGGCCTCAGAGGAAGACAGAGGTGGCAAACCTTTGGGTAATAAACGTTGCCAACAAACCTCTCACAAAATCCTAGGAGCTGGTCATGGCAAGTCAGAGTCAGCCTGAAGGTACTCCCTGGGGCACAAAAGAATAACCACCACATCAAGGAGCTCTCCCTGGTCCTGAATACTTTATCCCTACAAAAGGCTCCAAATTGTGCATCACCCTTTCCAAGTTCACACTAAAACACAAAGCATATCCCCTACCTGGCTGACACAGAAGCCTACAGCTGCACATTTGCAACCCACAAGCAGGGTCTCTCCTGGCTTGGCCCAGCATTTCCAGAGATCCCAAAACATCCTGCCCTGATTCTTTGCTCCTTCTCCTCCCTGGGCTGTTCACCAACCTCCTGGGGCAACCGCCAGGCCCACTAGAAGCTGACCCGGTGCAAAAAAATCACTCCACAGGTTTATCTTTCTATTCAGAACATTGCAAAGCAGTCAAGTCAGTGGCCAAGATAGTTTCTGTGGCAGCCAGGTGGTGAACAAACTGTGGTTTTTCTGTCTGAACTTCCAAGGAGCTGAGCACATTTGGGGGAAAGAGTTCAGTAGCACCTTGGACATTTTTAAAGTTCAGACAGAAACCTGGAGCGTATTGACTGCCCCACTGCCACAGAGGGCACCATCTGCCACCAACTAGGGCATCTTAAGATGCTCTGGCACATCCTTAGAAGGGGCCGTGGCACACCTCCCAAGGAGCCCCATTTGCGCACCAGAAGTGGTGTGGGTTGGCATTGAAGCCACGGGGGAGTTGAGCCTTTTTTCCATTTCCCAAAGATTCGAGTTCATTTCCAGTTCTCTGCTCCACCTCCCAGGACTAGAAGTTTCTAATTTGGAATATTTCTGTCACCCTCCCTCCCTCCTCCTCCTCCCCCACCATCATAATACACAAAGGCACAAAGGCAGAGCAACCACCCAGGGGAACCAATCTGGATTTGATTTCTCGGTCTTTTGTCATCTTTTTTCTAAATGTTATTTTTATTAAAGTCACTTTCATGGGTGTCTTGCTTTTTCCAGGAGAGGAAAATTCCCGCACTGGGTTCTCAGCTCCAGTCCTTTGTTCTCTGTGACCCCATTTCTGTTATTTATTGAATTATTGTATTCCCTTTTTCTAAAAAAAAGAAAAGAAAAAAAGAATAGGGTTATTGTTTTTGTTGTTGTCTTGCCCGTTTGTGGTTTTTGTCAACTGCTTCTAATTCACCCCATCTCTGCAAGGGGTCAGAACACAGACTAATTTGGTCCAAGGCTCGGCCCACACAAGTGGTCTCTCCGTTGCCACTGCCGGCAGCCCTGGAATGTGTGAAGCCGGAAAAGAGAGTCCTCTCGGGCCACTTGCAGAATGCATTGCAAAGGGATCAGAAAGCACCGCCCTCAGATGGGACAGCAGAAGAGCTTCAAGGTCTCCAGAAGGGACAGAGTCCAAGCGTTTCTTGTCTGCTCACTGCTGCTCAGAGATGTGTCCAAAACTGCACTTTTTGTGATTAAACCAGGGTCCTATTTCACCCTGATTTCACCGAGCCTAACCTGAGCTCACTTGCTTTGGAATCCATTTTCTGCAGCTGGGCTCAGCTCAAGATGGCCCCTTGGGGTCCCATCCAGCTCCACAGTCCAACGATCTAGTAAATAACTAAAATCTTATTTTGGTGAGCCATTTTTCAGCTCAGTCTTGAGAGCTTGAAACTTGCTCTTAAGAACAAGAAGGAGGAAGAGGAGGAAAATGTCCAGAGAAGGCCAACAAAGACGACCAAAGGACTGGAGACTGTGGGAAAATGAGACTGAAACTGTCAGGATCCAATCTTCATTTAGCAAAGTCACACAGAGAAGCGGTAGAAGTTTTATCTAACGACTTGTGGCTTCAGACTGGTACTTGGAATAAACACAGACGCAGGTAGCTTTGAATAAAAGACTAAATACTTTGCTAATGACTCTTCATTTACATCTGTATTGAGAGAGCCTGCTACCTGTCTAATCTAGTGAATAGGAGATTCTTCAGTTTAACTCACCATCCTCCTTGATGGGACTCAAACTCGGAGCATGCGAAGAGTTCAGGGAAAGCAGCCATTGAGAACAAAGAGAGAGAGAGAGAGATCTTTTCAGAGAGAGGGAGGTCTTAACTTTTATAAGACCGATGACCCAAGCAACTGTCCTGGGTCACATGATCTGAGCACCAAAGGTATTTATGATCATGCAATAAAAGACAGAGAAAGGCAAATGGAGAAGATCTGGCATGCAACAGAAAGGGAGGCCCTATCTGGCTATTGCCCATCTGTTCTAACAACAAGATGGAGGGGGGAGAGAGAATGCTGAGATTTCCAACAGTCCCCTTCTCATTCTCTTGGACCAACATCGAAGATCTTCATGCCTTCTCGTAGTCTCTGGAACTTGTCTCTTGGTAGAGGCTTGGTAAGAATATCAGCAAGCATCATTTCTGTATTGCAGTATTCTAGCTGAACACTTCCATTGCGACACATCTCTTGCACCTTATGGAAAGCAATGTCAATGTTCTTCTTGAGTGGCTTCTCACTTTCAGAAAGTTTGATGCAGCTTTGGTTATCTTGCATCAAAATGGTTGGCTTGGGCTCTGTTATGCCTAAGTCCAGAAGTAAGTTATGCAGCCACTTTATTTCATCACATGCTGCTTTTGCAGAAACACACTCAGCACCTGTGGAAGAATCTGCAATTGTAGATCGTTTCTTACTTGACCAGCTTATAGCTCCTCCACCATAGAAGATTAGGTTTCCGCTGGTTGATTTTCTCTCTGCTAGGTCTGCAGCCCAGTCAGCATCCGCATAGGCAACCAGTCGTGGTTGATCACAGGCTGGTAACATCAGCTTGTAATCTGCAGTTCCTTTCAAATATCTGGCAACTCTTTTCACTGCAATGAGATCCTTTTCAGTAGGAGAGTTAACCATTCTGCATAAGATACCAACAGCATTTGCAATATCAGGTCTGGTGAAATTAGCTATGTACAGTAGCTTTCCAACTGCAGTCCTATACTTGTCTCCATTTTTCAAGGGTTCACATTTCTTAGTGTCCTTTAAGAAACCCACTTCCATTGGGGTTGCCACAATATTGGCATCCTTTAAGTCCAAGGCAGTCCAGAAGATCTATTATCTTCTGTTTTCTGGTTAAGATAGAAGCTTCCATCACTGCTTCTTTCTATTTGTACTCCAAGATAGTGTGAGATGTCTCCCAAATTCTTGATGTCTGTCTCTTTCTTGAGATTGTTGACTATCTCCTCACTATCTGCTTTATTTTGACTGCACAGGATCAGATCATCAGCATAACATGCAATATAAGTCCATTTACTGTTTCTGAATCTTTTGTAAACACACTTGTCAACAGTGCCTGGAGTGAAGCCTTGTTTGATAAGAAGTTGGCTTAGCTTCTCACTCCGTACTCTGGCAGCCTGTTTCAGCCATAAATGCTCTTGTTCAATTTGCATACAAGATGCTCTTTCCCAGGAACTTGGAATCCTGGAGGCTGTTCCATGTACAGTTCCTCATCCAATTGTCCATAAAGAAAAGCTGTTTTAACATCAAGATGCTGAACATGCATTTTCTTAGAGGCTGCAACAGCTAGGAGAGTTCTGACGGTTGTGTGTGTGACTACTAGGGCAAAAGTTCCGTTGTAATCTTCACCAAATTGTTGTGTAAATCCCTTTGCCGCTAACCTGGCTTTATATCTCTGAATTTCCCCTTCTGCATCTTGCTTTGTGGTAAAGACCCATTTACAGCCAATTGCCCTTTTTCCTTTTCGCAATTCTGACAAAGTCCATGTTTTATTTTTATATAAAGATTGCATCTCTTCAACAGCAGCTTCCACCCACTTTTGAGAATCTGACTTTGGTAGTCCCTTGATCTTTTGCCAGTCAGAGGGTTGTGGAATCTTCTCCTCTGTGGCTAGATAAGACAATCTATCAGGTGGTACGCCTCTGTTGCTGCGTTGGAGTATCTTCTTACCTGGACTTGGACACCTGGGTCTGCTCCTTGAGCACCGTCCGGTTCCGCGTCCTCTGGCTGCTTCACCACATCTGTAGCCCCTTCTGGATGCGAGACATCTGGAGGATTGTACAGTGTCACATACTCTGGTTGCTGGTGGGAGTCTCCTTCCACTGCAAACAAATCTGGATAGACATCTTGGTTCGGATTAGATTTGGGCTGTGGCCTTTCATCAACATAAACAGCACTTGTTACTTTTATTGTACGCCCATCTGGATTCAGAATTCTGTAACCATTTCTAGCATAACCAACAAAATTCCCTCTTCACTTCTACAGTCAAGTTTGTCTCTTTTCTGTTTGGGAATGTAGGTATATGCTTTACTTCCAAAAACTTTGAGATGATTCAACTTGGGCTTAGTTCCATTCCATAACTGCAATGGAGTTGCATCTCTGGATTTGGTTCACGGTTGCACAAATATGTGGCAGTCATAATTGCTTCAGACCAATAGCATTTAGGCATGTTAGCCTCTAAAAGCATTGTGACTGCCATCTCTTTGAGAGTTCTGTTCATTCATTCTGCCAGCCCATTCTGTTCTGGAGTGTAAACTTGTGTAGTTTGATGTTCAACTCCATGTTCCTTAAAAAACTCATCAAACTCTGCATTAACAAATTCACTTCCATTGTCAGAGCGTAGGCTTTTAGGTTTGTAGCCAAATCTATTAGAGACAAGATTAAAAAATTCCTTGAATTTCTCAAAAGCTTGACTTTTCTCTTTGAGAAGGTAAGTGTATGTATATCTGCTGAAATCATCAATAATAGTCATAAAGTAAGAATTTCCACCTGCAGACTTTTGGCTGAATGGACCACAAAGATCAATATATAAAAGGTCCAGTGGTTTGGTGGATTGTCTCTCTGCAATTGACGAATGTGATGCTCTGACAGCTTTTGCCCTTAGACATTTTATGCATTTCTCATTGTTAGAGCATATTTTAAAATTAAAGTCTATAGCAAGCTCTTGATTAGCCAGTCTCTTTATGCATTCTAAATTTCTGTGCCCAAATCGGCAATGCCATAAGTTTAAACAGTCTCTGTGATTACACTGGATCACACTATTTGCATATGAATTCAAAATTTGCATTTGGTAACAGTCACCATTTAGGATTCCTCGAAAAATTAAATTTTTGCAATGAAGACCAAAAAAAGTTTCCTTTTTGAAAATAACTTTGTTTCCTCTTGCTGTACTTGTTTTGACACTATAAAGAGACACCTTCAAATCTGGGACAAAATAAGCATCATGAATTCTTAAAGTCTCTATCCTGTTGGCGCCAAGTTTTGCTTGCAAAAGAACTGTGCCTTTGCCTTTAGCAAGCACTGATTGTCCATTTGCTAAATAGACAGGAAAGTGTATGCTTGTATCAAGATTTACAGACATTTCTCTCCGATTAAAATAGTGACTAGTAGCACCGCTGTCAATTACAATTATATTTTCTTTTCGATTTTGCATAGGCTTGAGCAATTGTTCATTAATTAGACCAACATTAAAATTTGCAGAAGATTTCTTCTTAGAGTTAAAACCACTTTTATCATTGGGTTTGTGTTGCTGATGTTTCCCCTGAAGTTTTGATATGTTAATTTTGTGGCTATTTGTTCTCTGTGAAGAAGACTCTTTGATATGCAAATTCTGCTCAGCAAATTTAGCGAGCTCTTTTCCAGCAGCTCTTGCCTCAGGTTTAAAATTCCTCAAATTTTTCCTATTTTGATATTCTATAACTTCAGCAACAGCAGTTTCCAAATTTACATCTTCCTTAATTTGTAGAGCATCAATTATGGGCTCAAAAAATTCAGGCAGGCTTCCTAGAAACATTCCCAGTCTCACAGATTCTGAAAGATTTTCTCCAGCACTTTGCAATTCAGATACCATAGTCATGAAAGTGTTAATATGTTCATTCAAAAATCTAGGATTTAACAATTTCATTCTTGTAAGTCTGATTATAATACCACTTTGCTTTGCAATACTGGGAGAGTCAAATAATCTCTTCAGTTTTTCCCATATTTCTTTAGCACTTTTCAAGTCTCTGATGTGATAAACAATACTTGGATCAATGGCTAGGCAAACATAAGCAGTTGCTTTCTCATCATCTTCATCAAATTTCTGCTCTTCCCTATCTTCTGTGGGCCGCTGTCCTTTCACAACCTTAAACAGTCCCATTGTAGTTAATTGCATTTGCATATTCCAAGACCAATTTCGGTAATTGCTACCAGTTAACTTTTCAATAGTAAGCAATGGATTAGAAGCCATTGTTCAAGAGGTCAGTCTCTTCCGGCCGTGTGCCACATGGTCATCAAACAAAGAACTTCTCTTTCTGGGCACGTAACCCAAATATGTGAGAAAATGAGACTGAAACTGTCAGGATCCAATCTTCATTTAGCAAAGTCACACAGAGAAGCGGTAGAAGTTTTATCTAACGACTTGTGGCTTCAAACTGGTACTTGGAATAAACACAGACGCAAGTAGCTTTGAATAAAAGTCTAAATACTTTACTAATGACTCTTCATTTACATCTGTATTGAGAGAGCCTGCTACCTGTCTAATCTAGTGAATAGGAGATTCTTCAGTTTAACTCACCATCCTCCTTGATGGGACTCAAACTCGGAGCATGCGAAGAGTTCAGGGAAAGCAGCCATTGAGAACAAAGAGAGAGAGAGATCTTCAGAGAGGGGTCTTAACTTTTATAAGACCGATGACCCAAGCAACTGTCCTGGGTCACATGATCTGAGCACCAAAGGTATTTATGCTCATGCAATAAAAGACAGAGGAAGGCAAATGGAGAAGATCTGGCATGCAACAGAAAGGGAGGCCCTATCTGGCTATTACTCATCTGTTCTAACAACAAGATGGAGGGGGAGAGAGAATGCTGTGATTTCCAACAGAGACCACCAAGTCCTGGGGAGAATGACCAAGGGAGTTGGGTACGTTTTGGTTGGAGAAAAGAGGGTTGAGGGGTGATACGATGAGAGCCATCTTTAAATATTTGAAGGGATGTCTTGTAAAAGAGGGAGCCAGCTTGTCTTCTGCTGGAAAATGTCCAAGGGGGAGATCTGGTGAGGATGAGAAGGAGAAGCGAAGCAAGAGACAAGCTCCATGTGCTAATAGATGATTACCTGGTGTATTTGAATCAAAAAGCTCAACGCGTTTCAGCCTCTATCAAAGTTGGCTTTTCCTTGGTGCTACACGAAAAAAATACCAATATGATTCCATTTAATGCATTGACAAGGACAACACAGAATTAGTTAAAATCTCTAAAAACATACTGAATACATTATTCTATATAACAACGTACATATACATACCTTTACACAGAATTTCTGTACACTCTCCCAAGCGGCCACAAGGACGTCTGATTCAATTGCCCTAAATGTTACCTCGGTGTATCTTTCACATTCTTCCTTACATTAAAGATGGTAAATTCCAACCTTCATTTAGACCTGTAGGCTCTGGTGATTTTAATCTCAGAATCCACTCTATTTCTTTTTTCTTAAGAATATCTTCATTGTGATTGTGAATTTTCTCCAGAACCCATATTTGAGATGGAATGTTGTGTTTCTAAAAGAAATGTTTGGCTAAAGGAACGCCCACCTTTTTATTGTTCAGATTTGAAAGGCGCTCTCCTGTTCTTCATTTAGCAAGTCTGGAAGGTTTTGCCACTCGTATTTACATACATGTCGAATGGCATGAATCGCACGGCGAGGGCCACAGGTACCTAAATGGTTCAGCTTGGGCTGTTTGATCTATGTTGTTTATAAATGTTGCCTCAGTCGCTTAGGGACGGGGGCGACGGGGCGGTTCACCCCAGCCAGCAATTTGGGGGGGCATCCCAGCTTGTAGCCACACCCTCATGTGCTGTAGCCCTGCCCTCTCATACCGTAGCCCCACCTCACGAACTGCGGCCACGTCCCCACACACCGTGGCCACCCCCACCTACCCACCCTCCATGCACCCTCCACGCACCCTACCACTCTGCTGTCTGCATAACAGACAAAGAAAAAAAAATCCCACTGTTGTATGTCCTCCCCAAGATACATTAAGGCATGGACCCTCCCCGAGGCAGACCCATAGAAAGAGTGTATGGCTCAATTTTAGAACCAATATCACAATTTTTAGACCGTTTTCTGAATCCCTTCAGGCCCAATCTTCTTACTTAGAGATTCCACACACTTCATAGATAAACACCTCCCAAGGTAGAAGAAAAAGATATGAATCATAGAATCGTAGCGTTGGAAGAGACCCCAGGGGCTGTGCCATGCAGGAACCCACATCAAAGCCCTCCCTTGGACAGATGCCATCCGGCCTCTGCTTAAAGACCTCCAAAGAAGGAAGAGACTATTGGTCACGCTATAGGCCCTATAGCGTGCTGGGCCCTATCTGGCTATAGCCCATTTTGTTCTAACAACAAAAATGCGGGGGAGAGAGAATGCTGAGATTTCCAACAGTCCCCTTCTCATTCTCTTGGACCAACATCGAAGATCTTCATGCCTTCTCGTAGTCTCTGGAACTTGTCTCTTGGTAGAGGCTTGGTAAGAATATCAGCAAGCATCATTTCTGTATTGCAGTATTCTAGCTGAACAATTCCATTGCGACACGTCTCTTGCACCTTATGGAAAGCAATGTCAATGTTCTTCTTGAGTGGCTTCTCACTTTCAGAAAGTTTGATGCAGCTTTGGGGGGTTATGGGCCCAGAAAATTCAAGCAGAGACTCCACCACACCCCATGGAGGAAGCAGCAGCACATTCCACTGTCAGGCAGTCCTGACCATCAGGAATTTCTTCCTGAGGTTCAGGTGGAATCTCCTTTCCTGCAGCTTGAATCCATTGCTCCTTGCCCTAGTCTCTGGAGCAGTGGAAAACAAACTTGCTCCATCTTCAACATGACATCTCTTCATATACGGTATTTAAACATTGAGCAAATATTTAAACAGTGAAGAAAAAGACGTGATTGGCCCTATGGATGTAAGGGTATGATGCACTAGCACAAAGCCGGCCTTCCATATCCATGGATTCTGTATCTGTCACCATGGCTTGAAAATATTTTAAAAAATCAAAAAAACAAACTTTGGTTTTGCCATTTTATATAAGGCATGACATTTTACTGCATGATTGTACATGATGGGACTTGAGCATCCATGAATTTTGGTGTCCACCGGGGGTCCCGGGACCAAAGCCAAGCGGATACTGAGGGCTGTATTTCGGGATGGTGCCTTTATGCCGTCTCCTTTAGTTAAGAGAGAAATCAGACACCTCACAACACTTTTTCTGCTCTCTCTAGCTGAAATATCATTTACAAAGAATTGCTTCAAATTTGAACAAGAATGCTACTGGCAAATTAAAGGGGTGGCCATGGGGTGCCCCAGAAACAGCAAATCTCTTCTTGGAAGAGTTTGAAAGAGGAATAACTGGCCCTAACAATGAACATAAGGAAAAACTCATTTTGGGGGCAAAGTATTTAAATGACATATTTTATATTTGGAGAGGTGATGATGAGGATATAAAACAATTTCAGAATAGATTTGACATGAATATGCAGTTTGATTTTGAATAAAATAAAACAGAGCTCCAATGTTTGGATCTTAAAATTAGGAAAGAAGGAGAATATCTGATAACCCTAAATGTATAGAAACCCTGCAGATGTGATCATCTAGCTTAGATCTGACAGTAAGCCACCTGCAATCCTGAGACATAATCTTCCATATGGCCAGTTTCTTAGAATAAAAGATAACTCTTCTCATGTAGAAGAATTTAAGATGGAATCCATGGTATTGAAAAAGCATCTCAGGGCAAGCGGATATCCACAACATGCAATATCTAATCATTTAGGAAAAGTAGAACTGGGTTCAGGACTGCAAGCTTGTTTTCTGGTGCTTTAGAGACTGGGGCACTATGGAGCAGTGGATTCAAACTTATGGAAAAGAGGTTCTGCCTAAACCTGGGAAGAAATTCCTGAAGGCAAGAGTAGTTGGACAGTGGAATCTGCTGCTGCTTCCGTGGAGTGTGGTGGAGTCTCTTCCTTCTTTCGAGTTTGAAAAACAGAGGCTGGATGGCCATCTGTCAGGAATGCTTTGATGGTCTATTCCTGGACAGCACAAGGGGGTTGGACCGGGTGGCCCTTCTGGTGTCTTCCAGCTCTGTGATCTATGATTCTCTAATGGTTTGAAGTTACAGGAGGGAATATTTTGAGTGAACATCAGAAGGAACTTCTTGACAGTTGGAGCGGATGGGCAATGGAACCAACTGCCTGGAGAGGTGGGGAGACTGCCCAGAGATCCTGCACTGGGCAGGGGGTTGGAGGGAGTGGTCTGTGGGACCCCCTTCCATCTCTGACTCCATGCTATGAATATATTATCGTATAAGCTGCTTTTGACTCAAGGTGGCTGAGGCAGAGTTGTGCACGCAATGCCATCGTCCACCTGGTGCCAATTGTGCATTGCAGGTACAAATGTGCACCGTGGACTCTGCATTCCACACCCAGATGTACCTAATGCATTGCACATTTTGTGCATACACACTAAAACCAGGCAGTAAAATACGGTATACCCCTTGCTTTAGCTGGTCTGCAAGGCCCCCAGTTAGCACACACTGACCTGTGTGATCTTGCCCCTCTTCCAGAGAGCTAAATTCTGGAGGTGTAGTGCTGGGGGGCGGAATTGGCATGGCATCCAAATGAAATTGTCCTTCAGCCTCCAATTTCTTAGCACTGCGGGAAATTAAGCCTTCAGCCAAGCTCTGGGAGACGCAGTTTAGGCATCCAAAGAAAAGGATATGGAGGCCTAAATACACTACAGGCACCAGATCCTGTCTGATCTTGGAAGCTAAGCAGGGTCAGCCCTGGTTAATCCTTGAATGAGAGACACTGCCCCCCTCCCCACAGAGAATACCAGGGGCTGTGTACTCTATTTCAGAGGAAGGAATGGGCAAAACCACCTGTGACTATTCCTTACCTAAGAAAATCCTTGGAAACTCATGGGGTTGCCACGGGTGAACAGGCGACATGAAGGCACAAAGTGAAGGGCTGGATCGTGCCCCCCTCAACTTTCCAGCATTTGAGCGATGCCCTCCTGGAGTTTCTTTGCTGGGAGTTCTCAGCATGCATTTCCTCAGGGTTGCTGCAGCCAGAGCAGAATTGCATGGCAGCTGGAAGGAGGGAGGGGGGAGGTAGAATGGAAAGGAGAACAAGCCTCTGCCTTTGCGGGGGGGCGGGGGAGGCGGTTGCAGGGATGCTGATGGAGACCTTTGGGGAATCACTGCGGTGATGGATTTCCTGGCAATTACCCTCCTCGCCTGAACTAATAGGTTGCTTCCGACACCCAGGAGTTCATTATTGGGTCATTTTTCTTCCGGCTTTGCCAACAAGACTTCAGGGAGCTGAAGAGGGCTGCCTTGTGCGTGGCTCTCCAGCCTGGGAGGAAGCAGCCTCGCCTTCAGAGGAGGCCCTTTTGGAGCAACTCCTTAATTAACAAACTTACTGCCCACTAACTCGCTCACTCAACAACTTCACTTTCTCCCAAAAGGGAACCCAACACAGCTCACAACACAGAGGCTGCAACTCTGGCGGTGTTTTACACATGCCTGAGTTTCCCAACAGGAACTGCTGGAAATTTTGTCAGATCCAGAATGATCACATTCTGTACAAGGTTGTGGGAGTGGAGTTGCTCACGTGCTGCCGTTGCACATGGATGCACATTGCACAGAGAGGTACCTGCACATACAGAGGCAGTGGCCTTTTGGATGCCCAGTGACACAATTCACCAATGAGATGGCATTGCAGAAGCACCACCCGCTTTTCCCATGGGTGGAGGAAAGACGGCAATGCTCCCAAATAAGAATTCTGCTTCAGGCTCCAAATTTCTAGCATTGCAGTTGCCTAAAGTTTCAGTCGAACATTTAGAAATCCAGGAAAGGCATCTGAAGAAAAGGTCCAGGTGAAGCAACGATGATGGAAGGCAAACACAGCAAAGAAAGAAGCTCTTGGGGTCTCTCTCTCTCAGCAATGGCAGAAAGTTGGGGAAAGAAGGAAAATTTGCATGGGGAGGGAGAGTTTTTATTTGGAGGGGTAACAACCTCCTTTGGCCCTACCTCCCCCGGCCACACTCCTGCATTTTTTCAGATGTGAATTTTATGCATAAAAATTCCTCAATGTTTGGCCATTTGGAATCGGTGGAGCCCAGGATTAAGGCAGGGTGACTTTTTCGCTCTCTTCCTTCCTTGATTGTTTAAAGAAATGGAGGTCCGGGGAGAAAGGAAGAAGAAAATTCAGGCTGGATTCAGAAAGAATCAGGGTCAATGGAGGGAGGGAGGGAGGGAGGGAGGGAGGAAGGAAGGAAGGAAGGAAGGAAGGAAGGAAGGAAGGAAGGAGGGAAGGAGGGAAGGAAGGAAGGAAGGAAGGAAGGAAGGAAGGAAGGAAGGAAGGAAGGAAGGAAGGAAGGAAGGAAGGAAGGAAGGAGGGCGGGGGAGGGAAAGCCCATGGATATGACTGGAAGGGTTCTCTTAAAGAGACATCAGAGCAGACATGGGCAAATGAGCTTTAGAGCAAATCAAACCTGAATTAGAGGTCCCCCCCGCTTCCCTCCATCTATAACCCTTCTAACACAGAGTGCCAGTTACGACCGATCAAGCCATGAACCACTTGGTCCAGGTCGTCGGAGGAACCAGCCTACCAGCCCCCTGGGGGGTCTAAGATCTGCTGGGGGGCTCCCCCTCAGCCATGCCCCCCACCTTCACAAGTGTGTCTGGTGGGAAAACGGAAGAGAGGGCTTTCTGGGTGGTGGCTCCTAGGCCTTGGAGTCCCCTCCCCCAAAAGGCTGGGTTGTTCTTCCTTTGCTTTCCTTCCACCGGCAAGTGAAAATTTTGCTCTTCCAACAGGCTCTTTGGGAACTAATTGGCTTCTGATAGGGTGCTGTTCCACTGCTTTTTATCTTCCTCTCTTTTTAATGGATTTGTTTGATTCTATGGATAGGTTGACTGCTTTGTTAACAATAACCTTTTTTTCGTTCTGCGTTTTCTTACGTCTTTGTGAGTGCTTTTAAGTTGTGTTTGTTTTACCTTTTTTGTAAGCTGTGTTGATAATTTGGCAAGAAAGGTGGAATATGCGTGGATGGTGCTGCTGCTGCTGGTGATATGAGGTGACAGTGCCATTCACACTGGGAAGATTTCAGCACTCCCTTCTGGGCAGCAAAATATGAGCCCTCTCTTCTTCTCAGTTGTCGTCAAGTTCAACTTACGGACAGGTCACCAAACCACTGTGCCAGCCACCACCCTGCAAAAATCTTCCAAACTCCTGGGTGGCTCCCTGGATGGAGTTCATCCACCTCTTATGCAGTCTTTCTTTTTTCTTACTGCCTTCTGCCTATATTGCATATGTGTGTGAGGCCAAATGAGGGTCATTTAAGCTCCAACCCAGGGAAATCCCACCTCTCACCTCCACATCTTCTGCTTGGGGGACCCCACCCACCCCCAGTTCCTTCTCCTGTTCACCAAAATCAAAGCAGGTAAGTGGACGCTGGTTGCCAGTGATGCCGCCGAGAGGGCGCACAGCCTGGGCCCAAACAGCCCAGGAAGGCAAGGCCCATCTCTGGCACCGTCTGGATTTACTTCTCAAGCAGGGGGCTGAGCGTAGCAAGATGTTAACAGGATGGGGGGAGGGGGAAAAAGTTACTTTCCTTGTGGAGTCCAAACAATCCAGAAGAAACCTCTTAATGGAAACAGATGAGGTGTCCTGGCCCTCTTGCGGAGGCCATTAATGCTCTCTTTGTCACGGCGACATTGAGCGATCGCGCTGCGTCGGTTCCTTCTGCACGGAGATCCAATAACCCTCTCTGTCGGCACAAAGATTGATGGGTTCGGAGGAGGGGACAGGAGGATGACAAATTGCCCTCCCTGCTTGTTGCTTAACCTTTGGAAAGGCAATGTGATCAGAGGGTATGGCGGGCTCCCTTCCCACCCAGTTCCTCTGCCACCGGACAGCCCTGCCACCTCTGGAACGTCTTGAAAGGTGAGGATGATTTACGGCTCCCAGGCCCTAATTGCATTCGGCCCAGCAGGAAAATGGATGGACTCATCCCCCTGATGAATGGCACCCGAGCGGCATCATTCGGTTAGGGGCAGCCTAATAAGCAGTGCTCCTCAGGAAGGGATGAGAAGATGGAGAGCATGTCAAGCAGAGAGAATCCGCGGAGAGCAGAAGTCTTGGCAAAAAGGGCTGGCGGCAAGAGCGGGGGGAAAGTTGGAGGAGACACTCTCCAGGAGGTGTCCGGGTGGGCCTCCGGGAAGCAGGAACTTTGCAGGCAGACTCGCAGATGGGGGGCCTCTTCCCAGAAACCAAAGTACCACGGAGCGGCTTGAGGTTTTCTCCCACCGTTAAGGAGCCTGTCAAGGTGCTGAATCTGTTGGGGAGGGATAAGCACCACGGAGAGCGCCTTTAAAGTCCAGGCTGAGACCAGAGTTCATCTGCCGTGCCACAGTCACAGATGCCACAAGCCACATTGTCCCACACGTGGGTTTGGCCGCAGGCCCATTTATCAAGCACTCCTTCTTGGCCGGGTGCATCAGACAAGTGGGGAAAACACTCCCCCAAATCAGACCTGGCTGAGGGATTCAGAATGCGTAGTTCAAAAAAGTGACTTTCCCAAGCAACAGGAAGCTGCTTCACACTTGTTCAGAGTATCTGTTCATGCAGCACACTTCTACCTTCCCTGGTTTTCACAGAATCATAGACTCCTAGAGTTGGAGGAGACCCCAGAGACCACCCAGTCCAACCCCCTCCTGCCATGCAGGAAGCCACATCCAAAGCATTCCCGACAAGCGGCCATTATATCCATTTTTAATTGAAAACGATGCCGGTCTGTGACCTTATTGCTGATTTCAGAATGAATTGTTTTCAGATGGCAGTTGTTGTGAGTTTTATATTTATCTCACTTCACATCTTCCAGGATTAAATTTAAAGGTGTGATGTGCTTTCAGTGTCAGTGTGAAAGGTAGTACAAAAAGTAGTACTAAATAAACATACTTTTAAAAAATTTCACCTGCTCCCTCAACTCCAACAACCAGCGTGAGCTCCAAATCCTTCTTCCATGACTTCCAAGACAACTAAATAGCTTGGATCTAAAGTCCTGCCAGCTCATCCAGCTGCTCAAGTGATTCATAATGGACCCCTTATGTCCACCACCCTCCCATGAGGGTAAGCAAAGGGGGGTGTAGCTGGAGCGGGTAATGAGGACATTGCCCATCCCAAATCAGAATTGTGCCCAACCAATGAAATATTCCTCCAGTCCCCAGGTTTTCCAGCATTGCAGAGAATGAGATGATGACAACTGTTCTTTGTAGTTCCTGGGTAAGTTTTCCTGCCCCTTCTCTTTGGATGCCCAAAAACTGAACAGAAGTTTTAAGCTACTGTAATGCTAGAAATTTGGAGACCAAAGGAAAATTTCATTGCAAGGGGCAGAATTCTTATTGGGCAGTAACGCTCTTGGTTTGCCCACCCCGATGCTGTGGCTACAGCCCTGGCAAGCAAGAAAATGTATTGAGCTGAGAGTAGTCACACTTCTATCTCCTTCTAGCTTTACAAAAGGCAAGAAAATGAATCTTCTGTTTGCATATCAAGCAAAAGGATGGAAAGATATTCATAATTTTTCATTCCCAGATTCCCAACAATCAGGAAGCCCTGTTGGGAAGATGAATTGAGCAGTGAAAATTTCCTAGAATTTTCTCCTGTTCTTCAACATCCTGAGGGATTGCAGAGAAATCGCCACGTGGAGAAAAAGAATTTGTGTATGTGCAAAAATGCTGTTTTCTGTGCAGAACCCCCCCCCCTTTTTGTGCTCTTGCCTTCCATGCTTTTCTCTGCAGAATAATTCCTTCACGCCACTTTGGGACATTCAAGTCCAGGACAAATACTGCAGGGAATATTTTACTTGTCTGACAACTGGGAGAAAACTACTACATTATTTCTCCTTGTGTGCAAGGGGTTTATGATCAAGCACATACTTCTCCCAACAAACATTTAGAAAGGAGATCCAAAATCAGATTTTTTTGAACCTACATGCATCGTCCAGGTTGGCAGATATTTTCTGACCTCACTAAAACAAGGTAGAATGGGCACTTTGTGTACTATGGGGCTCCTCCTGTCCCCATAGAAAATACGAGTGCCCCCCAGTCCCCTCCCTTCCCCATTGACGATTTCTCCCCACAAGTCCAACAGTCCCTCAGAGCTGTTGGGACCACCTCTCTCTCCCCTTTTTATTTTCTTTCTTCTCTTTTTTCTCTTTCCCCTTTTTTTTCCTTTTATCTCTGCTTTTCTGTAATTGGAGTTATAATTTTTTCTTTTCTACAATTTTCTCTTTTTCCTTTTTTTTCTTTGCTCAGTTATGATTGATATTTGTGAAGGTATGTGTATAGTTATGCTAACTGTATGCTAAAATATAACAAATAGTTTTTAAAAAAGATGTTGGGACGTGGTGTCATATGGGATTGTTGATGTCCTGGCGACCATTCTTTTGTCTCCGCAGGCTCTCCCATGCAGGACGGAGATGTGGGATAACCGAGCTGACCTGACAAAATGCCATGTTGATCACGTCTGAGTTTGTTTATGTAATAAAATTTAGCAGAAAGAGGAGGAGGGGGAGGGGGAGGGGGAGAGGAAGAGGGGCGAAAGAAGATGATGATTTTTGGGGGGAATTGATAGACTAAAACTATTAGGATTCAGCCTTCATTTAGCAGAGTAACACAGAAAAACATTTAAAAGCTTGTTAGATGACTTGTGGCTTCAGACCGGCTGATTCAATAAGCACAAACACAGGTAGCTTTGAATAAAAGGCTTAAATACTTTACTAATGACTCTTCATTTACATCTGTATTGAGAGAGCCTGCTACCTGTCTAACTAGTGAATAGGAGATTCTTTGGTTTAACTCACCATCCTACTCGATGGAGACTCGAAGCATGCGAAGAGTTCAGGGAAGGGCAGCCATGAGAACAAAGGAAAAGAGATCAGAGAGAGAGAGCAAGGAGGGGTCTTAACTTTTACAAGACCGCTGACCCAAGCACAGTCCTGGGTCACATGATCTGATCACCTGAGAACCAAAGGCATTTATGATCATGCAATAAAAGACAGAAAAGGCAAAGGCAAATGGAGGAGACAAAAAGGAGCCCTATCTGGCTATGGCCCACTTGTTCTAACAACAAGATGGGGGGGGAGAGAATGCTGAGATTTCCCAACAGTTTTCCCAGCATTGTTCTCTTGGGTTTTCAAGTCCTCTACTCCTGGTTTGAACAGGCTTGCCATTCCCAGTGCATTCTACTGATGCATCCAGGACCGAGGTATTGGAACAGGTAAGGATGACATTGGGTCCTATACTGGGAGAAAGTCCTGGGATCAATGACTCTGTGCTGGGTGTGTGTGGGATGGGGGAGAGAACTATCTGGGAAGCAGCAGCCTTCTTGTCAGAGGGGCAGTGGATCCCTTCCAGGTTTTAGCCCCAACTTTGATGGAGTTGTCCATGGTGCTGGATCTATTTTGGAGAGAGGGTTTGGTGTCTTTGGAGAGCATCTTAAAGTCTGGCCTGGACCCCAGAGTGGACTCAGGCTCCCCGCTGACTGCAAGGTCTCCAGAAAGGGAGCAGGAGGAAGGGAGAAGAGAGGGAAGGGGGGGTCTCTTCCTCGCTGTCATCAATTAAAAAAAAGAGACACTGAAAGAAAATCAACCACTTCACAGAGTTCCGTGACAGAGTTTTAATAAAAGTTACGGCAGGAGAATAAATGTACAGTTCAACTCAACATGCGAATACCGAGCGCAGTTTAACTACTCAAACCACGGAGCCCCCCGTTTTCCGCCTCCTTAAATCAGCAGCTCTTCCAGCCTCCCCCAGAGAGAAAGAAATCCCTTTACAGTTGAAACTCAAAATGAACTACTATTGTTTTGTTTGCCTTTTATATATGTCTTTTTGATGTGTTAATAAAATTTTAAAAAAAAAACACCTCAAAATGAACTACAAAACATTTCCCTCTTTTTTTTTGTGCAATGACTTGTGCAAAAAAAAGCTCTTTTCACCACATTAGTTTACAAAGTCCTCCCTCTGAAATAAAAAATAACAAAAAAATACCCAGAAAAGAACCATCTATCTATATCTATTTTGTATGTATGCGTATACATGTGTGCACGTGTGTATATATATCTATATAAATATACTTATGATAAATTGATAAACTGAGTACTGAGATGTTTGAGTCTTGGATGTGGTTGTGCCTTGGGCCCCAGGATGCCAACAAACTGGAAGCGCTTTGGGGTGCCCCTCTCCTGTGTGAAGGAAGGCAACACCCCGCCCTGGAGATTGGGGCCTGCTCCCCTTCCCTTCTGCTTTCAGGGGTGACGGAGGTGCAGGATTCGGATGGGGATTCCGGGGCTGCTTCCCTCTCCCTGCCTCCACACAACAGCTTTCCTGGCAGCTTTGGAGTGCTCCCCGGTTCCCCTCAGTGCTCCCAGCATCCTCAAGACACCCCACTTTTTAAAAGGATTCCAGCTTTGGGGAGAATTACAGCCACCTCCACCCCGGCTG
Organism: Iguana delicatissima; assembly: GCA_948472985.1. NCBI lineage: Eukaryota > Metazoa > Chordata > Lepidosauria > Squamata > Iguanidae > Iguana > Iguana delicatissima. The sequence continues at coordinate 208,331 of CAOKZL010000705.1, read as the reverse complement.
GATGGCACCACCAAGGTGGTTTTGTTGTGATTTTGGGACACCCTTGTGAGACAGGTGCCTCTGGGACACAATCCTGCAGCAGGAGGAGGGGAGCAGGTCGGTCCACGGCCCCAGGGGGGTCCAAATGGCAGCTCCACTGAGGACAGACCCAGTGGATGAACCGTTGAATGGTAAAGCAATCCTGATGCAAATCCCACTGACTCTGTGGGCCTACTCTGGCTGGGGTGACCAACAGGATACAGGCCAAGTACTCCCGGACAAATTGACTCCATCTCTAACTGAAAAGCATTTCATGCAGATTTCGACATCACAATGGACAGCACCTCTCTCTCCCTCGAGACTGGAAAAAGCAGGGTCAGGTTTAGCCCAGGTGCAAGAAGGGCGGAGCACCACGGTGGTGGGGTGTGCCCATTGATTTCCTCCAGAGGAGCGCCCTGCCACCCCCTCCCCGGCAGTGGGATTTGCCCGAGGATGTGGCCAGTCACCCCCAGGGCTGCCCTTTCCATGTTTAAAAAAGGCAATTCCAGACGCCTCCATTATCCAGCAAAGGATGAGCAGGCTGGATGCAGGTTATCATTGCGTTGTCCCAAGCGGAGGCAGAGAGCAGCCCAAGAGGGGTCCCCCACCTGGGTCCCTGGCAACCCCACAGAAAACCTTAGGGACATGCGCACCCAATGATGGCACACGGATTCACTGGCACCTCCCCCCCCGTGGAAGAACCGCCCGGATAGCTGGGGCAGGAGGCTTCCTTGCACCTCCAAGCCGAATTCTCACAAACAGTGGTGCACCTGTATCACACGCACACCCCTGTGTGGGCCAAGAGAGCGAGAGAGAGCAGAAGACCAAATGCTGCAGAGGACACATACTATTCGTGAACATGAAGGGGATTTTAAAAAGCATTATGTCATTTTGGTTTTCTAAGAAACAAAATGAACACACACACATACCTGCACGCAGAGGCATTTTCTGCTGAAATGATTAATTTCCTTTTGAAGGGATGGGACTGTATTACTTAGAACAAAATCTTAATTAAAAACAGGCCACCAAAATTCCACTTCTCATCCCCGTTATGTGACTAGTGGTTTGGAGCCTGAACCCCCTGAGATCAGACACACTCTGAACGAATCCCCTGAACTGCCGACGGCGGGCTGATCCATCGGCTCCAGAGGCTTGCAGGTGCCAGCTGGCCCCCGCTGTGGATCAGGGCCAAAAGGGGTTAGTTTTGGCTGCTCCATGGGGGCACCAAGCCCCACCTCAAGTCTGCTGTGTTCCTCTTTCAATGGATAGAGATCCCAGGCTGAGGGATGTTTTGTGGCTGGCTGGTGATTCCAGCACAATGTTTTGCACGAGAATTTCCCCCTTATTTCGCTCTGTTGGGAGGACTGAAGGGAACAGCTCCTTCCCTGCAGAAACCCTGGACTGCACCTGGAAGCAGCTCCTCTGGAAATCAGGAAGACTTTGCAGAGGAGGAACATCCCACAATCATTTGCAAGGCAGCAGTGGCTGCTGTGAGGGGACCCCCATCCCTCTCTGATTCCACCTGAGATGGAAACAACCCTTGGGCAGGCTTGATCCAACATGGAAGGAGACTTCTGCAGCCACTCTGGGGGCAAGAAGCCTCTTGATGTCCAGTTTGTTTTGGTCTCTGCTTCTTTTGGTTCTCTGGGGTTGACTGAAAGGAATCTTATGGGTCCCCTCCCCATCATCTGCCCCGAGGAAAGCAGAAGCTCCAAAGAGTCCACAGGAGAGACTAAGACAGGGAGTGGGATTGTTTAATAACTGAGGGACGGATCCACCCAATTTCCTTCAGCTCTCATCGAGGTGGCCTTACTCCTCTCTTCTCCTCCCTGCAATTAAGTAGGACATGGAACCACGGAGGGGACAGCGCCCAGAGGTCTGAACCAGTCCACAGCAATCCAATTCGGCTCCACAGGAGACAACAGTGGGTGAAAGGCTGCCAATTACAAGGAAAAATAATCAGCTCGGCAATGCCAGACTGGCCTCAGAGCTCTCTTGCGCCCTGACATCTTGGGCAGTGAGAAGGACGTTGCTGGCGTCTGGGTGCCCACCTCACTGCTGCTCTTATGCTCTGGGGAAGCGGCCCGGAGGAGAGCAGACATCCTCCAGCCAGCTTGTTTGACCAAAGAGCACTGGAAAAGCAAAAGCGTAGCAGCCTAGAAGATCCCTGTGGCCCTAAATTAGTGTTTCTTTTTGGCGGGGGCAGTGCGGTGGTGGGGCTGGCAGCCATCCTTGGTCTACAAACATTGCAATATTTTCCATTTCCAGGCAAAGGCAGAAATGCAAAGCTCAGCCTGCTGAGGAGCGGCTTTTAGGAAGCCTTGTCCTTTTCACAGGAACGGTGTCACGCACCTTGGTCACCCTGGACGGGCTGGCCAACCCTGAGGACACCACCGTCCATGGTCAGTCTGCCCAGCATGCTGCTTGGGGGATGCGGGTGGGCCCAAGACCCTCTTTAAGGTCCCCAAAATCGTCCAGTTTTTAAAAAAATCAAAATGTAGGTTCTCCTTTGAGCAACATACAAATGGACAGGGTTCCTTGGCACCCACATATCCCTGCAATGGGGACTGGCCTCATTCAGCTCTTCCATTGTGTCCGCTGTTTTGTGCACGCACACACACACACACACACAATTGCACAATTCTCCCTCTCTTGCTTCCACCTCTTCCCATGATGGACTTCTCCCAATGCTCCGGGCTGCCAACCCTGGCCAGTGGCATTTCCCTAAGCTGCCAGGAAGGATAGTTTCCAGGCAGACTCAGATATCCCACCACCCTTTCCTCAAGAAACAAAAAGCAGGTGTCTTTCGGGGCATCTTTTGCTGCCAGTTGGTTTGCCACAGCCCCCCAAACCGTGACGACTGCACTTTCTCACAGGGAGAGGATATGGGTCTAGACCAAGGGTTAAAATATGAACAGAAAGAGACGCTCCAAACAACCTAGTGGGTCTCTCTCTCTCTCTCTCTTTTAGCATGAACGAGTCCCTTCTTCAAAAACTCTATTTGGACACTTTTTAAAAAAAGATTCCTGTACAGTTTGCACAAACATGAAAAAAGCCCCCCCCCAACCCTTTTATAGCCCTGAAAACAGTGAAGCAGAGGAGGTGATTTGAAAACATATTGCTTACAAAGAGAACCACCCATATTCAGAGGCTGATAAACCCTTTAACAAAGAAGACGAAGAGACAATGCACCACAGAGAAATAACAGCCATAACACAACCAGCTTCCACTAACGAAGGACGCCAGGACAGCAACAGAGAAGCCACTGCCCCCGGGGGGAGACGCCCACAGGCTGCCAGGCAAAGGGGTCTGGGACTCAGCAGCACCCCCAGGACACCCGCAGGGACCCCAGCCCAGTACTTCCACGGAAGGCCTGGAGATAAAACAGTTCTTTAAAAAAATAAAACTAAAAAAAAAAGCTGAATTACAAGTAGGAGCACACAAAAAAGACCCAGTGCAAAACCAAAGGCAAAGCAGAACCGTCTTGGTGGGCTCTTCCAAAGGCTTTCAACTCATTCTCTTCATTGACAGGACTCTGAGGCAAACATGGAGGGTGGCATCGAAGAGGAAGGGGAGGAGATCTCCTGCCCCCCATTAAAAAAATCCCAACTCCATTTCCTGCTGCTAGATGGCCTCTGGAGCTCTCAGCCTCCCCAAAGCCCCTATGCTTCTCCCTTGCTGCTCCTACGGCCCCCAGCCACGCTGCTAGGTGGATAAACCGAGAGCTCTTCACAGGCTTACCATAGCCGTGGGATAATAAAACAAATAGAAATCTAAATATGAGATCTAAAGGCTCTCAGGGGGAAGGGGGATTTCTCTTTCCGGCTGGAGAAGAGCTGCCTCAGAGAAGCACCTTCACCATGGAGAGGACCCCAGGACGGCTTCCAGCGATGGGGCAAAGGGGTCGCCTGAATGTCCAAGGTTCAGCACCGGGTCCCTGGAGATGCTTCACCCAGCAAGATATTCTTGGAGCATTTGGATGGCCAGTTGTCCCACCAGGAAGTCCAAATTCTGGTGGCTCCACAACAGGAAAAAGACCACCCCCGCCACAAAAACAGAAGGAAAGCACTCTCCTGGGGGAATGCATTCTAAGATGAGCCCTCCCCAATAAACCACGTGATGACCATGCAGACCCACAATGCAGCTAAATAAAACACATCCTTGTCAAGGGGCATCCGGAAGCATTCTGGATGCGTGTCTGAAGCTCCAACACACCCCCTAAACCCGAGCCGTGTCTCTGGGGTTCATCCTCCAAGAGGCGTCACGGGGCTTCCAGATCACATCACGGCCTTTACAACGCGGTTCCGAGCCCCCGGAAGCAGGAGGTAGCTGCAGAAAAGAGAAGGTGTGCCTCCCACCATGGGTGCCAAGGATGCCCAGGCATTGCCATCCAGTTCCCCCACGGAGCAGCGTTCGTTCGCAAGGGCTCAACAGGCCAAGAGCAGCTTCCTCTCTCCCTGGTGGGCGCGGGCCCCAAGCGCCTTCCCAAACCCCTGCCCAGGGGACCGCGCAGCCTGGCGCCGCCTCAGGAGTGGTGGCTGTTGATGAGGCCACGCAGCTGTTTTGCCACCGTCTCTATCAGCTTCTGCTTGTCCCTCTCGTTCTTCCGGAACTGTGCAAAGACGTTGTTCTTGCGGCTGGTGTCCTTCATCCTGCCCGGATGGAAACGGAGGCAGTCAAGGCCAAAGAACATTTGGAGACACGCGCGCTCCCACACAAAACCATTCCCTCCTGGAAGCTTCTCTTTCAGAACCAGCCCTGCAGCGGCCCAGAAAACAAGCCCAGCGGGGCAAGAAAGCAACCCGGGGCTTCCTCTTCCCGGGCCCGGCTTCACCCTTGCTCACTCGCTGCCCCAAACACTCCCTCAACTTTTGCAGACTGTTCCTTCCCTTGTTACTTTTAAATCTCAGTTAAAAACCTTGTTGTTTTCCAAAGCTTTTGGACCTTCAGTTTAATATTATTTTACATAACATTTACATAACATTATTCTATTTTTATAGTCCGATTACATGTATTTGTCGGTTTGCTTATATTATATTGGGGCTTTTTGTTTGATTTTTTTGTGTCTTACCTGGACAATTTGTTTTACAATTGTATGGGATAGTTTTATTATTCCCTCCTTTCCCTTATGTTTGGGTGTATTTACCTATATTGTAGGTAGTGCACCTTTAGCAAGACCCACTGTTTTTGGCTGAAGCAGGACTGACTCAGACTGGCCGACAGACAGAGACCCATTCCCATATGAAGGGACGCGAGAGAGCATCCTCAGGCGCCCGAAGATGTCTTTCTATTGCACTGCTCCCCACCAGCACCCCCTTCAAGGCCTGCCCCCCCGTTTCTGCTACACAAATGACAGAAGTGCTGCACGGTCCTTGGAAATCCTATCACACAGAAAACCCAGAGGCCAGGAATTGGGTGGACCTGCCATTACAAAGACGAGTACTGGAAGGTTCACCACTCTGGTGGGGGGCTGGAGAGGAGGGGCAGCTTCAGAATTCATCTGTCTGTCCACTTGTCTGTCTCTCCGTCTGTCTGCCCATCCATCCATCCATCCATCCATCCATCCATCCATCCATCCATCCATCCATCCATCCATCCATCCAGACTGACCCACAGCAGCTTCCAGAGCAGTCAATTAAAAAAAACATTTACACTAAAATTTAAGAACAAATGAAAACCAACAACATAAAACAGTATGAGGTCATTGCTAAAAACATACAAAAGTTTAAAAATAAATAAAACATTGCAGTAAAAATAAAAAGCTCTCCTGCTCGCACACAAAAAGGCGGTGCGTGCGTCTCTCGGGATGCTTTATGCGCTCAAAGAAGGGAAGCGCTCTCTGCCCTGCTGGCAGAGGACAGAATACCCACTTGCAGGAACAGAGAGCTAAAAATCCTGGAAATTTTGAAGCTGAGGAGAAAAAGGATTTTTTTCCCTCCTGGTTTCTTTTAACTGAAAAACAACAACAAATTTTTCAAAAAAGTTGGGGGAAAATGCAGTATTAGACCCTTGTACAGACTGAAAGTAGCTTTCTTAATAGTTTATGGGCTCTGAAAATTTTGAAGACGGGATTTTTTTTTTACAAGAACCCCCCTCCCCAAACAGAAATTGTAATAAAAATTTGGGAGAAATACAGCGTTAGACCTCTGCACAGACTGACAGTAACTTTGTCAAAAGAAGAACGTAAAATTCATTTAACATAACTTGGCTTGCCATGAAAGTCTCATGTCTGACGTATTAAAAAGAGTATTTTTTCCCAGAAAATTATTACAAACTGAATTTACTTTCTTAGGATTTATTTATTTATTTATTTAGAAAGAGCGCTCCATGGCCCTGAACAATAAAGAGGTCCTTAATCCTAAGGAATCTTCTTACCTTGCCTGGTTCACTAGAAACTGGCGAAAACAAACAACAAAAAGAGGATAAACCATCAACCTGAGTAAAAGAAAGAACACGACTACGTCTCCTCCGGCATAAGGCTCATAAAACGAACTGAGAAAAGGGAACCAAGACCAGGAATTGCAATGATGTGAGATATTGTACCTAGCCCTCCTTTAAAGTCTGCCTGCTACATAACTTTTAGAAATAATATAGGGGGAGACAAACACGGGACGGAGAGCGCTAGCGAGGGGTAGTGGTTTGAGGGTTGGACCAGAACCCTGGGAGATAGGGGTCCGAATCCCGACTGAGTCGCCTCGGGCAAGTCACACTCTCTCGGCCTCAGAAGAAGGCAATGGCAAACCCCCTCTGAACAAATCTTGCCAAGAAAACCCCAGGACAGATTCACCTTCGAGTTGCCGAATGTCAGAAATGACTTCACTTCAAGGCCAACAACAACAACAACAGTAAATGTAGGAAGACCTATTCTTAAGTATTTTATTCTTGTTTCTGAAATACAATATTCCAAAACCCCTTTTTCAATTTTTCCAGAAGAAGTTATGCCTCTGTCACTCTAAATGACTGCGGAGGCTTTCATGATTTTTACAGAGCTGCACAAACAGCCACCCGGATACGTTGGAAGGACAACAAACGGGTTCCAAACCTACGCCCTGCTGCTGGAATTAAAGAGCTGCTCATTGAGGGAGGGCATAGTAGGAATGATTACGAAGAGGCTATCTCCATAAAAAGCTTTGGGAAAATGGGAAGAATGGATCCCCCCTCCTGGTTTTTTCCACCCCCCCACCCCCAGACTTTCACGCCTCTGTTCAGGGATGGAGGAGCATCCAGTTCCCTGAGCTCGGGCACCAAAGAAAGGCCACCTCCCAACCCCAAAGAGAGGCACCACCTCCGCCCCCTTGCCCCTTGGGGCAGGGACTGGGGAGTGTGGTTGCGACAGTGGACAGCAGTGTGGGCATTCCTCCACTGGCCGGAGGCCTGGAGGAATGCCCCAGCCCAGCCCAGCATCAGACACGCTCCCCCAAAGACCTGCGTTTTCATGGGGGCTTTAAGAGTGGCCCTCCCCCTTTACAAGCTCTCTCGTTTGGGCCCAGACCTTTTCATTTTGAGAAGTGTGGGACCCACCTGCCCACCTCGTTCATTCTTAAGTGCACAGGCGCTGAAAAGTGATGGGGGAATTCGTCCTCACCCCTGCACCAGGGCATCACATCAGGGAGCTCTACGGGGACCCTCCTGGGTCCCTCTGACCCCAAAGGTCTAGGTGGGTGCTGGGTGCCGGGGGAGCTACCACGCTGTAGAGCATCCCTGGGAGAGCAGCTCTGCTTTAGCAGCCATTGGTAAAGGGGCAGGGGGAGGCCGCTTCAAGGCAGACGGGGTACGAGGCCATCGCCAATCGCTCCGTTGGAACTGTGGAATAGGAAGGTTCACGGCAAAGCCAACCCCAGAAGCCCGAAGCCAGCCCCATACTTACTCTCGCAATATCCTGGCAAGGAGGAGGTGAGAAAGGGAGAGAGAAATAAACCAAGACAACAAGTTAAGCAGCGGAGTGGGCATCAGCGTGCCTTGACGGCAGATCTGCGGTGTCAGCGCAGCAGAGACCGAGCGAGTCATTCTGGTCTTGGGGAGGGAGAGGAAGGAGGGATGGGAGGAGAGGCTGAAGAGCACGTGCCATGCCCCCCACAGCCAAGCTGGGCCCACAGAGCAGGAGGCGGGCCCTGCCAACAGCTCAGGCTGGCAGGCACAAGTGGCTGGGCCCCCTGCAGACCACCCTCTGCAAGGCTAAAAGTTTAGGACCTGGGGGAGAATTTCACAAGGGAGGAGTCTTATGGGGGGCAATGCCTTCTTTCTGCTCTTCCCATATCCACCCTGCTGAGCACTGGTGAACGTGCCCATTCACAGATTCACACGAAGGTGAGAGGAAGAGTGACTCCTGCAGAGCGCCAGCTGGCATGCCACGCTTCAGCCAAGGGGAGCCCGGAAGAGCCGGGCAATGCAGGAAACTGAAGGGATGGCCGAGGAGTCTGCGAAAAGCCCCTGAATACCAGAGGTGGCTGTTGGGTTGGGGTCAAAGTGGCTCAGCCCTCGCTACTCCAGCAAGGCTGGAAGGACAGCCAAATGAACAGAGCAAACACCACAGGCATCATCACTTCCTTTCTGGGGGCCTGGTGATGATGCTTGATTTGGCCGTGGGGTTTGGTTTTTTGTGGGGGGGGGAGCTAAACAACACTGAGAGCACATGCAGGAGAGCCAGTGGGGTCAGCAATTTGAATCTTCAATCAGGAGTCCCAGAGACCAGGGTTCAAATCTCCACTCAGCCCACAGAAACCCACAGGGTGACCTTGGGCAATCCACACCCTCCCAGCCTCAGAGGAAGGCAATGGGGGCAAACCTCCTTGGAATAAATCTGCCCAAGAACACTTCGGGATAGGGCTGCTCTACTGGAGCCAGCCCAGTGTAGTGAAACCAATACTCTCGGACTGTGACTCTGGGAGATGAGGGTTCCAATCCCCTCCGCTCAGCCAAAGAAACCCACCAGGTGACCTTGGGCGAGGCACAGCCTCAGAAGAAGGCAGAGGCAAAACTCCCCTGGATAAATCTCACCAATAAAAGCCTCGGAAGGGCAGTGACACACAACAGTTCAAGCGTTACACTGGGATACTTGAGTTCAAATCCCCTCTGCTTAGCTCTGGAAACTCACTGTGTGCCTTCAGGCGGGGCAAACTGTCTCAGACTCAAAAAAAGGCAAATCGTGCCCTGACACCCGCCTCCCCAGCTAGATTCATGTTAGGGTCCCCGTGTCAGAAATGCCCTGAAGGCCCACAACGAGCTTAGAGAGGTAGTGGGACCTCTTTCCCTGGAAGTCTCCAAAGGGAGGCTGGGCAGCTCCCTGCCACTGCTGCTGCTGGGGGTGCTCTAGCCAGAGTCCCTGCCCGGAGGAGTTGGAGGTTGGACTGGATGGCCCACGAGGACCCTTCCGACGCCATGATCCCATGGTAACAAATCTGCGTATGCGCCTTTATGACCATTGAGCCCTGCTGTGGTGCAGGGAGAAAGGGCAGCACAAGGGAATACACTCTGGTATGCCCCCCCAGCCCTCCATGCACCCCATGGCAGGACCTGATAGCATCACTGGATGGAAAAAGGGGAAGAGGGCTGCCCCAGCCCCCCACCTCCTTCAGAAACCAGGTGCCCAGTCCTGCTCCTGTTTCCAGCTGGCTCAATGGCGGGGGTGAAATGGGCAAGGGGGTAAGAGCAGCAGGAGAGGAGCTTCCCAAAGGCTTCCCCCTCTCTGGCCTCAGCAGAGTCGCAGAGCTATTTGGGTGCCTGAGAGAGACAGAAGGAATGCATATAGGTATGAGATGTGTGCTGAAGTGAATGAACAACTGCAGATATGTGTGCATGTGTGCGTGTGTGCGTGCACATGTAAATGCCTATATCTGTGTGCGTGCGTGCGTGCGTGCATGTGTGTGCGTGAAAGAGAGAGAGGTAGATGGGTAATGACTACCCCCAGGTGTGTATGGAAGTGAACGAGCACATGCCTGCAGGGGTGGCGCATCTGCTGTGCCTTTGCCGTGGACAGGGCTCATTGTCCCTGCTTCCGGCTGCCGCCGCCTGGGAATGCCCTCTGCTCCACCAACAAGTACGGGCAACAGGCCTTCCACCCGAGTCCCTGCCCAGCGCCCACTGAAAATTAACCCAGAGGGCAAAATGCCCTGGCGCCACTGTCGATTTACACATGCATGCGTCCTGGGCCTGGTAGACATGGTGCAGTCAAGTCCACATCACTTAACCCTCTGTCCACAGACACCGAGGAGGACGCAGAGCAAGCAGAAGCAGCCCACAGCAGCACGACACAGACAACAACGCACCACACAGACACATCGCACAGAAGGAGAAGCTGCAGCCACAGCAAGAGAGAGGCCTGGCCGCATGGAGCAGAAAGCGCACAAGAGCCGAGCAGCGTGCAAGCGCCGGCACCCCCCAGCCCTTCTGTAAGCACAGACCAGGCAGCGTGGGCCAGGTGGGGTGGTGAACTGTTGGGGGCGGTGGTAGGGACAGTAGGGGGAAGGCTTTCTGCTTGTTAAAGCAAGCACAGAAACCATGGAAAGAATGCCACACACTCACTTCTCCAGCAAGATCAGGGCTGTCGTTGGGTTCACGCGAAGGTACTTGCAGGTTGGTTGCCCATAGTCAGCAAGGTATGTCGACCAGTCCCACTGGAGGAACAAATCTAAGAGCTGGAAAAGAAACACAAGGTGGGGCAGGGGAGGTCAGGTTATGACTACAAAGAACACAGAAGGCTCACAGTTTGAGGTGCAAAGACAGAGCTGCATTAAGCTGGATGAGCATGCAAAGGGAACCGGCAGCACCTTTGAGACTAACGGAGGGAAAGAAGTTGGCAGCATAAGCAGTTCAGATGCAGTGAGTCCCAAAGGTGCTCCAAGATCCCTCTGCAGTTTGGGATCTGAAGTGTAACTACCCCTGGAAAAGAGATTCCACCTGAACCTCAGGAAGAACTTCCTGATGGTCAGAGCTGTCTGGCAGTGGAATCTGCTGCCTCGGAGTGTGGTTGAGTCTCCTCCTTCTTTGGAGGTTTTTAAGCAGAGGCTGGATGACCATCTGTCAAAGGGAGAGCTTTGAGGGCATTCCCGCATGGTAGAAGGGGGTTGGACTGGATGGCCCCTGGGGTCTCTTCCTACTCTAGGATTCTAGGATTTTATGGATCTGAGTCCAACCCCTTCCGCTGCTCTGGTCTGCCGTGGAGTCACTGACGGGCCTTTAACCAATTCCTACCCCCTCCTCTGTGCCTCATCTGTACAACAGAAGGCCCAAGAGCATTTGTTCACTTGTGTGTGTGTGTGTGTGTGTGTGTGTGTGTGTGTGTGTGTGTATGCATTCATATGTGTTTCCTCCTCTCCCCCCTTTTTTTTTGCAGTGGTTAGTGCTATTTAATTTTTTAAAAAATTTATTTAGAAAAAGGAAATACTTTAAAACATAAGAAATTTGCATTCACAATTATTTTGACATCACTGAAAAAAACAACAACCACACAGTAGTTAAAGTATAATTAAATTATCACTGGAAATCAAATTGTTCAAATGGTGGTGCTGGAGGAGAGTTCCACAGGCACTATGGATGCCCCCGAAAAAGGCAAATCTATAGTTCTGAGAGCAAACCAGTCCTGAACCCTTCCTTTGGGCCAAGATGACCAAATGAAGGCTGTCCTACTTTGGGCGTATTGTGAGACGATGTGACAGCAATGCCCAGTGAAGCAGAAGGCGGCAGGAAGAGAGGAAGACCAAACGATGGGCGGGCTGATTAAGTCCGGGAAGCCACGGCAGCTGCCCTGAGTTTGCAAGGCCTGAGCACGCTGTGGGTGACCATGGGGCTCCCGAGGTCTCTTGTTCCGTGGGTCACCATACATTGAAGCATCTGTGGTGGGCTGAGTTGGGGAGACAATTTCCTCCCTCTGCAACCCCTCAAGGACTGCGCAACAGCCCAACTGCCACCACACCCCTGAAAATAGAATGGGCCCAAAGTTTTCTGATTTTGGAAGACAGGCATAGTTTTTAAAAAATGTTCAAGAGTACAACCTATTTCAGAGGTGATTTGTTGCTCCTGGTACCTCCCAGATGAGGCATCTCACCCCACCTTTTCCTTCAGCCTCAAAAGGGGGCAGCCTGGGGAATTTTCAAGGACAAAGGGCCCCCGAAACAGCCCTGGGGGGACCGTACACAGCCCAGGGCCACACACTGTCCATTCTCTGCTGTAGGCCAAGGCTGCTCTCTCCTCTTTCTGATGACACCAGGCCAGCAGCCATGAAGCCCTCCGAGGAGGGGCTGAGGGAGCCCAGGGGTGTTTAGCCTGGAGGTTAGGAGAAGGTGAAGAGGGGACATGTTTCAATATCTGAAGGGATGCCACAGGGAGGATGGGGCACGCCTGTCTCCTCCTGCTTCAGAGACTAGGACACGATGGAGCCATGACTTCAAACTCCAGGAAAAGCGACTCCGTCTAAACACCAGGAAGAACTTCCGGAGGGTAAGAGCAGTTCGATAGTGGAGTACGCTGCTGCCTCCGTGGAGCGTGGTGGCGTCTCTTCCTTTGGTGGAGGTTTTCAAGGAGAAGCTGGGTGGCCGTTGGCCAGGAGTGCTTTGGGCACTCTTGCATGGCAGAAGGGGGTTGGACTGGATGGTCCTTGGGGTCTCCTCCAACTCCAGCATTCTGTGAGTCTCCTCCTCCTTGTGATCCAGCAAAGGTTCACACCATGGCGGTGCCTCTTCCGTGCAGAGCCAAGGGGAGAGGGGATGATGAATGGCCTGTGTGTTTTACAGCCGCTGAGTCCTATCAATCTTGTGGACGTGCATGGCCTGGCTGGGGATGCCTCTGCCTTTCCCTCTCCCCTGACTGCTGCCTGGCTGACTGGTGGGCGGATGGCCTGCTCCTCCTCCTCTTCCTCCCTCCCTCCCTCCCTCCCTCCTTTGCTTGCTCCCTCACTCCCTTGCGGGGGGGGTCTGCCTTTGCAAAGCAGGCAGCGGGTGGGAAGTGCTCGCCCCAGAACTCTTGACAATGCAAGGCGATTTATCTGTCACATAAATGTGGTTTTATTGGTTTTACTGTTTAAACTTTTCACCTCCGCATCTAAATCAGCAGTAGTGGTGTTTGTGGGGGGGAGTCCTGCACAAGGGAAGCATGGGACTCCACCGTGAATGCTGCCACTGCCTTCTGGGGCAGATTCCAACTTTAAAAAAAAAAAGTTATGCAAATACCATTAATTCTCCAAATGGGAAGAGTCACCCTGCACAACTCCATATAAATCAAACTTGTCAGCTGCACACGCCAGAGCGAGGAGAGAGGAGCAGTTGCAAATTCAGCAGGAGGGGCAGCAAAGAGCCTCCTGCCCTGACCACCGTCCAGCCCAAGATAAGAAACCAAGATAACAACTGCTGAATCTTAAGACCTTGAGGGAGCGCCAAGGGGCAGTAGTACACCCTCTCCCCCACGCGGGAAGCCACAGAGATGCCTGCCCAAGCTCTGTGTGGAGACCCCCAAAGGAGACCCCACCCCCTCCAAGGCAGGCTCATCTATGGCCAAACAGCTCTCTATGGTCAGACAGAGCCTTGCTTCACTGAATCCTAGAGCTGGAAGAGGCCGCAAGGGCCATCTAGTCCAACCCCATTCTGCCATGCACAGCTAAAGTATCTAGAGAGACGCCCCTCCTGCTTCTGCTGAAAGACCCCCAAAGAAGGAAGAGACTCCACTCCACTCCACTCAGGCAGCAGCGTATTCCACTGTCAAACTGCGCTCACACTCAGGAAGTTCTTCCTAACAGTTAGCTGGAATCTCCTTTCCTGTCGTTGGAAGCCATTGCTCCACAGTGTCCTAGTCTCTACAACATCAGACAACAGGCTTGCTCCATCTTCCATATGACATCCCTTCAGATAATTGTCCCTTCAGATGTGCAGGCTGACTAGGGACAGTGAAGCCGACGCACATCAGGGAGATGCAGCGGGGAGGGACTGCCTTCTCCCCTTCCTAGGAACTGAGGTTGGCCAGTGATGGAGAGGGTTCTGTAGAGTTCAACCTCCTCCCATCTCCAGATTGGGGTGTGGTCGCATCAGGTCCAGCACCTCACTTCTGTGGCATGAAACACCCACAGCCCAGCAAACTGATGACAAACACAAGCATTCAGGTGGAGCAGGTATTCTATTCTGCTTTGGTCAGAGCCCACCTGGAATCCTGTGTCCAGTTCTGGGCAACACAGTTCAAGAAGGATATGGACAAGCTGGAACGTGTCCAGAGGAGGGCGACCAAAACGGTCAAAGGCCTGGAAGCCATGAAGCCCTCTGAGGAGCAGCTGAGGGAGCCAGGCATGTTTAGCCTGGAGAAGAAAAGGTTAAGAGGGGACGTGATAGCCATGTTTAAACATCTGAAGAGATGTCACAGGGAGGATGGGGCAAGCTTGTTTGTCTGCTGCTCCAGAGACTAAGACATTATGGAGCAATTACAGGACAAAAGATTCCACCTAAACATTAGGAAGAACTGACAGCAAGAAGTTTTGGATGGCACTGGGTGCCAGGGATGGGTATGTGCATATTTTACAGTCAGAGACACATGCACACTTACTTGCAAAACACAGCAACACTTTAACAAGGCTAGCCCCAAGTACTTTCATGAGGGTAAAGCTATGCCTTGTCTCTGTTGATCTAGGGTCTTGGTCATTGGGGTTGTGGGGGCAGATCATTTGGTGAGTGTTTGGGCCATTTTTGCATTGTAGGTGTTGTTTTTTAAATTAAAAAATAAAAATATCTTTAGACACATTAAATGATCAATAATATTACCAAGAGAGGAACACGCGGCAGATTGTTTTTCAAAACTATCGTCCTAAGCTTTGGGCAAGAGAACAGAGAGTGGGAGTGGGACGGTGCACGAGGGCTTTCAGGAGGTCTCCGTGTGAACTCTGCCTGTGGGTCCTCCAGGCACACCCTCCCTGGTCTACCCAGGGGTACCGTTTCGGGGGAGGCAATACGAGGGCACTGGCCCTCCAAATGAAAATTCTGCCCTCTCCATTAATTTTTCCTCCAGTCCTCAACTTTGCAGCATTGCAGAGAATGAGACATTGATCATTGCTCACCCCAGACCTTTTCTATTTGCCGTGTTTGTAACCCCTTTGCTTTGGATGACTGAACTCTATTTCTACACCCTCAACTGAAGTGTTAAGTTACTGCAAGGAGAGAAATTTGGGATCACGTGAGGGCAGGATTTTTACTGAGAAAGCAATGATTTCATTTTGCACTTTCTTCTGCCCAAACAGCTACACCTCTGCCAACCCCAGGCAGGGCACGGCAGGGAGTTTAAGGCAAGGAGCAAAAGAGCCAGCGGGCGGAAACTGCCCCTGAGGGGCGCTGTCTATCATAGCAAAGGCCACATTTCAGCACCTTCCTTCCTTCCTTCCTTCCTTCCTCAATGTTTCCCCAACTGCCATGCTAGCAACAGCCACTCCTTTTGAGCCACGCCGGAGCAGCTGAAAAGGAGTCCAAGTGCTTCTACATCTGTGTTGATGGTGCTCCATTCCAGCCTGTCAGGAGGAGCCAAATTTGGCCTGGTGAACATGGCCGGGTACCAGGACACTAGGTTCAAATTCCATCTTGGCCGGGGCTCCCAGGCAAGTCCCCTTCTCTCCAGCTCTGCTCCTCAGTTCATAAATCCACAAAGAAGCACACTTACATTTAGGACAGAATGAAAATGCTGCTTAACACCACCATTCTTATTTCCAAGATAAAGTAGCTGGGAGGGAACCTGAGCTATTTCAAAAGCATGGTGCTGGATTGGGACCATGCACCAGCTTCCTGCTAAAATCTGGCCTTCCTTCTCCCCTCAGCAGCTATTTACCCCATTTACTATTAGCTGCACCTTTGGATTCTGAGAGATGGTGAGCTGAAAGTTGGTGTTATGGTACTGTGAACCATCAGATACTGATATGGTTTAATTGGAAAATATTACCTAATTGGCAAGCTGCATTAATTGACATTGATATAAAAGGAACCTGAGGTGACTGGAAGGTCAAACCAGACAGAGGAAAATTACTGACTATAAATGTGGGACTGCAATGAAGGTCAGTCCACACCCACCTCCAGGTGCAACCTAAGTCATGCTTAGGCTAATTACAAGGCAATCTTGGAAGATAATAGGCTTATGCAAAAGCTGAACCTCTCCAATGGAGTACAGTGGTCAAGACAGCGTTCCCACCAATCTGTGACTGTTTTAACCCTGTTGCCTCATTCCTGAACATTTCCCTGTATTGTCTTGGCCCTTTCCTCACGTATACGGTTATTATGACAGTCATTATCTGTCTGGCATCTAAGCACTGAAACATCCCCTGGACCCTATTGTCTGTGTTGCAACTCCCATTGTCCACTTGACTGGGAGAGCCATTCACACTCATACCCACAGGGTAGATTTTGGGTACAAAAACCCTGGGTTTTGAGTAATTGAGTGCAGTTTCTTGACTTCCTGAACGCCACACTGTCCATTTGATTCCCGAATGAAAACTGTCCTTAGCTGCCTACCTAAGCCATGTCGCTGCTTTCCTTGCTGCTCTCTGGATCGTAAATATCACCTCAACTCTGAAAGTCCTCTATCCACACTTTCCTCCCTTTACCTTTGGTTAGCACTTGCATGTGTATTTGGATCTTTTGCATGCTTGTGTGAATCTCTTCCAATAAAAACATATTTATTTTTACATTTGGAATCTCTGGCTGGTTCTTTCCTGCAAGGACCCCATAAACATAGGTGGAGAAGATCTCGCTAAGTTACTTCTCTTCTTGCAAGCCTCCTAATTTTGAGCGAAATAATTCCCCATAGTCACATGGAGGTACTGGTATCATGGGTGGACCCCTCAGTGACCCACATTTTGGGGTAACAATGGTAGCACCCTGGAATGTTCCGTCCCACACTTTGCCACGACAATGGGAAGGCAGTCTTTGGCAGGGACGAGAGAGGAATGGAGGGGGCGGGGGGACGCTGAAGTCTCTTCAGGGAATGGACAGCACTGCTGATTGCTGATTTTCAAGGAGCCAGACTGGGGCCACAGACATCTGTTTATGTCCTCAAAGAATCCTTGAAAAGCTCCAAAGAGGAAGATTTGGACAGCTCCACCAGCAGGAGAGACGGCCGTTCAACAGCCCCGCATCTTCAGGGCAGCCGCACCCGTATCTCTCAGTCTGGATTGCGTTTGGATGCACTCCTGGGCCCGTTTTAGGCTTCTGTCTTTATTAAATTAGGTTTCCAGTGGATGGATTCCAGAAACCTTCACATCTGCACTTGCTGTGTGTAAGCTCTTTCATTTTTTCCATCTGCAAATGCTCATAATTTATTCGCAAGAATATCACTCTGCTTCCAGTAAGTCCAAAGTGTTATTGCGAGACAGCAACTCAAGAGTCTCTTCTGACTATTTGCATTTCAAAGACTTGGTATCAAAGCATCACTCAACGAGGAGGGACAAACACTTATGTGTGCACCCCTGCCATACGCACATCAGTAGCTCCATTCTGCTAACCTTTGAGGGCTGACAGCTCCCAGACCTGCCAGCAGATGCTTTCCCTCTTCAACAGGGCTGACTTGCATTTGCCACACATTTTAATGTGGTTAGTTATGTGTTTGCCAGGCTGGGAAGAGATCTGTGAACTTCCCTCCTGAAGGAGCGTGCAGCCCTGGAAGAGGGAAACACCACAGCCCTGAGAGAGGCAGGAAGCTCCATGCAGGGCTGAGAGGGTGGAAGGAGAAGGCAGGCAGGAGGGTTGGCCATGGCATCTCCTGCTCAGAAAGACTTGGGCACCAAGATTCATTGTAAGGACATAAGGTAATCATAGAGCTGTGGAAAACAGTGTTAGAAGGGGCCAAAAGGGCCATCTAGCCCAGCTCCCTGTCAGGCAGGAGCAGAAGGCTAAAGTACTTCCAAAAGATGCCCATCCATGCTCTGTTTAAAGACCTCCAGAGATGGAGAGGCCACCACAATGCAAGGTGAATCGTAGAACCATAGCATCCTAGAGTTGGAAGAGACCCCCGGGGCCATCCAGCTGAACCCCCTTCAGCCACGCAGGAACACCCATCAAAGCACTACCGACAGATAGCCATCCAGCCTCTCTTTAAAAATCTCCAAAGGAGGAGGAGACGCCACCACACTTGATGGAGGCAGCAGCACATTCCACTGCCGGACAGCTCTGACCATCAGGAAGTTCTTCCTGAGGTTCAAGTGGAATCTCCTTTCCTGCAGCTTGAATCCATTGCTCCTTGTCCTAGTCTCTGGGGCAGCAGAAAACAAGCCCGCTCCCTCCCCGACATGACATCCCTCCAAATATTTAAACATGGCTATTATGTCCCCTCTTCACCTTCTCTTCTGCACACTAAACATACCCAGCTCCCTATGCCATTCCTCATAGGGCTTCATGGTTTCCAGACCCTCCACCATTTTGGTCACCCTCCTCTGGACATGTTCCAGCTTGTCGATATCTTTCTTGAACTGAGGTGCCCAGAGCTGGACACAGTATTCCAAAAGAGACCTAACCAATGCAGAATACAGTGGTACCAGTACCTCCCTCAATCTAGAGACCATACTCCTATTGAGGCAACCAAGGATTGCGTTGGCTTTCTTGGCTGCCTCAACACAATGCTGACTCATGTTCAGCTTGTGATCTACCAAGACTTCTAGATCCCTTTCACATGTAATCAAAATACAGGGAGACCGACAGCTCCAGTATTTCTGTCCTCCCCGTGGCCAACTGGACACCCTGGGAAAGCTCACAGACTGGACATGAGGAAAGTAGCCTTCTCCCTGCTGGGTCCCCCAGAAACTCTCAGGCAGACAGCAGATAAGACTATTCTGCATTTGTCCCCACATGGGGCCCAAGGCGGCTCACAAGACATTAAACCAAACCGAGTTTAAACAATAGTTTAAAAAGCAATTAATTAGCAACCATATTCAAAACATTCCTTTAAATCAGTTTAAAAGGCAGTTACAAGATAATAATGCTGATATAAATAAACTCTAATTAAAAGTCCTGAGACAATGGCTGGCTAACACTCCAAGGCCTGGCTAGATAAGAAGGATTTGCCTACCAGCAGACAGAGACTCAAGAGGCCCCAACTGAGTCTTCCGTAGGAGGGCATCCCAGAGGCTGGGGGCAGCCACTGAGAAGGCCCCTTCCCACACCCTCACTGGTCAGACTTGTGATGGTGGTGCAACCAAGAGAAAGCTCTCCCTTGAGAATCTTAAAACTCCAGCAGGAATTTATATGAAAGGGGGATATATGGAAGGGGGCCCTGCCTCTGCTGTTTTGGAGAGCTCGTGCGACTGGGGGCTAGATGGGGAGATGGTCTGGAACACTGGGAAAGGTCTCCCGCACCCTCTCTTCTCGCCAGAGACTCCAAGCAGTGCCGGTGGTGGCATCAGTCCCAGGCCAGCTGCGAGCTGGAAGCAGGGCATCTCATCTGAACTCTGACTTGGATGAGCTCCAACGGCCACCACCTAGAGCTGCGTGCGGAGCCTGCCGTAAGTGAAAAAATCAAAAACAGAGAAAAGGGTGAACATTCACGGGACCTCAAAGGAAGACCTTAAACTCCAGGAATGGGGAAACGGACTTAAGAGGGGGATTTTTTTTTTTTTTGGACTCTCATACTTCGCATTTTTGTCTCCAGACTGTAGGAGCCAAGGAGTTTTTTGAATCTGTCGCCAGTCTCTACAGTTCAGCACCTGCAGCTGACAGCCGACAGCCAGCAGCTGAATTCCTAAGTGAGGCTCAACCGGCTCAGCTGTTGCCTCCTGTGGGGTGTGTGTGTGTGTGTGTGTGTGAGACGAATGAAGGGAAAGCTCTGCAAGAACCAAGGGCCCATGGAAAGGAAACACAGAGCAAATCTGCCCCTTGCCCTTCAGACCTGACTCGAGGGAAAGAGAAGCTGCTGCAACAAAGCAGGGGAGCTGTCAGATCATTTCTCCTTGGCTTTCTGTCTTCAACTCAACGTGTGCTTTGAGGGTGTCTTCCTGCATGGCAGAAGGGGGTTGGACCAGGTGGCCCTTGGGGTCCCTTCCAACTCCATGAGTCTATGATTCCATGCCAACAGATGACCACCTCCTCTTTCCACACGTAACCTGTTCGCGG
Source organism: Iguana delicatissima (assembly GCA_948472985.1). Lineage (NCBI taxonomy): Eukaryota > Metazoa > Chordata > Lepidosauria > Squamata > Iguanidae > Iguana > Iguana delicatissima. The sequence goes on along the minus strand of CAOKZL010000705.1, from coordinate 188,262 downwards.
ACAAACCTTCCTTGCCAACCAACCAGCCTCCTGAGTGGGCACTGGTGTTACCCAGGGTCTCTCCTTGTCCTTGGCTTGCCCTCCAATTCACCCAGTGGCCAATCCCTGATTGTCTGCTTGGTTCCTAGGTTGCTTCTCTGCTTGGAGGCAGACAAGACGAGGGACAGCCTTCAGCAATGCCACTCCTCGCTTTGGGAGACACTGAACTGAAACGGAGCCTAACGGACCATGCATTCTGACCTGGAACTGGCTGCAGTTCCTCCACAAGACTTTGTCTCGTGCTGAATGCTGACACACACGCAACCCCCACTGCTACAGATCAACTTTAATGGTGGGAAGTGGTGTAGTAGGTGGCTCACAGTGGAGGAAAGCACAGCAGTCCTCTAGCGGAGGGGGTCCAGCAACCCCTCCCAGCAGACGGCAGAATCCAGTTCCTTAACTGCAAGCTCTACCTGGACCCTCCCAGGGTGGATGCTCTGGCTTCACCCGGCTGGCTAAACAGGGCCCCTGAGCCCGGGTGTGCCCCACCCAGGGCGAGGCAGAGAGAAGATGACTCCCGGGGGTTAGGTGGCGCAAAAGCAAACAAGGGGAACCAAAGGGCGCAGTTGTGACCTGTCACCCATCCCGACAGCTCTGAGAACTGTACAAACCTCTAGTTCAAGGGAACATTTAACGCCCCAGTCTGTTGCTCCTACCGCTGAAAGCCAGTCTACCCAGCAGGGCCTACCAACCACCATCTGACCCTTTCTACACCCCTGGGCAGCAGTTAAGTTTTGGCCACACTGCTGAAAAGGACTCCAGAGGCCAGGCTAACTCCATGGTACCCCCTGCTTTTGATGCCCCATCACCCCCTCATCAAACTCAGGATGGTCCCCTGGGGAGGGATCCTGGGAAGACGCAGTTACGCTCTTCTGCAAAGTCCCATGTCTGGTATTCACGCTCTTTGAGTTGCAACCACCTCAGCCCAAATCGCTGGCAAAGGGCAAAGGCGAGCGAAAGCAATTTGCCACGTTCTCCGAACGGGTGGAGTCGGCGGAACGGCAGGTGAACACCCTGCCTCTCCGGCAACGCCTGCCCACTGCCCAATCTCCTGTTCCCATTCTCTCCGTGCCAAGTTCCTTTGTGAATTGCAGGTTCCTTTTGTTTACCCGTGGAGGGTGGGGCGGCCGAGGAAGAGGGTGACCTCTCCCTCACCCCGTCCCGTCTGTGTGCAGCCGCCAAGCCTCTCACCTCCCCATGAACTTTCAGATTATCTCAGAGGAGCTTCACCTTGCCTTGAACTTGTTCGCTGCTCTCCGGCGCAAGTCACGTAGCATTGCTAAACACTCCAGCTACGCCGCCGCTGCCACCACCATCAACAGCCCTGCATGCTTTGGTGAGGGGGTGGAGAGTGCGGGGGGGACGGAGGGAAGGGTTTGCTTGGCTTCAGCGTTGCTCTCCAAGCACAGCCCTGTGACGTACTCCAGGGGAAACCCATGAGAAACAGACAAACACAGGGAGAGAGAGACAGGGAGCACATCGCCAGCAGCTCTCCTGCTACCCTGTGAAGTCAGGCAGACACAGGCGTGGCAAAACGCAGGGCACAGCTGCCCACCGTAGGGTGGAACCTCTGTGGGGGTACCCGGAAGGAGACGGTGGGCCCATTAGAGCACACTGATTCCCCACTAATTCCCACGGCGGCTTCTTAGGGAGTCCTGGGACCTGGACTTTGATGAGACACCAGAGCTCTCCAGTGGAGAATTCTCAGCACTTTGTTGGTATTGTTCTCAGCCCTCAAGCTGACTTCCACCTATGATTGCCCTATCACAGGGGCCTCTTGGCCAGACTTAAAGGAGGTCTCCCGTCATTGCCTTCCTCTGAGGCTGAGAGAGTGTAACTTACCCAAGGTAATCCAGTGGATTTCCAGGGCTGTGCAGAAGGGATTTGAACCCTGGTCTGCTGCAGTCCTAGTCAAGTACTCAGATCATTACCCCATGCTGGCTCTCTTCTAAATACCTTACAAAACTACAAATCCCATCATTCTATAAGATGCACCCACAACAGTTCTAACTGTGTTGTGTGAAAGAGGCATGGAACTCAACTGAGCACCCCCACTTCCCTCTGCCTCCCCAATGCAAAACAAAACTGGCTTTCCTGCTGGTCGCAGGAGACCAAGTTCAGCTGCTCCCTCATTTCTAGCTTGGCCGTCCTGCCATGTTACAGGGAGAGCCAAAGCTAGAATCTGGTGGAGGTGCCAGGAGGAACTTGGAGAGAGATAAAAGATATTCTGTGATGTTTGAGGCAGCCTCCCCTATCCTGCTGCCTTCAGATGTTCTGGCCTACAACTCTTCCCACAGTGGCTGGGGATGATAGGGGTAGTAGTCCCTCACATCTGGAGGGGAGCAGTGCGGGAAAAGGCTGGTCCAAAGCATTCCCAGGAAGCAGCAGTGGAATCCAAGATGCAGAATGGACCTGAACAGCTCTGGACTACTTTTTGCCACCAGCCCCCTCTCCGTGAACAAGCAGAGTGCCATAGCCAGTGCCCCAAACACGGAAGTGGGCAGCTGGCAGCAAAAGGCTTCGGTTTTGGGATTTCGGATTTCTGTATAAGGAGGCTCAACCTGTACATACATTTTGCATTCTGTCTATGCAATCTGCCTGATTCCCACCCCTGGCCTAATCCAGTCGGTAGCCCCCATTAACCATGGAACAGTGAATCAACACTCAGGTAAATTCCAGCGATTCAAAGGCCCCCGTCTAGCTGGGGCAGGAGTCATGTTGGTCTTTCAGATGTTGTTGGATGGCAGCCTCCAGCTGGGGCTCATGGGACTCACAGTCCAACAGCACTTGAAGGTCTGCACAATTTCCCACTCCTGCTCTGGAGTGTGAACAACATTCTCCATCTTGGGACCCTCCATCTTACAAGGGGGTAGGCCCCTGAACTTCCCTACCAGCTTCTCAAAACTCCTCATTAAAAAAAAATGAGCCCAAAATTTTTGGGCAAATTTTGCCCCCAAACCACATAGAACTCCCCCAAGTGTGAAAATAAGCAGAAATAGCCTCACTCCACTCCCTACAAAGCACCCGAGAAGCCTGTGCCAACTCCTGGTTCCTCTGCAGTCTATCCCAAAATAACTAACTCCTGTCACCATCTTGAGGGGGACTGCTGAAGAAAATAGAAGTATTTTGGCTTGCTGTCAAAAGGTGAGAGATCCATGAGGATGGGTCGGGGGGGACTGGTCCCTGGCCCTCCACAAGGTTGCCTTCTCCTGATGTGGCTCCATGAAGCTTGTGGAATGGGGAGCTCAGACCTAGCAGACTGAGACCTTCAAAGTGGGTCTCAACCGGCCACTTGGCTGTGCAGCTGCTTCCCACAGCAACTGGCTGGAAAGATGGTTTTGCCTGCGATTCAGATCCCATAGAACCTCCCCAGAGCGATCGGTGTGAATGGAACCCAACCAAGCCGCTAATCTCGCCTGCCACGCTTGACTGCCAGGGAAACCGTTCCTGCCCCGGGGCCCTCGCCTTTGGGTGAGCTTCAGCTGGAGCCGGGCAAGCAACAGGCAGAAGAGGGCTCGACCCAGAGAGCGTGTCCATCAGGACTCGTTGCAGCACCAGCCAGTGCGGAGGAAGCATCGCCTTTGGCACTGAGAGCAATAACAGGATTTATGGCTATTTGCTGCCGATTAGAAATAAATCTGAAACACAAAGCAGGAATGTGAACTGAAGCAAGAGGATTTCTCCTTCTGCTCATGTCCCTTTCACCCCTGGATGGCCTTGCCGAACTTAATTTTTGCATTCATGGAGGCGGTTCACAGAGACTGCGAAACTCAGTCAGTTTTGATCAAGAGGGAAAACATTCACTCAGGTCAGCTTTCTAGGGGAAACCTCCTTACCTGGCAGTTGCAGGTGAGCAACTACTGCGTCTACTCTGTGTGCAGAGGATTAACTACCTGGGATAAAACAGAGTTACAAACTACAGAGCAACAGGAAGGAAGGAAGGAAGGAAGGAGGGAAGGAAGGAAGGAAGGAAGGAAGGAAGGAAGGAAGGAAGGAAGGAAGGAAGGAAGGAAGGACGGAAGGAAGGAAGGACGGACGGAAGGAAGGAAGGAAGGAAGGAAGGAAGGAAGGAAGGAAGGAAGGAAGGAAGGAAGGAAGGAAGGATCAGCCTTCAAAAGGAATGGCAGCATGAACCACAAAGCAGGAACATGACAACATATGCCAGCAAGTGGGAAGACAACTGGCTCAACCTCCTTGCCTCACTCTAAGCCAGCCATTTGACACTTCTAAGATGCACCCTGTTGTACTTCAGGACAAGAAAAATGCAAGAAAAAGAGCAAATCAGCACCTGAAAATCGGATGTGCCATTAGCAGGCTGAGCTCATAAGACACGCAGACAAGACAGGGGAAGCGTGGCTACCCATCGTGTGCCTGTTGCATGTGAGAGACAAAAGAGAGCGCGGCCCAGCCTAGCTCGGCAGATAATGCAGAGTGTGTGTTTATCACTTATTTATTAAGGTATTCATATCCTGCCCTTTGTCAAGCAAGTTTAATCTTAACAGATCAAAATGATTTTAAATAAATTAAATTGACTCAGACTACATTCAATAGGTTGGAAAAAAGCTAAAAATTAGTGAAGATGAAGATAGCCATTTAAAGACAGGTGCATACATTGTTTTCGAGGCCCAAGGGCTTCAGCGAATATCCACATTCTCATTTGGTCCCTGAATGATCCCTATCCGCAACTCCACAGCAAGAAGCAACAGTGCCTGAAGAGGGCTGTGCATGAGCTGTGCCCACCACCGCAGGGCAGGTCTTCCCCGTTCAGGAAGCCCCTCAGGGGCCCGGGCTTGCTCCTCCTGGGTTCACCCGCCCTGACCTGCCCTGCTCCAGGATTGCTGCACGCACTTCCAGTCTCCTCAGTGGAAAGAAAGGAGCACCCAGAGGTGTGGACCCTGCCCCGGCGGCTTTCTCAGGGTCCTGAATGACCTGTGGGAGACCTGGGGCAAATCACACTCTCTCAGCCTGAGAGGAAGGCAACGACGACACACCTCCTTGGAAGAAACCTTGACCGCGAGAAAAAGCATGGTACAACAGAGGTTTGAGGGTTGGACCACGATTCTGGGGGATTGGGGTCTAAATCTCAGCTGTGGAAGCCCACTGGGTGACCTTGGGCCAGTCACATTCTCTCAGCCTCAGAAAAAGGGAACAATGGCAACCCTCTGCTGAATAATAAGTCTTGCCAAGAAAACCCCGTGATAGGTTCACACCTCAGGGTTGCCGTAAGTCGGAAACGACTTGAAGGCACACAGCAACGACAACAACCAGATCCACGAGAGGCGGCATCGCTGGCAGGATGACAGTAAGAAGGGGACACCTTCCACACTGGAGCCCCTTCCGACCAGTCCTTCTGATTCCCTCTTCCTACACGGCCGTGGAGCGAAGAGAGAGAGAAGACCCAGCCCGTGGCTCTCCGGAGGGCTGGGGCAGAACCTCTCCCTCCCACGGTGGAAGGATATACACAGGCGTGGAGCTGGGCAGCACAACCTTCCGTGCAGCTCAGTGGCCGTGTGGCAAGGAAAAGGCCAACACGGCTGCCTTGCACACTGTTCGTGTACAGCCACAAAGCCTCCTGTTTGTTACAGTTTGGAAGGCTGAGTTCCCTCACCAGCCTCAGGTAGAGACAGTGTGGGTCTGAGCACATGCGTCTGTGCAGGTCTGTCACATCAGGCACTTGCTTTCGCTGCTGCTCCTGTGTGTGTGTGTGTGTGTAAAAAAACCCCTTTGGAGGTCATGAACTCCTTAAAACAAACAGAGCTGAGGTCATTGTTAGTTTGAGAAATAAAACAAATTGTGACCGACCGGCCAGGATGGCGGAGGAGAGAGGGAGGGAGGGAGAGAGGGAGGCCAAACACGGTGCACAATGAAAAGCTCTTAAAAGCTAATGAAAAACCTCATTAATCATTGGGACGAAGGAACTTGGAAAACAGGGGAAACAACAAACTGTGCAGATCCTGCTCTCGCCTATCAAGTCCCCCATTCCCACCCAACCGCTTGGGAAATCACGGCTGAGGGCAGGGTTTGCGCTTGGACAACAAAAGAGGGCAGCATTCTTAAGCACCGGAGGGCCAGGCGCGGATCTATTTTGCATCAGCTGGCCAGGATCTCCTTCAGAGCAAGGTATAGGGCTGGTCTTGCACATTTGGGGACCCATGCAAAGGGTGTGCCTCCTCTCTCCCTCTAGAGACCCCCCAAGTTTTGACCTGAGGTTTCAGAATGGGCGGCCTGCCCTTTCCCTTCCTCTTCTGTTGCCGTTCTTCTTGTGTTACGTGTCTTCAAGTTGGCTCAGACACAACACGGGACCTGGAGGCACCTGGGTAACTTTTAACCGGAGCCTCACTTTTTATAGGATGAAGAGAAGCTGATGGTCTCCATCTCTACTCCCACCTCCTGGGGATCTGCACCAAAAGCTGGGCTAGAGCAGTGCCTCTTGGGCTACCTGATGTGGGGGCCAGCAACCTCTCTTTGGTCCCCACGGGCCAGGGACCACCGGCAGACAGCTCAAGGAGTGACAGTAGTCCAAAGCACTTTGAGGAGCATTGGTATGGATAATAAATCCATGTATCTCTGTTCAGCTTTCTAGGAATCTTCGACCACCCACTTGTATTGGCACTGGACCACCTGTTAGACTGTCATGGTGGATTTAAAACTCCTGGAGAGGACAACCGTTGTCCACATCGCCATGGCTGTGAGATTCTTCCCACAGTCCTTGAAGCATAGCTAACACCCATGCTGCAGCAGCATCCCTGGAGGAAGGGGCAAATGTCTCTGCTGTTTGGCCATCCAGACTGAAACACTTGCCAAGGGAGCCATAAAAGGCCTGGAGGCCATGAAGCCCTGTGAGGAGTGGCTTAGGGAGCTGGGTGTGATTAGCCTGGAAGAGAGAAGGTTAGGAGGCAACATGACAGCTATGTTTAAATATTTGAAGGAATCACATACTGAAGATGGGGCAAGCTTGCTGTCTGATGCTCCAGAGACAAGGACACTATGGAGCTTCAAACTTGAGGAAAAGACATTCCAGCTAAACATGAGGAAGATCTTCCTGAGGGTAAGAGCAGTTTGACAATGGAATCTGCTGCTGCCTCAATGGACTGTGGTGGAATCTCCTCCTTCTTTGGAGTTTTTCAACAGAGGTTGGACAGCCATACCTGTCAGGAGTGCTTTGACTGAGTCTTCTGCAGGGCAGAGCAGGGATGGACTGGATGGCCCTTGGGGCCTCTTCCAACTCTAGGGTTTGAGGACTCCATGAGTTGGCAAACTATGCTGGTCATGCAGGAAGGGGTATCAGAACGTCACCACCACCATCTTCTTCAAATCCTGCGAGGAGAATCCATGGTACTGGGGGACAGAGGAAAATCCAGGCACCACTGGACAGATGTAGAACAACTGCCTGTGACTTCTGCTCCACAGGCTGCTCAAATTCTTGCAAAACTACAGGAGATCTTGTGAGGAGATGAATATCAAATGGGGGAAGCCACTTTGCTCCCTCAAAAGACATCTGCGGGAGATTCGGAGGGAGTTTTGCTCTCCCAGCAGCAAGTTCCCTGGGGGACTTGAAAGCATGGAGCACCACCGGTGAGGTGGTGCTGCCTGGGTTTGAGCTGAATGGAGAAAGAGGGCCAGGAGACATCTGTGGGCTGACCAGAAGGACAGGACCAGGGTGGCTGGGCACCCCTGTTTCTGCTTGGTATTGCAGACTCAGAGGTGGGCGCGTGGATCCGCAGTGGCCCAGCCTTACTACACAATCGCCCTTCTCCATCAGGGATAGAATTACTTGCACCCATCCTCCCTGGAGGCACCAAAGGGCACGGTTCCATTTCAAGCAGCCAGTGATACTCCAGTTTCCACTCTGCAGGGCTGCTCTCACCCCTTGGTGAACCGGCTCCCAAGTCTGCTGGAGAAAAAGCATCAGGGAGAACTGGGAGACGGTTTTGCCACCCTGTGCCATATTGTGGATTCCAAATTAGCAGTTTCCAAAGATGGATCTGAGGCCCTCCACTCCACTGTCAAACTGTTCTTACCCTCAAGAGGTTCTCCCTGACATTTAGGTGGAATCTCTTTCTTTGCCATTTGAATCCACTGGTTCACCTCCTAGTCTCTGGAGCAGCAGAACACAAGCTGGCTCCATCTTTTCCATGGCATGGCCTCTGTTAATGATGGCAGTCATGTCACCCCTCTGTCCTCTCTTCTGGAAGCTGAACCGAGTGAGCTCCCTCAGTCTGCATGAGCACCACCATCCCTTGCAGACAGTCAAGAGGGGGACCGCAAAACCTCTGGTGCCTTCACAGGTTGCGCATGAACTGGCCTCAAGCTGGTGTATGGCCCCTGCACCCCCTTCTCAGTGTGCAACAGAAAGAATGGAGCTTCCGCTGGCAAGCAGCACCCATGGTGGCTGAACCTCCAGCCAAACCAAGGGAATCATCCTATGACAGCAAGCATGCCGTTTTTCTCACCATCACTGTGTTCCCTATTTGTCACTAACTGCGACGTCTTAGAATTCCCTTCTTCAAAATGTGAGCCTTCCTACTTAGAGGGACCCCCGGAGTTGGCAAGGGCCCCTTTTCATGCTGAGATCTTCCAGAAGGGAGAGTGCCAGTCAGAGTCAACAGCAAGGAGCGGTGGGTCAGCCATGTCAGGGCCAAGGAGCTGTGGGGCTGATAGAACCCCCACTGCACCAGGGCTGGAGCAGCAAGGAGGTCTGGATGAGGCCAGCCTGAGGCAGTCAGCTCCTGCTCCTTGGCTGTTGCATGAACTGAGCTGCATGGCTGGGTCCCAAAGGGTAGAGAATCACAGCCTCCTAGAGTTGGAGGAGACACCCAGGGCCATCCAGTCCAAACTCCTTCTCACCCGGCAAGAACACATTATCAAAGAACTCTGGACAGATGGCCATCCAGCCTCCGTTCAAAAAGCCTCCAAGAAAGAAACTCCACCACTGTCAGCTTCCATTTCACTGTCCAACTTGCCATCTGAACGAACCTGAAATCAGAGTGTTTTCTTTCTTCAAAATTTTCCCTCTTTGTTTTTTCCTCCAGCAAGGAAATGAAAACACATGGGCTTCTCCCTCTCTCTCTCTGCACCAAATACCATGATACAAAATCAGAAAATTAAATTGTAAACTGCACAGCAACGTCTGGAAGAGGGAAATGGGGAGGAACGGAGCAACCAGACGGAGCCCAATGCCTCCTCCTGCCCCACTCCCTGCGATCCTGCCATGTGGAACCAGGCCCAGAGAAAGGGGACATGGTCCCATAACATATCCACTGACCGCCAAGGAAGGGCGAGATCCTTATCGTTTTTCAACAGCAGCTCTCCCACCACATGGCGGTTCCCAAAGCTCATTCCATTCCAGAGGATGGGAGGGCTTAACAGGAATTAAGGGGCTTTGACTCTCTTCCGTTCCCTCTCTTAGCTCCCTGGTCGTATTTTCCATAGGCATTCTTCTCCAGCTGCAATCAAGCACACACCCAAGTTCAAACAGGGATTTGGATTGTGCTCCAGATCCTCTTAGAACCACCCATTACTGCAAAGGAGCTCACTCTTTGGCACAGGATCCCTGAAAACACAGTGACTGTCTGAGAAGAGAGTCACTGAGAAAAGAGAACAGCCAGACTCTTTAAAAAGTGGCCATCTTCTCATGCAAGCTCTTTGAAGCTCTTGCTGAGCAGAGGCTTTGTTCCTTGCTCTCAGCCTCAGACTGCCTTCAGTTCCCCTGAAGAGCCAGATAACGATGAGACCAGTGCAAAACGGGGCGCCTTTGTGCCTAACAAGCATGGGAGCCAACGCTCTGGACGAGGCAGGGGGAAGTCCCTTTGCAAGCCAAAGCACACACTGAAGTAGACTCACAGTGCTCTCCTATGCAGGCCAAGACCCATGGCGCCCCAAGGGCTTGGTCCCAACCAAGGATGTTCAGCACGGCTGCCCCACTTAGGCAAAGGAAGGCTGAAACCTGTTGAAGGGCGGGAGTAAGCAAATGAATGCAAAGTAGCCTGGATTAGGGTGTGTGTGTGTGTGCGCGTGTGCGCGCGCGTGTGTGTGTGTGCATGCAAAGATTCCAAAGAAGCCACCTGCCAGTGCCCGATGATGGTTCACTAAGCAAGCCACCACCACCACGGGCTCTCTGCTTGTTCAGTTTCTGACAGAAGCACCCTTTCCGTCTTCCTATGCACCTCTGCTTGCATTGTCCCTCAAACTTTTGATGGGCTTTTCTGTAGGGATACAGCCTTGACCATTCCATTTCTCTCTCCCTCTCCCTCTCCTTCCACTTCCGTCCCTCGCTCTTCCTGCTCTCCTTTGGCCAGCCAGAGTCCATCCCCCTCCTCGCTCTCTTCTCCATTCAGAGCCCTTGTTAGAGCTGCCTCTTCCTCCTCCTTCAGCAGCAGCTGGTGAAGCCTGGCTTCTAGGAGGAAGGAGTCTTGTGGCCACGGGTGGCAGGGGCAACACCCATGAAGTTAAGGATGTCACTCGTTTGACACATGGTGCTGTTCTGCAGATATCACGGAACGCGAGGATGTCAAATGAATGGATCGGAGAGCAAATCAGGGCAGAACTCTCCCTAGAAGCCAAGATGACAAAAGTGAGGCTTTGGGCACATCATGAGGCATGACGGATCTGGAATGATGATAATGCTTAGCAAACTGGGAGGCAGTAGAAAAAGAGAAAGACCGTGCTCCAGATGGATAGAGACTGTCAGAGAAGCCACAGCCCCTGCCCTGAGCTCCCAAGGCCTGAACATGTCTGAGGATGGCTAGGATCTTGGAGATCTCTCATTCAGAGGACTGCCACAACTCGAAGTCAACTCGACATCAAAGAAGAACAACCACTAGCCAACAGAAGCGGTATGATTTCTACCCTTTCCTTGATCTTTTTTAAAAATCAACACCAGCCTATTCGGAAACATTTTGGCAACTGTTTCTGGTACCCCACCTGATTTCTTTACCGCAGCCTTGACCTCATGCTGGTGTGAAGGGTAAGCTGAGCGCTCGTCCAAGGTTACGACCCTCAGATAGGCTGGAGGAAGGAGCCGGCTGCTGGTGGAGAAGCAGCCGAGGGTTGTCAGGGAAGTCAGCATCCATTTTCCTGACTTGGCAACCATGTAACTCTACTCAGTGAAATTTATTAATTGTTTGCCCAGTGCCTTCAGAATATTGTGTGACATGTGATGCATGGAAGTTACAGAGAGGGCATCCCGGAGCGCTTGCAACCTCATACTCTCCTAACGGCAGAGGGATACTGCACAGACGCCCGGGACAGCTGATGTTTTAAGATACCTCAGTTCGGAAGCAAACAGAAATTCCTTTGCTTTTGACTTACGTGGCTCTCAGCCAGCCGATCCAGAGGCAGACCCTCAGTGAGAGGGACGTCTGGAAACAAGATCAGCCAATGCATGGCTCCAGCAGTTGCCCCAGCCAGGGAAGCAAACTAGTCTGATGAGCAGTTGCGCATGTTGCCGCCACCCTCAAAAGCCTATTGTCCCATGGGGAGGGTTGGAGAGGCAGAGGCAGGAAAGAACACGGAAGGCTCTCCAGAAACTGCTCAGGCATTTCCACCCCACACACATTTGATCTGCGCTGATCTCTGACCCTTTCTGATCAACTCTTTCACATCTTTAAAATGCAGGTGCACATTTTATAAACCCAAAAAAGAGTGAGCTGCTTAATAAACATTTGGCTTGCTTATGCAGTGGGCTTCCCACCTCAGCAACTTTGCTTAGGTCTCTCCTTGCACTCAGAGACTGAAACCAGGGAATTAATTCCAGGAAAGAACAACTCTTCAGGAGTAAGGAGAGGCGGTAAGTCACACAAATGTGGCCCTGGGGACACTTCAGCAGAACTTACCCAAAAGTCAATGTCTACCACCCAAAGAGAGTGATGCTGTTTCAGCAGGAATGGCACCTAGAAACACACTTCTAACTCCTTCCAGAGCATCCCGAGATCTTTACCTTGCTCACTTCCACACCTGCCCTGTGAACCATGTTACTCAGTGCCTCAGGCCAGGACCTTTGAACTGCATACTTGCTGGCGCCCTGCAAGTCCCATCACTGCCTGAGCACGGGCTGAGCTCCAGTTCTCCAGGTCAGCATTCTGCCCCCGGGGCCGTGGCAAAGGCAGAACCTCAGACACACTTCCCAGTCCCCGTGGGTCTCCCCCTCTACTGCTCACCTTCACACCTTGCAAGTAAGAAGTGGTCGAAATGGAGTCAGAACACTCAGCACTGACTCCGTGCTCACCTGAGACCTCCTCCTTCTCAGTGAGCCATGACCCCACCTAGAATCATGAAATCACAGAGTTGGAAGAGACCCCAGGGGCCATCCAGGAATATACGATCAAAGCACTCCCTTTGACAGATGGCCTTCAACCTTAGTTTAAAAACCTAGAAAAAAAGAGACTCCACCAAACTCCCAAGAAGCAGTGTATTCCGCTGCAAAACTGCTCTTACCATCAGGAAGGTCTTCCTAATGTTTAGGTGGAATCTCTTTTCCTGTGGTTTGTAGCCATTGCTGCATAGTGCCCTAGTCTCTGGAGCAGCAGAAAATGAGCTTGCCCCATCTTCTCTCTGACATCCCTCCGAGTATTTAAACATGGCTATCATATCACTTCTTAACCTTATATGCTCCAGCTACTAAATATACCCAGCTCTCTAAACCACTCCTCAGAGGGCTTCATGGTTTCCAGGCCTTTTACCTTTTAGGTCACCCTCCTCCGAACATGTTCCACCTTGTCAATATCCTTTTTGAATTGTGGTGCCCAGAACTGGACACAGGATTCCAAGTGGGGTCTGACCAAAGCAGAATAGATTTTTACTATCACTTCTCTTGACCTAGAGACTCTACTCCTATTGATGCAGCCTAGAATCACACTGGCCTTTTTAACTGCATCACAGTTTTGACTCACCTTCTGATCCTCTTTCACACTTTCTATCTAGCACCCCCTAAAATAATGCAGCTAGGGGGAGGAAGAAGAGAACTTCAGTGTAATATGTTTTAGTTTATTCATGGAGTGTTACAAGCACATGGATAAACAGAATTTCGGAAGCAAATGTCAAACTTTCTTTGCTTCTAGACGATGTGCCTGCATTGTTGAAGAAACACAGTCTTTGCAGAAGGGCTTTTCCTGGGCCTGAGAGAAGGGAGAACACTTCTTCTCAGAGAGGGGTCCAGCACATCCTGGGAAATCCACGCAAGAGAGGGAAACTGTGGAGGAGAAACTCTCAGGTTTGAGCTTGGCAGGTAGCAAAACCCAGCCGCTCTTAGAGCTAAGCTCATGTTTTCCTCAACAGCAAACAGCTCAGCAGGTAAGCAGGGTCTAAGCTGGCCAAAAAAGAAGAAGTTCTAGGATGGGAACCCAGTTTCAGTCCAGGAGCTCATGAGGGCAGCCTCTTCTGCTACAGAATGCTGCGAAGACACCAAAAAGACCAAGAGAAGCTGAAACGGTTGAAAGTAATATTTTGGCGGGGGGGGGGGGCAGCACAGGGTAGTAAATGCAGACCCGGCTTTTCCTTGCACAAAATTTTAGCTTTATGAAAGCAGGATCCTGCCCCAATCCACCCCCTTCCCTGCTCTCCCTGTGTTGCAACAGTTGCTGAGCCAGAAAAGTCTGAGTTTTGGGGTGCGTGTTTTCCTGTGGTTAACTTGATAGCAAAGTATGCAGCCTCGACACACAGCCACAGCTCCCTCTCCAATAATTATTTGAGCCTACCGGGTGTGTATATGTGTATGTGTGGGTTTGCGCGTGTGTGGTTGTCTGCCTCGGCAGAGCACAGGGAGCTAAAAGTTCAAACGCCCCTGTCGCTTTGGGACTGTGAAGCATGGGAAACTAATCTTATTTTAATGGTCTCATATACCAAGCAAATTTCTCCCTGGTTCCAGGTTCAATCATTTTGGCCTTAAAGATGTCTGAGCTTTTCTCCCTATCATATTTATTGATCCTATCACACTGATAGGACAGCAGCATACAGATAACTAAAGCAATTAACCCAGAGGTGAACTCTGGAGCCCCACAGAATCTGCACGCGAGACGAAAGGTGGACTGACAGGGTGGGAGAGTGCTCGGCTCCAAAAAGAGAGGGAGAAGGAGGGGAAACAAAACTCTTTCTCCGGGAAGGTGGCAAGGTCTGCTGTTGCCAGAATGGAGCCTCCTGTCCGAGATCTTGTTGTGGGGCAGGGGGAGGCCTGACCTCCAACATCTCTTGCCCAGCCACTTCCAAACTTCAGCTGTTGCCTTCCGGATTCTGTCACTGTTGCATTGCATCCCATCCCATCCCATCCCATCTCATCCCATCCCATGAAAAGCTCGTTTCCTCGCCCTGATTTTTTTAAAATGTTCTTTATTAAGCAATACTAAGACAAAAGAGTTTTGTGGCTAACAAGTCCTACTTGGCATAAGCTTCTGAGGAGGGACCAGCCTCATTGCATCACCGTGAAGTCTCCTTCTTTGGAGGTCTGTAGAGAGAGGCTGGACAGTCATCTGTCGGGGAGAGGGCTGTGACAGTGTCTCCCTGCATGGCAGGAGGGGTGGGACTGGATGGCTCTTGCAGTCTCCCTCCAGACTGGGGAGGTCCGGGGGTCTCTTCCAGGAGTCTAGCACTCCATGCATCAGATCCAACAATCCAGTGCCTCAGACATAGAGCTCCAGCCTCCATGCCAAATAAACACGTCAGTCCTAAAGGTGCCGTAAACTCTGGGAATTTTTTTACTGCAATTGGCCAACACGGCGACGCCTTCCCACCCCCACAACCTTTAAACAGCCCAGTTGCAGCTGATCTGAAGGACTGTATCTCCCCCATTCCCCACCTCAGACTCCTAGGTCTTTGGAGAGACCCATCATCCCTCAGGGTTACTGGAAAAGAACAAGGTGGGGGGTCTTCCGGGTGGCTCCCACCTGATTTTGGAACTCCTTCCCCAGGGAGGTTGGAGTGCCCCCTTCCTTCCTCATTCTCCTTCTGGAGACAAGTAAAAACTTTTCTGTTCTGACAGGCTTTTTAGCAACTGACTGCAAGGGCTTTTAATGGTGTGCTGTTTGTGGTGTGTCCTGCTGACTTGAACTTTTGATTTTTTAAAAATGAGTTTTTAAGAGCTTTAATTTTGAGTATTTCTAATTATATTCTAATAATAACTTCTTACATTCTTCTCTCTCTCTTAACTTCTTCTAAATTTTGCAAGCAGCCTTGAGTCCCAATATTGGGGGAAAGGCAGGATATAAATAAATTAATATTAAAAATAATAATATTGTAATGATGATCCTAATAAAAAAAAAACCCTGAGAAGGACAAAGGACACCAGTACCAGAGGTGGTGAGTGATACCAGAACGAATCTCTATGGCTCAGGGCCCATTCTGAAGCTTGGATTCCTTTTAACCTGATTACTGTGGTTACCTTATCACACAACAGAACAAGTTGCAACACATCTGTCCATTAAGCGTTATCACAGTTTTTGGAGGTCTGGTTTTTAATGGAGGTTTAGGGATGTTAATTTTTTTCATTAATGGACGTCAAACTGCCAACTTGAAGAAAGAGAAGAAGTAACACTGGTGTTGTGTGTCTGGGATTTGTACATACTTCTCTCCCTATGTGTGTGTTTGTGTGTGTGTGTGTGTGTGTGTGTATGTGCGTGCAGAAGTGGGGACTCTCTGGAAAAAAGCTTTTGGAGGAAGCAACTCCAAAAAGGCAGAGGTCATGTCGATGAAAGGATATGAAGAAGCGGGAAGGAGGAATCCCCAAATCCAAGGAGCGGAATCCTGAATTCCACAATTCAAGAAGGATACTGAAGTTTTGCCTTGACTGCAGCACCACAGTTCAAGAGGGCATTGTCAAGCTGGAACACGTCCAGAGGACGGCCACCACCTTGGTCAAAGACCTGGAAACCATGAAGCCCTACGACTGGCGGATTACGGGGTTGGGGATGTTGAGCCTGGATAACAGAAGGTTAGGGAGTGACAGGACAGCTATGTTTAAAGGCATGTCATATAGAAGACAGAGCAAGCTTATCTTCTCCTGCCCCAGAGACCAGAACCCGGAGCAACGGCTTCAACGTTCAGGAAAAGAGATTCCACTTCGATGTTAAGAAGAACTTCCTGACAGTAAGAGCAGTTTGACAGTGCTGCCTCAACAGAGTGTGGTGGAATCTCCCCCTTCTTTGGAGGTTTTTCAACAGAGCCTGGATGGCCATCTTTTGGGAGTGCTTGGAGTGTGTCTTCCTGCATGGCAGAAGGGGCTTGGAGTGGGTGTCCCTCTTCCAGCTCTGTGATCCCATGATTCTGTGAGAGAAAGAGGAGAGGAAGCCTAAACCAGAAATGCAAAGGGTGGCTGGCTGGCTGGGGGCACCGTCAACAACTTGAACAAACATTTTCCAAAAACAGGACCAGGAACTTACTGTAAGATTAGATTCCAAGAACGACAATGAAATCTACTGGGTGCAGCCTGCTCCCAGCTTGCTGGGGCCAAACGCAACACATTCGCACCCCACACGGGAGGCGGATGCCAGCAAGACACAGCAGCCAACCTGCCAAGAAAGAGCACAGTCCCCTTGGGGCTCCATCTGAGAGCTGCCTAGAATCCCCAGCCAAGCCCGCTTCCCATTTCTAAGAACTGATCTTTCAAGAACAGGCGTGAAACTGCCCAGCTGAAACCTCCCCAGGGATGGTCCTGCCTGAGCAGATCCTCCGTCAAAAGAAGTGGTAACGCGGCACTGTGTAACATGGGGCTTCCCTCTATTCTTTTTTTAAAAAACAAAAAACCACAACCACCAAAAATTAAGAGTAATCAGTCCATAAAGACCCAGCACCAGCAGCGATAAGATAAAATACTTCAACATGGCTTTGCAACAGGCTTTCTCTGGAAGTTTTTCCACTTCGATCTATACTGCTGTCTGAAGCTGGGCAGCCTTCACAATTAATGAGGCGCAGACACACCGCACGCACAATCTCCCAGATTAAGCCGGGGCACCTCCAATTGAAAGGACTGCACACAACTGGTTGCTACAGCTATTCACTCATTTAGTTTTTCTGGAGTACCTTAGCCGGGGACTTCTGCATGGTGCGGGTGTCTGTGTGTGCTGAACTAAATGGATTGTTGCATTGTTCTTGTTAATTGCTGTCAAGTCGAATTCGGCTTAAGGCAACCCTATGACGAGAGTCGTCCAGGATTCCTGGTTCATCAACAGCCCTGCAGACTCGAGGGCTTGGCTTCCTTGACGCCAACTTCCTCTTTTCCTACTTCCTCCCACCTTGCCAAGCATCACTGTTCTTTTTAAGGGAGTCATGTCTTCTCATGGCATCTCAGCTGAAACATCTTGGCTTCTAGGGAAAGTTCAGGCTTGATCTGCTCTAGGACTCGCTGAGGGGTTGTTTTGACAATCAGTGGTATCTGTAGAACTCTTCTCCAGGACTACATTTCAAATGATGGGGTCCCATCCAACTCTGTTAATTCTATGACTCAATCAAATAAAGAGATACTACATTTCTAAAAGGAAGACAACTGTGATAAAGGGAAAACAAACAAACAAAGGATTGTCTGGCAGCTGAAAAACATAACACATTTTACATGGCATACACTTTTGTGGACTCTCAGCTCACTGGTAATTCAGTACACCTAGCACCCTAAGGTACTAAAAATCAATGTAATATTCATTTCACAAAACCATCACTGAGGCAGAAGCAATAAATTAACAGCTGAAGCTGCACCAATGGAAACAAGAAGCTGGTATAAAACTACCAGTCAGACGCCAACAAGAATAAAAAAACTGAAGTCCTTAAAAGCCATGTAAGTGGGTGTCATATGCCCGATCTAGAGCCGGGGGAGATCTGGGGCTACTAGGGAGAAAGCCCTGGCACCCAGGCCTGCTAATCTGATTAGGATTTTGGACTGACAGTAGCCCCCCGAGACCTGGCTGGAGATTCTGGGCACCCCAGTTCAAGGCCGAATCCAGCTGGGCCCTGCTTAGTGTCCAAAAACAAGACAGCAATCAGAGGCACCCTAACCCTAACCCTGGCGTTCCAATGCACCCAGGTGGATGTGGTCCACCTGAGTTTGTAGGTGGGAAGTCTTCTGCCCCAAATGAAACTTGCAAAGCTGCTTTAAAGGCAGCCTCACATAAAGAGCACAGTACTTAGGATGCAACCTGCATTTCCGTGACTGATGGCAGGTCAGTGTTCCCCAGGGAAGGGTCTCTGGTAGGGAATTAGCCGATACAGGGCTACTGTAGCCACCCAAGCCAGCTGGGCCTCCACAGGTAACTCCTGGTCCAAAAAAGATCCCTAGATGTCAGGCTTCATAGACGCAGCTCGTCAAAATCAAAAATTGTATTGCATTCTTGTTTATTTTTCATGCTGCCAAAAAGGCCTCCACGGTGACTCAAGGACTAACACGAATTTGAAATCCAAATGCAGTAATCACAATTTACAAAGTGTTTCCCCCACCCAAAAACAAAAACCAGGCATCATAAAGGAGACAACAAACAGACCAGAGAGGAAGTACGCTCAGAGAGACCTGCCGGCAAAACCAGCAGGGCTGTTGTTCAAGACCTACTACCAGGCCTCAAAAAGAAAGTACAAAGCATCCCATTATTGTAATTTGCCACCTGGGCAAGAAAGAAA
Organism: Iguana delicatissima; assembly: GCA_948472985.1. Taxonomy (NCBI): domain Eukaryota; kingdom Metazoa; phylum Chordata; class Lepidosauria; order Squamata; family Iguanidae; genus Iguana; species Iguana delicatissima. The sequence continues at coordinate 169,635 of CAOKZL010000705.1, read as the reverse complement.
TCAAGGCGGTGAAAAAAGACGTGGCTGCAAATCATTCAGGTGATGCTAAACGGTGCAGTTTCCTGGCTGAAGTCATGCAAGGCCAATGCCCCGGCCAACGTCAAGGCTGCTGGAAGTCTGGTACATGGCAGGGTGGGAGGGTTCTTGGGGAGGATGTAAGGCTCTCTGGGACCCTTTGGGACCTGGGTCATGGTTGCCCCTGGAACGGTGTTGGAAAAGCAAGTAGGAAAGACTAGGCATGAGGTGGAGGGAAAACAAAGTCTGATGTTGTTGGAGCTGGATGGGGAGAGGAAGTGCTGAAAGAGAGCAGAGGCAGTGGACCAAAAATCCACTGCAGTTCTGGGCTGCCACACTAGCAGTACCGTGTCCAGACCGAGGGAAGTAGCAGTGCCACTCCAGTCTGCTTTGACTGGACCTCACCTGGGGGAATGCTGCATCTGGTTCTGGGTGCCACAGTTCAAGAAGGATAAAGAAAAGCTGGAATGTGTCCAGAGAAGAGCAAACAAGATGATCAAAGTCTGCAAACCCTCAAGGCCGATGAGGAATGACTTATGGAGCTGAATTTATTGGAGAAGACCAAACGGTGACAGGACACAGTCTTCTTTAAATATCAGAAGGGATGTCGCACTGATGATGATGGAGCCAACCTGGTTTCCACTGCTCCAGAGACCACAACGTGGACCAATGGATTCACATTACCAGAAAAGAGGCTTCACATAAACACAAAGAAGAACATCATGATACCAGGAGGTCTTTGGAAGCAGAATGGACTGCTTCAGAGCTTGGGGGACACCTGCTTCAAACAGAGGTTGGATCATGACCGTCTCTTGGAGGTGCTTTAGCTGCGCATTCTGGCACGGCATAGAAGGTCCCTTTCGGCTCCATGATTCCATGAATAGAAAAGGCCAAAGAAGGAAGAAGAAAAGCCCCCCGGGGGGAGGAGAGAGACCTGGGGAGGCATCAGATGGAGGGAGAGCTGCTGGGAGCAGAAGGGGAAGCTGGGGAGTGGGACTGGTGTGTGCCGGGGTGGTGTGTGAAATAAAGAGATGGATGTCACAGTCAGCCGGGGGTGCCGCTATGGGGAGGGGCAAAATGAGGGCATTGCTCCCCTCTTAAAAATCTGCCCCCCCATGAAATTTCCCTCCAGTCCCCAAATCTCTAGCATTGCAGTAACTTAAAACTTCCGCTGAGCATTTGCAAACAGAGCTGAGGTGCCCAAAGCAAAGGGGAGGCATAGTAGTACCGAAGGGAGCAGGCGCACAGCAGACAGAAGAGTCCTGGATGTGAATCATTCTCAGTCTCTCACCGTCTGAAATGCTAGACTGAAGGAAGATTTCCTGGCGGGGGAGCAGAACTCTTTGTTTGGAGGGCAGCGCCCTCATTTTGCTCCATCCCGCCACCTTTCCGCACCCCTGCACGCCAGGACTCAGCCGCCACCGCCAGCAACGGAGGTCTGAGGAACCCTGAGGAAGGCAAGTGACTCACTGCCCTGGGAACAGGGACCTCGTGGCATGTGTGTGTTTCAGAGATCGCTATTTGGTTGGCATGGTGAAGTGCTGCTGTTCGCCTACGGATGCACTCGCTAAAAGGCTGATAAGAAAAGTATACATTTCTGTGCGGGCGCCCAGGACGACTCAGATCAGTGAAGCTGCCTGAAGGAAACTCCCAGACAATCTCCCTTTCGCCACCCCGGATGCTTTCACACAGTGCGGATACCGCCTTCCCTTCAGGCATGGGACCCAAGTGGCTTACAACAGAGAGGAAAACACAGCCAAAAAACTAATTGCTATGGGGTCTACCATCATCACATCAACAAGAGTTCTGGGTCTCATCTAGTTAACACAATTATGCCATTAAAGGGATGCTAAAGGGATATTGTGTTATCATTTTTGGATAGACATGAATCTAAAATCAATGTTTGTGATGCCTGGCAGCCTGTGTTGCTATTTTGGCCTTTTGTTTCCCTTTTTTGTTTTTCTGGTTGTATTGATTTGTTGTTTTACTGTTTCCCATAACAGATAAATTTTTAAAAACACAGCTAAAAAACTCTACGGCAAAAAAAGGTTTAAAAATATTAAATAAGGAATCCTATTAAAAACACTGATTTCAAACAGTTTAAAACGTATGTGAAACACGCTGAAGAAAATAACAATAAAACAAGTACAACAATCCCTGTATTAAAAGACCCTTTAAAACAACACTCCTTGCAAAAAGTGGGTTGGGAATGGGCTGTGGAGTCCGTATCAGAATCAGCTTGAGAGGAGCAGGAGGAGGAGGAGGAGGAGAAGCTGCCCTGCCCAGGGCCAAGTTGCATAACAGAATTCCAGAGCAGGAAAGAGACCCCAGGGGCCATCCAGTCCAGCCCCCTTCTGACAGGCAGGAAGACACCATCAAAGCACCCCAGCAAATGGCCATCCAGGCTCTGCTTAAAAACCTCCAAAGAAGGAGAAGACTCCACCACACTCCACCGACGCAGCAGCAGTTTCCACTGCTCAACTCCTCTTCCCATCAGGAAGCTCTTCCTAACGTTTAGGTGGATTTTTTCCCCCTAAAGTTTGAAGCCATTGCTCCACAGTGCCCTAGTCTCTGGAGCAGCAGAAAACAGCCTTGCTCCATCCTCCGCCTGACATCCTTTCAAATATTTACACCCGGCTATCATATCCCTACTCAACCTTCTCTTCTTCAGACTAAACATCTCCAGACCACTTAAGCTGGTTCCAAATAGGGCTTCGTGGCTTCCAGGCCTTGGACCATTTGGGGCCCCTTCCTCTGGACACGCTCCAGCTTGGCTGGCAGGCTTTCCCTCCATATTGCTGCTTGTCCACAGGTTCATTCACATCCCACAATTATAGCACTATGGCTTCTTTCCAGCAGTCATGGCTCCATCCTGTGGAATGCTGGGATGTATAGTCTAGGGGGCTCTCTGGCTGAGAATTCCAAATACGCCTGCTTACAACGTAGATCCCAGGATTCCATGGGATGGAGCTGGCACAGTTAGAAGGGCACTATCTTTGCCCAGTGTGGAAGGGTCCCGGGCTATCCAGGGCCCTGTTGCAGGTGGATGCTCTGCTCAAGGGGCCCCGTGATTTCCAGCCCCCTTTCCTCCTTTCCAGGGGCAGAAATCAATGTCCCCATTGGGAATGGATGCACGCTCCCTGAGCAACATTTTAATCTCGGTGACCCACGTTGCAAAGCCCAGACCAGGCCTGAGAGAGGGTGGGAAAACCTTTGCCCAGGGGTTGGGGGCATGGGGCTGAGGGGAGCGGAGGCCCAAGGAAGAGGAGTAAGACACTGCTGAGCCTCCCTCTTGGGCTGGTGCACTGCCAAGGGCAAAGCGGGCAGAGGGCCCGGGGCCTGGCCCCTCGGTGCTTTGTCCACTTTCCCCTCCCTCCCTGTGTCACCAACTTATGTGTGCACGGATACAGCTTCACACTGAAAGCTCGAGGAAGAGGAGGAGGAGCGCGTTATCGATGGCAGTCTCTCTCTTTTAAAAAAAAATGGCCATTATCAGGAGCGGCAGGGTTCAGGGCGAGCAGGAAAGGAGGGGGTCAGGTGTGGGTCAGGGTGTGGTGTTGCCCTGCCTGCCGCCTTATCAGCAGCTGAAGAAAGTGAATCCACCTGGTTTGTTTCTGGCTGTTAAGTGCGGCAGGGTCAGCCAGCATAGCAGCAGGTCAACCAGAGTTCACTCTTCCTCGGGCTGCTTCGGTTATCAGTGGCGGAGGCAGCGCTCAGTTCATCAACTTTTTCCACCTTGCACGGAGCAATTTCCTGATCCGCAGCTCGCCCCTCCCTGTAATCTAAATAGACAAGCTCCCTGCTCAGCCGCAGCCTCGCGCATCGTGCGCTGGCTCACCGTGGCGACTGCCCCCTCCCGAGGCTGCTGCTGCTCACGGGACGACAACCCCGGCTAGCAAAGCTCCAGTTGGTTTTCATCGGCCCCTACAAGTGTCCCCAAAGGGCAAGGGGCGGCCCCGGGGGAAAGAGAGGGCGTTCCCCCACTGAAGTTGCCCCAACGGCAATTTCAGCCGAAGCTTAATTTGCTGCGGCTCAAAAGGAAATTCCTCTCATCTGGAGTTTCCGGTTCAGGACCATCCCAGGAATGGAGGTTTCCAGGTCAAAGCCCAAGGCCCAGAGAGCACCCCTGGTGACGTCATGGGGCGCGAAGCACCAACCACCACTGCTTGCAGCTTGTCACTCAAACATGCGCAAAGAGAACATATTTTCCTGTTTGGAAACTGAGAGAGAAATCGTAGCTGAAGAGGCTCTTCCTAGAGCAAGGTGAAATGCGGGGGATATTCCTCCTCACCTGCTCAGGCGGTCAGGAGCAGGAACCTTTAACGTGGCCTCTTTGCTCGGTGCAAGGGTTTGCGCGTCAGACAATGACCCTGGAGAACAGGATTCAAATGCCTGCTCAGCCTTAGAAACCCCACCGGGTGACCTTAACCAAGTCGTGCTTTCCCGGCCTGCGAGGAAAGCAACGGTAAACTTCCCCAGAAAAAAGTCTCGCTAAGAAAACCCCAGGAGAGCGTTGCCATAAATCTGCGAGCCGGTGGGACATAGCAGCTTGAGTTTTGGGCTTGGACTCTGGCGGCCAGGGTTTGAACCGCCTCTCAGCCATGGAGACCCGGGGGTGACTTTGGGCAAGTCACACTCTCTCAGCCTCAGAGAAAGGCAAAGGCAACCCCCCTCTGAACAAATCTGGCCAAGGAAACACCACAAGGGTCACCACTAGTCAGAAACAACATGAAGGCACACACTGCCAACAACAAACTTGCCTCCAGCTGGAAGCAGAACAGAAGGTAAGCCCGGGCGCTGTGACAATTCAGATGGAAAGAAGAGCCCTTCCAGAGAGTCCTTGCAGGTTACGGCAACAAACCCAATATGCCTTGGAAATCGGAGCAAGCCACTGCTTTCCCAGCTGGGCTGGAGATCTGCACCCAGCCCTTTCCTCTTGTCTGGAGTTGAACCCACCAAAATTGGAGAATTTGCATGTGTTCTCCTGCCTGAACATGACCCAGAAAAACTGGAGACTCAGGGCCAGGCCCTGAGACTGGCAACCCTAAGCCCGCCGGACGGTACTTCTGTACTGCATGGAAGACTCAGGAGTGGCACCCTGGGACGGAATGAACCAATGTCACAAGAGCAATAGGAAACAACAAGCCCGGCAATTAAGATGTAAGAGGAACATTCTAATTAGAGCCAATTGCCCAGGGAGGCTAGTATCTCTTTTGCCAAAGTTCTAAAAAGATGCAGTCTGGTTCTGCCCCCAGTGGCTTCTCCTCACTAGCAAACACGCACCCGTGGGGGATTTCTACTGCTTTGCCTCATGCTGAAGTTGCTGGTGGTCAAGGGAAGGTGTCTGTTTATCCACCAAGCAGGGCCCATCGACCGGACCTCTCAATCCATAACTTTGTTCTTGTAGAAATTCTGTTTGTGAAAGATGTTAGCAGCCAAAGGCCCCTCCCTAAACGGCAAACTCCAGGATTCCATAGTACGTTGAAAGTGGAATAATAGCACTGTAACGGGCTAGTGTGGAAAGGGCCTCAGCTTTCAGCCGTCACCGTGCTCAGTTTCACCCCGTGGGGTTTCTCCAGGATTGGAGGGACTTCAGGTCAATAAGGCAGTGCGCCATTCAGGTGACACCTCACCGCCCCCTCGGAGTAATTGCTGCTTGGTCCAAACCACACAGTGATTAAATGCTATTTCCAGCTCCTCGTAATCTTGCTGCGCCACCCCATCTCCCTCCTCCCCTCCCTGTGCCGACAATGGTGGGAATCAATTCTCTAAGTGGTCAACGGGAGTCATTTTCTCTGCGGCTTTTAAACAAATTGCCATGCCTTGCAGCGCTGGATGGCACGCGCCAAAGGCCATTTGTAGTTTCTGATTAGCGCTGCTCAATTAAATTCCCCCTCTCGCTGGCACTGAGACCTAATCTGCTCCAAACGGGCAGTAAAGCCCCTTCGCCGCGTGAAATTGGTCCCAGATTTCAGCCGTAATTTCCACCTGTTTGGGGTCCTGCCAGGCTCAAAGGGAGCAGGTTCAGCCAGAGGGCCAAGGGACCAAGCAGAGTTCAGGCTCACACGTCCACAACCAGGAGGTTAATTATAACTTCATTCATACATACACACACACACGCACACATACACACACAGAGCTTGCTTCAACTCCCAGTGACCTTACCTACTTAATTTTTTTTTTTACATCTGTAGAGTAAATTTCTGTCAGCAAAACTGAAAGGCCAAGCAGAGTTCAAGGTAACAATTCACTTTTAAAAAAAGGTTGCCCAGAACTAAATCCAGCCTCAAACAGCAAACCTCCCTTAAAATATACAGTAGCATTAAAATGAGAGAGAGAGAGAGAGAGAGGGAGCCCAGCCGCCTTTTTCCACCGGCAGAAACACCGCCAGGGCAGCAGCAGCGCTAGGTGAGCCGCTCTCTCCACGGGGCATGTGCAAGGCAGCCCACTGGGCACATCTATGGCCGTTGCGGGGACTGGCATGCTGCTAATTCACAAAACCCCCCACAGTGGCCGGAGGCATTCTCATAAATCACATGGAGGGGGGCGTGCCCTCGGTGCAGCTTCCCCGGCTTCCCTGAAGCCCAACTCTCCTAAAGCTGTTTTTGTAAATAAAGTAAAGGAAGTGGGCACCCTGACCCTAGGGCACAGGCGGCAGAGGAGGCCCAGATGAGCCTTTGCCTGTGCAGGGTTGACCACGTGGATGCAGCCCAGCAGCGGCCCATGCTGCCTCATGGGTTTGATGTGTCTTTGCGTGTGGCCCTCCGTATCTCCATTAAGACCTGCCCAGCCAGGTGAAATCTAAGTGCTCACCTAAGCCAACTTCCTCTTTCCGCTGGTGTTTCCACACAGGTGCCTCTCAGAGTTCAGTGCCAGCTATCAACGGTCTTTGTCTCACTATTTATGATAGACACTCGTGCCCATCCATAAGGCAGTGGCAATAAGCAACCAACCAACAGAAAAGAAGGGAGGGAGAGAGGGAGGAAGGAAGGACAGAAGGAAATCCAGCATTTGGGCCAGCAATGGGATCTGGCCAAAGGTGTGGTGGGGCTGGCTGGAATCCCTCTCAAGTCCCATACGTTGTCTGTCTGCAGCCTTCCCTAGCACAGACAGGGACAACAGGCTCAGCCTTTCTGCACAGACACAGTGAAAAATATTGTACAAAAAGGGGTGCTGGATGAAAAGGACGTATTGTGTCCGCCCAGAAGAATCCAGATTTTCTTCCTGTATTCACACGCCGCTCCCCCCCAACCCTTCTCCAAAGCAAGTGCAGCTCAGAGAACTAACCTACAGTTCAGGCAGCATGTGCTGAAATGCCGGGGTCCCTGCTGTGGTCGCAGCATAACTGGGCAGGTTGCTTTTTAGAACTGTGTTTGCCTCTTCTAAGCTCCTGACACGGTAATGAATACGTATTAGATAGCAGCATATTACAAACATCAACGCATCCCCTCGAGTGGACTTCCACTTCCAGCAGGTGAAGATGAGGCAAAGATTTAGAAGAGCTGTCTTGGCCACCGACTAGCAACGGAAAAGGGGAAACTCAGTGACTGAGGGCGGAAGCCAGTTCTTGATGTGAAGGAGTGGGTTTAAGTCACTGATGATTCATTTTATGCCTTTCTCCTGGTGTTAAGACCCAAGACGGCACGACTCTCCATCCACGTCTGGAAAAAGCACCACCAGCGCGACCTGACTCAAGGAGCACGTCAGTTTGGTGCCCCTGAGAAAGAGATGTGGGCAGCAGCTCAAAGTACTGGAAGGGCCTTTATGGAAGACTGTCTTCCCAAATGCGGCTGCATTCACACAAGCCCCTCGGTCAAACCAGGAGGGGGGAAGTCTCCCCAAGACCCTTCCACCTTCAAGAAGCAACTCCCATGGGGCAAAGGGATGTCGCTTTCTGACACGATCAAATATTTTACAACAGAAATGGTTTGTGTGTTTCAGTAGATGCTCCATGCCATTGACCCGTCTGAGGCACACTCTGCTTGCAATGACCACATCCACTAACTGAGCACCATTACCAGCCCAGGAAAGCTCAAGTGCTGCCCCCAAACATCTTGTTCTATCTTTCCATTGGCAAAGGATCAACAGGGGATGGATGTGCAAGCCAGTTGAGAAACTCCAGCATGAAATCTCTCTCTCTCTTTCTCCGTCTCTCATACTCTCACATATACATATGTACAGAGAGGAAGAATATTCAAAAATGCTCAAAAAAGGGTCAAAATGTTTCTCAAGTGTAATGAAACCCAAAAAAAGAAGAATTCTGTTCTGATGAGAATTTTTGCAGTTTGGTGCTTGTTCTGTACAAAATTTGCATACGGTGGTTGTGTATAGAAGATTCCCCTTTTCTGTGCAGGAAAAAGCAGTATTAAAAATGTTGTTTTCTGTGCAGAAACACCAAGTGCAATTTTTATGCAGAGTAAGTCTTGAACCAGGAATGCAAACTGTGCATTCTCTTCTCTTGTACTGAGGGGAAAACTGCTAATATTACTTGTTACCTCTTTGTTCAAGAAGAAAAATAGCAAAGAATTAAATCCCTACCACAGGAAATTTCTGATTTCTCCACAGTTATTCTGGAGAAAGAAATGTGGAGAAAACAGGTACACTGGGAGGGCCTTTGGCAGCTGGGCTGGTATTCCGCGTTCTGCAAGTGAATTGTGTGCCTCCAAAGGCAGGACGGTTGCAAACATTCTGCGCTCTCGGTAAGCCAGTGGTGGTGGTAAGAGAGCTTAGGAGAGGGCGAGGAGGAGATGTTTGCTAACTGCCAGCTCCTGCTATATGTTGTAAACACCACACAGGGCCTAAAAGGCAACCTGCACAAAAAAAGAGATGGCGGCATGTACATCAGAGCAGCGGGCACCAGAGATACCTGCCCAGCAAAATCCTTTACACACAGGCCATCTTCCTGCCCTCAATGTTCATCCAAAACACACCTTCCGCCCCACCTCCCAAAAGGCCAGCAGGGAGACAGACTGAGCGAGTGAGCGAGCGAGCGAGGAAGGACAGCAGCTGTTTTACAAATCATTGGCGGCTGGGATTACGCTTGGAGTGACATGCTTAGCCTTCTGCAATTTTCAAAACTGTAGGCACGATTGTACATAATAGCACATTTGATCAGATTTTGTGCTTTGCTGCCTCCGTCCTGCATGCCAAGGAAGAGGCGCTGGCTCGCGATGCACCACAAACACGCTGTGACGGCGATTGCATCCGACAGCAACACCCGCCCCTCGCTGGGCAAGGCAGGCTTTTCGGGAGGATTATGTTTCTTCCGCATCTCTTCCACTGCTGTTTTTCGCATTAGTCAGCAAATCAGGCCTGAGTGCTTCTTTATTCTGGGGAGGGGGGCAGACCGGGGAGCTCCCCGCTTTGCGGCTGGCGGCTTGCTAGGGTGCTCCCAAGGCCAAATCAGAGACCTCCCCTCCCTCGAAGGTAACAATCCACAGCTCAACTTTCTTTGGCCTTTCTTTTTAACACAAACTGAAATACAAAAGAGAAGTGACAAGGGATTTCTGCGGAGCCTTATCTGTCTGCTGACAGCGCCGATCCCAGTAAGAATGAAAACACAGCCATTCCTTGGCGTCACTGACGATCTGATGAAAGCCGGATCTTTTATGAATCGTTTTAGTTTAATGTGTCTCTTTCCCAGCAAAGTCAAGACTATTTAAACAGCCGTTTCCAAACTGAAGGGGTGGGGCTGGTGGGGCAGATTCACATTTGTCTAGTTTGGAGCCCAAAGACTTTCTTGGAAGCGGACCCAGCAACAAAGCCCACCGCCTCAGAAGCATAGCTCTTCAGGCTTCTGGCCTTGCGTGCTCCCTTCCATCAAGTTACGCCCGTCCTTCTCTCTGTCTCCTATGCTCCAGGTGCTTCTGAATAGCTTTATAAATATTTTTTTAACCCACTGGTTGTTTTAATATGACAAAGCATTGCTCTGCAATTTAGCATCATCATCCGCTTGTCTGCAAATGGATCTTGCAGCACCTTTGAAACTAACTGAGAGGAGGAAGTTGAGAAGACCAGCTTTCGCAGATTTAACTCTGCTTCGTGAGATGCAAGGAGTGAAGAGCCTAGGAAGAGACCTTTTGAAGAGACTGATCCAGACTAACGTGGCAACATCTTTGAACTGTGTTTTTAGTTGTTCTTGTGGAAATCACCCTGCCAGAATGCATTGCACTGAAGAATTTCATAGGACAAATCTGCAAGAGGGTCAGACTCTTGATAGCTGAGGATGCTTTGCTTGGAGAAGAGAAGATTGACAGGTGATACGATGGTTGTCTCTAAATATCTGCCAGGCAGAAGATGGACCAGCAAAGTTTCCCAGCTGAAGTAACACCAGACTGATGCCACAGCCAAAGTAAAGGCTTCAGAAAATTTGATGTTGGTGGGTGTGCGGCCAGGGAAAGGCCATGTAGGTTTTGAGAACCTTTGGGACAGGAGTCATGGTTGATCTTGGAAGGGTGCTGGAAAAGTGAGTGGTGAAAACTGGGCATGAGGCAGAAGGAAAAGAAATGTTGACGTTCATTGTTCTTTGGGTTTTTTAAAGGTGGTTGGAACTGAGAGGTGAAATCTCAGGAATCCTGCATCTAGTTCTGGGCACCACAATTCAAGAAGGATCCTGACAGGCTGTAAGGTGTCCAGAGGAGGGCATCAAAAGGATCAAAGGCCTGAAAACTGTGCAATTCCATGACAAGTGGCTTAGTGGGTATGTTTAGCCTGGAGAAGAGAAGGTTGAGGGTGGACATGACAGCCATGTTCAAATATCTGAAGAGATGTCTTGCAGAAGACAATGCAAGCTTGTTTTCTGCTGCTCCAGAGACTAGGAGACCAATCAGTGGATTTAAATTATGACATTAGGAAGAAATTCCCAATGGCAGTTCAGCAATGGAATACAGCGCATCCGAGTTAAAGTTAAATCTGTTTAAAACTGACAGTTTTTCCTATCTCAAGAAAAGGTCTGAGAAATGGCTTTATCATCTTCAGCTCTCTTTGGTGTCAGAAGATAAATGGGGGGGGCACTGGCACTATGCTGCACACAGAAACAGCAAGATGCCTCTGGGATGTCTCTAACCATTCCATTGAACTGCCTGAGAAGTTTCCAACAGGGGAGGGAACAGAAGCCACAAGGACCCCCCTCTCAGCCGCCCCACGTGGTGGATCTCTCCCCCCGGAACACTTCCTTTAAATTTTCTCCTCCATCCAAAATCTATCTCCTTCCCCCTGCTTTTCAGCTACATCTGTCATTGGATGTTCTCACACCCACCACTCCTGTCTCCTTGAGGGTGCTCCAAGGAAGAAACCCTGTCTTCCCACTCTTCTCTCCCAGAGGAACGGCGGAAGCAGGCAATGCACAACACACCATTTTCAGCCTCTCTGCTGCAGCCCTGGTGCTGCTTTGAAAGACCCAGAATTCGAAGCACCTTCAGAGACAGGTGCACCTCCCTCTTCCCTCCAAGGCATTCCAAGAGATTAGCAGAGCGGGAGAGGAGGAGATCCCTTTGCAATATTTGGTGTCCAATCGCATCAGATAAGCACCCGGGAGCAGGCCCAATCTGGCAGCTTGGCATTGTGGCTTGGCAAGGATCCTAACCCTCGGAGGGGCTTTTGAGGCAGAATTTCTTGTTCCGATAAGGAATCTGTGGACTCTCCTTCCCTCTCTGCCTGAACATGTTGTGGCTGGCAGGCCCACGGCTTTCTGGCTGCGCTGATGTTTTAACCCCAAAAGGAGTAACTTGACAATTGCATGCTTTCTGCCTCAACCATTGAGCAATGCATCCCAAGGCCCAGAGAAGGGGTGGCAGTGGTGGCTCAGAGGACTTTCCCCAGGATTTCTCCCCGTGTTACTGGAAGCACTGGGGCAGATACAGGCATGCCTGCAGAAGAGCCCTGGACCTGCTTATTTTCTGTCTGCTTGTTCTGAAAGCACAAACTGGGGCACCTTCTCCTTTCTCACAAGAATGAGGGAATCTGCCATTGCTGGCTCATCTGAGCCACTATCTGTCTAGAAGCGAGAGCAACAGGGATGTTCCAAGATGCCCTTCCTTGCACACTCCTCAGAAGAGGGGCTTGATTAAAATGCCATCTTGCAGACCTCTGCAAATATGGTTAGGATAATTTGTTTTCCATTTTTCTGGCAGAGTTTGTATTCTGTATTTCTGAAAACAAGCAAATTTCTAAGCTGAATCACAATACACAATGCACATTCCACACTTCCCTTATACTTAATTTCAAATATGTTAAGACTCTATACATTCTTCTTTTCATCCATACTCCCAAAAGAGATGTACTGAGGGATACTACTGACCTATGACACCACACCCTTTGTTGGTGATGACATCCACATAAGACACAGCAAGGCAGGAGGCTGCCAATCTGGGCAGCTTCAAAAAATGTGGCCAGTTGTTATAGTTACAACCGGAGGTAATTATTGATAGGAAGAGTAGTTTCAACCAGGTACCACCACTCTATTCCGCATTGGTTAGGCCTTATTTGGAATACTGCGTCCAGTTCTGGGCACCTCAATTCAAGAAGGATATCAACAAGCTGGAGCGTGTCCAAGGGAGTGAGACCAAAATGGTGAAGGGGCTGGAAGCCATGAAGCCCTATGAGGAACAGCTTAGGGAGCTGGGTATGTTCAGTCTGTAGAAGAGGAGGTTAAGAGGTGACATGATAGCCATGTTTAAATATTTGATGTCATGTTGAAGAGGGAGCGGGCTTGTTTTCTGTTGCCCCAGAGACCAGGGCAAGGAGCAATGGATTCAAGCTGCAGGAAAGGAGATTCCACCTGAACCTCAAGAAGAAATGCCTGATGGTCAGAGCTGCCCGGCAGTGGAATACGCTGCCTCCATGGAGTGTGGTGGAGTCTCCTCCTCCTTTGGAGGTTTTTAAGCAGAGGTTAGATGGTCATCTGTTGGGAATGCTTTGCTAGGTGTTCCTGAATGGCAGGGGGTTGGATGGTCCCTGGGGTCTCTTCCAACCCATAGAATTCTATGATTCTAAGTCTTCCCCAGTTGCTCATCCCAAGATGGCAGTGCATGGGCACTGGTGATCATTCTATGCAACCGGGTAACAAGTCCCTGTAAACCCAGAAACTAGAATCCCAGAAAGGCCCCTCCCTCCTAGTTCCTCCTTTTGTTTCTTCTCTTTTGCCTTCACCAAGGTAGGTGACTCACAACTTCACTCTGGTCTTCTACTAAAACAGTCTCCTAGTTTTGCAAGTTGGAGAAACTGCATGTACATTCAGCCACAACAAATAAACCCTTTCAAATGAAATGCTGCCTGCTCCCCTTGTGCTTTCCTGGAGTTAAGTCCCAGCGGGCGATGCCAGGGATTCAGCACTTTTCCCTGCACCAGCTCTGCTCAAAGGAGCCTGCCTGCCTCTTAACAGATCCGCTCACCATCTTTTTTGAATCTCCACCTGGACATGAAAAACCACTGGGTGATCTTGGGCAAATCACACTCTTTCTGCCTCAGAGGAAAGCAAAGACAGCAAACCCCCTCTGAACAATTTCTGCCAAGAAAACGTCATGAGAGGTTTGCCTTGGGACTGCTGTGAGTCAGAAGTGCCTTGAAGGCACACAATAGCAGCAACAACAAGAGTTTTGTGCAGCTTTCCCTCAACGTGTAAACTTCCACCACTGTTCCAGAGGAGTTTTCTGCACAGAAAGTCATGACGGTTGCCTCTTCTTCTGTAAAGCTCACATGTTTTTCTGTACAAAAGAATCCTCCAGGTCACTTCAAGATGTCCAAATGTGGGGAGAAAACTGCACTGAAATATCCTTCCATGGCGGGATAAAACTTTAGCCATGGTTCTTTGTTGCATGCAACAACTAATCAGTCGAGGATCTAAATCCCCACGATGAAGTCTGCTTGGGCACCCTCCCTCTGCTCGCAGGTGGCCAGGAGGGTTGGCGGAGGAGGACGGCTGTCTGTTGAGTGCGAGGGCGCGTACCCGTCTCTCTCGTTGGCCTTCTCTACCCCACAGGTAACAGCACAGCAAGCGAAGACCTGCGCTGCTCGTTTGAGAAGGGCAGGCACTGGGCTTAGAAAGAACCAAATGAATTAGTTCTATAGGGGAATACGTTATTTCCTCTATTATTAACAGAATAGAGATGTGAAGGAATACCATTAATATTATGTCTGAAGACAATGAGGACTTAGTTGCTAATAACGGTATTGTTATTACGATAATTCGAAGTTGATGCGAAGTTGATGTGAGATAATCAGATTAACCAGTCTTTCCCTTTTCTTACAATGGGGAGGTATTACTTCACGATACTCTTTGAGAATATAACAATGCTGTTACCTCACTCAAGGTGGAAGTTCTTTTTTTTTCTGTCTTTTAAATTACATATCTGGTATGTATTATTTATATATATGCGTGTCAGAATGTTTGTATGTTGTCTATGTGTAGATTGTATGTTGTTAGATTCTTAGCTTAGATTAATGTAATGGTAGTGGTATTTTTTTTCCTTAATAACAATATCTTAAAAAAAGAAAGAAAGAAAGAACCAAAGGAAGCTTCCCACTCTGCAAGTGACTGGGAAGACCGGAGGGAGAGAAGAGCATAGACAATGTTAGAGCAGTCGTGGGGAACGTGTGGACTGCAGGACACATGCAGCCCCACAATCCCACTTTTGCAGCACCCGAGCGCCACCCTGCATTTCTTTTTCTTTTCTTTTTTTCCTTTTTTCTGGCATGATTTTCAGCTGACTTTCTCCCCAAAATCAGGCCAAAAGTCCCTCAAAGGCACACAAAACCCTCCCCGAGTCCCTCAAATCACAACAGAAGTCTCCCCGCAAAGAATTTCCAACCCTTCCTCTGTTTCCATTCTAAAATGACAAGAAGCAACACGACATCCCTGCTGGTCACCATTTTGCAGGAGGGGAAGGAGAGAAACGGAGATATTTTGACCCACAGGGGGTGGGGGGGTGGCCCACAGGGAGATGATGGACAATGGGACCCTGAATCCCAAAGAGCTGTCAATTCCTGTAGTAGAGAAATGGAGGGCTACCTAGAATTAGGGGAGAAAAGGCTAGGGGCCCATAACTGCCCTTTGGGGTCTTGCAGCCACAGAAGTGTTCCTTCCAAGTTCTCCAGAGAGCACACCACACAGCAAAGCACTAGGAGGAGCCCGAGCTTAGGATGCCCTGCATTTAGGGTTGGGCCTCCCATCCAGAAAGGCTTCCAAAGAGAGCGACCACTGTGAGGAAAGGTCAGAGGAAGGAATGGCAAAGCTGCCCCATGGGAGAAGCTGGTTGGGGAACAAATCCCATGGCAGTTTCTAGAAAGCCCAAAGGGAGTATGCAATGAAGGTGGAAGAAAGGGAGCCTGTTGGTGTCAGTTGGATGGAGACAGCTGGAGCTGAGCTGAAGAAATGTTTCCTGGAATTCAGGCCTGCTTAGGGCAGAGGGAAGCAGAGAGAAGGATTTCGGACCAGAGAGAGGAAATGGGCAGATCGGGGTGGGAACTTCTTGGCCTTCCAGGTGTTGTGGGAATGCAGTTCACAGCATTCCTCACTACTGGCTATCCTTCCTCAGGGTGATGGGAGCTGCAGTCCAATAACGTCTAAAGGGTTGAATCCCACCTTGGGGTAGATGGATCACCACACGAAGGCAGGGCCATCATGCCTCAAGAGCAATCCAGCCAGCCTAACTTCTATTTCAAACTCTCCAAAAGCAGAACTCTACAGAAGGATTCCTTGGAAAACTACACACACACACACACAAACACACACACATATATATATTTCTGTGGGTGAGTGAGGGGGAGGGGGGGAGGCCAAGTGGCTAGACCAACACTCATTCAGGATACTTTATAAACACAGAATGCCAGTCCTGAGGCAGGGCATAGAATCATAGGATCATAGAAATTTAGAGTTGGAAGAGACCCCGGGGCCATCCAGTCCAACCCCCTGCCATGGAGGAACACCCTCAAAGCACTCCCGACAGATGGCCACCCAGCCTCTGCTTAAAAACCTCCAAAGAAGGAGGAGACTCAACCACACTCCGAGGCAGCAGATTCCACTGCCAGACAGCCCTGACCGTCAGGAAGTTCTTCCTGAGGTTCAGGTGGAATCTCCTTTCCTGCAGCTTGAATCTATTGCTCCTTGTCCTGGTCTCTGGAGCAGCAGAAAACAAGCCCTCTCCCTCCTCTACATGGCATCCCTTCAAATATTTAAACATGGCTCTCATGTCCCCTCTTCACCTTCTCTTCTGCAGACTAAACATACTCAGCCCTCTAAGTCTATTCTCATAGGGCATGGCTTCCAGGCCCCTCACCATTTTGGTTGCCCTCCTCTGGACTTGCTCCAGCTTGACCAGGTCCTTCTTGAATTGAGGTGCCCAGAACTGGACACAGTATTCAAGATGAGGTCTAATCAAAGCAGAGTAGATGGCACCAGTACCTCCCTCGATCTAGACACCATACTCCTATTGATGCAACTGAGAATTGCATTGGCTTTCTTGGAGAATTGCACTGGCATCCTTCCTTGGGCACTCCTTCCTTGCTCCGGTTCCAAAGACTGCTGTTCCTCTGTGCCTCTGTTCTGGCTGAGGCTTTTGACCAGCCTCTCAAGGGGGCTTCTTGGCAATAATGGCTATTCAGTGGCGGTCTGTCACTCCAGCTTTCCTCTGAGGCTGAGAGAATGTGACTTGCCCAAGGCCACCTGTGAATTCCCACAGCTCAGCAGAGGAGGAGTGACCCCCTTGCCCGCCAGAGTCTTAGTCCGGCATTCAAAGCCCTCCACCCCGCTGGCTCTCCTTCCTTGGTCCTCCTAAGCTCCCTGGCCTGTGCCTCTCACATTTGTTAAGCAAAGGACTTCCCTGTGACCTGGGCCCTGTCCCTCTGGGTGAGGTTTCATGGCCCAGCCGCCCTGGTCTCCCCGTTTCCCCTGCCGCACCATCTCTGGTAACAGACACCGCTTCTCCTCACTGGCCCCTGATGAAAAATTCACCACGGCTCTGGCTGCCACACCAGACAAGGAGCCAGCCGGCTGGATCTCTTCTTACCTTCCTCAAGTTACCGTTCTGACCGAGCCGTGTAGAACAGCACCCCTACACTCTGTGCATATGTGAAGGTGCACATTCCAGCTAATTGGGGAGCTCAGAAGAGCTGGGAACTGCTCAGAGTCAGCTGCTGGGTTGTTGTAGTTGCTGTTGTTGTGTGCCTTCAGGCTGTTAATGGACTCGGTGGAGATCTTAAGGCAAACAGGGTTTCATTGGCAAGATTTGTTCAGAGAATCCTAGAATCCTAGGGTTGGAAGAGACCCCAAGGGCCCTCCAGTCCAACCCCCTTCTTCTGTCACACAGGAAGACACACAGTCGAAGCCCCCCCTTGGACAGATGGCCACCAGCCTCTCTTTAAAAACCTCCAAAGAAGGAAGGAAACTCCACCACCCTCAAAGGAAGCAGCGTACGCCACTGACGAATTCCTCTTACCCTCAGGAAGTCCCTCCTAATTTTTTGGTGGAATCTCTCTTCCTGTAGTTTGAAGCCATAATTTGTTGCCTCTGCATATATTGCACCATTAGTACATCCAAAAGGCAGAATTCTTTAAGCCAGTGTGACTCAAAGGGGTGGTCACCTGTCACTTCCTGGAGAGTTTCCAGGAAAGAAAGAAACGCAAAGAAGTAAATGTGGTACCTTCCCTGGCACACTGGGGGGAAAAACCCTGCCAGTTCCCAACATCAGATGGCTTAAGATGTGCTGCTCTGAGCAAAAGCCTAAAAAAACCTAGACCTAAAACACAACCAACGCATCAAAAACCTAAAACACAACCAGTGAAACAAGTGACATAAATGAGACATCATGTAATCAAGACAAAACTAGTCACAAAGATTTTTTTTTTTTAAAAAAGCAGTGCATAAAACCAAAGTAAAACCACCAGCAGAAATAAAAAAAAAAGTGTGAAGACCCAGAAGAGTTAAAACAGTCCTGCAGTGAGCTGGGAGAATAAAAAGGCCTTCATGGGGCACCGAAAGGACTCTAACAGAGGCAGCAAGTCAGTCTTTCTAGGGAAGGCATTCCAAAAGGCTCTGACTCTTATAGCCCTTGGCCCCTCCACCAGCTCCAAATCCTCTAAATTACTGCACGCATGCAAATTATCTCATCCTCATCACGAAAAGGTGCCTTGAACACTGAGACACCCTGTCAAGAAAACAGTCATCTGTTGTGAGATTTTTCAGATTTGGGGAACTTTCTGTGCAAAAATCAAATATTTTAGGGGCAGAAAACAGTACATGTGCAAAATATATTTTTCTCCACAAAAGCATTGCTTTTTTGCAAAAAAAGTTCTTTTCATAAAAAAATGTATTTTGCCCGACTGATTTTTTGGAGAGCAAAAATCCAAATCAAATTTGTCATGATCTTATCCATCAGGGGGAAAAAAACATTTGGAATGATCTGCCTGACATAAACATGAGGAAGAACTTCCTGAGGGTAAACGCTGTTTGACAGTGAATCTGCTGCCGCCTCAGTGAAGTGTGGTGGTGGCTCCTTCTTCTTTGGAGGCTGTTTTCAAGCAGAGGCTGGGTGGCTGTCTGCTGGAACACTTTATGATTCCAAAGCGACCGTTGCAGAGCCAGCTGCCGTGGCTGCTGCCTGGGGATGGAGCTGGAGGGAGTGCAGGGTTTCTTGCAAGGACTTTGCTTCAGCTCTGCTGCCGTTGTGGTTTTGGCTTCCTTCAAGAGGAGCACTGAAGGGCTGCCGATGCTGAGCCACACTGGCTCAGCAAAGAGACGCAGGGCCTGCAGAGCGAGCCACTGGCAAAGGTTCCTGGGTCCAGGGGGTATGAACTGGCTAAATACTTTGTATGCATCTCTCAAAGCAACCAAACCTCCAACTGCTCCAATAGTTTTAATGCAAAACGGGCACTTTTTGCATTAAGAGGGAAAACAGATGACTTTCCCCCCTGAATCCTGGAACTGGAGTCCCCTGGGCCAAGCTGGGCCTGGCAGGAGGTTGTCGGGCTCTCTCACAGAACGCCCTGTAGCCTCTTCCCTGGCAAATGGGGTGGCTGGTTACTGGTCCCACAGCACCCCCTACTGGCCAGAGGCGCGGGGAAGAACTGCCCAGTCCACCCGGGCAGAGACGAGGAAGAGCTGCCCTGCCGCCCAGGGGAAAGCACACGCGCTGCCCACCTTGGCAGGCACAGGGGGGGAGCCACTGGGGCTGCAAGCCTGAAACTGAAGAACAGCTCAGAATCTGCATCCATCAGCAGCTCTGAGTCGGACTCGTGTTCGGGACAAGAGGAAAGGTTCTCGTGGATCACAGCTGACTCCTTCAGAGAGTGGAATGGGATGCCTGGCTGAAGCGGGCTGGAACTAACTCAGCAGCTCAATCAACAACATTTAGGCTGACGCTGGTCTCCCAGTAAAGGCAACGGCAACTTCCTCCCCAAAGCCAGCAGACGCCCTGACACCCTTCTTCCAAAATGAGGACTGGACAGAAAAACTATGCAGACAAGAGCCAAAGCTGAATAACTTCAGCAGGGAGCTTCTTCTGGTCCTTTATCTTCAACGAAGCAACCCACCTGTGAGAGCTTGAGGGGCAGAGGTGGGCCACTGGAGGATGCCTGCAGTCCACTGAAGTGTGGTGCCATTCACCTGCACGGAGGCAACCGTGGTGTCTGAAGGGCCTGAGAGCTGAGACACTGGGGAGGCGGCCTCTTGGCGGTCCCCACCACAACCACTTTCCATTCCCTCCTTGAAGTGTTTGGCCTGCTTACAACAGGAGCTGTGGGCCTGGGCTTTGAAGCCGCCGTGTCAGGACTCGTGTGGTGCTCCAGATGTTGCTGAGCTACTTCTATGATCCGTGGCCGTGGCTGACAAGGCCAGTGGGAGTCTAAGATCTGGAGGGCTGCTTTGAAGGCAAAGAACTACAAGGAGAATCGACCCATCTATCTAGTGCTTGAACAATCACTTTCTTTATAGCCTGGCTTTTCTCCATAACTGGGACTCAAGATGGTTTGCAAGCTAAAAGGTACAGAAGTCTAGCAACCTTAGTTTGGGCTTGATGTGGTCACTGTCACGGAAAAGAGATTCCACCTAAACGTTAGGAAGAACTTCCTGACAGTAAGAGCAGTTGGACAGTGGAATCGGCTGCTGCCTCAGTGGAAGCGTGCTGCAGTCTCCTCCTTCTTCAGTGGTTTTTAAAGAGAGGCTGGATGGCCATCTGTCCAACGGAGGACTTTGATGCTGTCTTCCTACATGGTAGAAGGGGGTTGGACTGGATTTGGCCCTCTGGGTCTCCTCCAGCTCTAGGATTCTATGACTCTGGATTTGGCTGCACCTCCTTGGCAGCCAGGCTCTCTCCTCCTCCTCACAGCACCACCCTCCTTCTGCTGCAGACTGGTTCTCTGAAGGAGGCCAGCCGGGCCTCGTGGGAAAGAGTTCTGCCACTTCTCCTTCCTGCCTGTTTGACAGGCACCCAAGAAGGCGTACCTCTTCCGGGGACTCTCCAGATGAGCCACCTGTCCACCAGCCCTTGAGCCCAGGCGGGGGCCTGGAAGGCCAGAGAGCAAGGAGGCCGGGGCCGTGAGCTCCACGGAGACCCAGCAACAACAATGGAGGGAACCATAAAGCCCTGGCCCTTTCTAGCAACGTGGAGGAAAGCGCTGCGGAAAAAGCTCGCACTCAAACTGACCCCAAACATTCCCCCTAACCTAAACAAAAAGAACCGACAAATGGTTTCCACTGTGGGCAGCTACACAAAACCTTCTTTTGTGGGTACACTCCTCCCCTCCGTTTCTCTAGAGCTTATCTCAAAAGAGTGAGCGAGCCTTTTCCGTTTACGCTGCTTAATCTGAAAGTTCTGCCCAAGCATGAAGCCAAAATGCCACTTTGCCTTGGAACGTGGGCAACCAGGCGACATGCTCCCACTCACGTTTTCCCTTACCACACACACACACACACACACACACACACAACTGCCTACCCACCTTGTACAACGAGTGCAGGGAAAAGATAGATTTTAGATCTACTGCAGCAGAATCCTAGAGGAAGAGATCCCAAGGGCCTCTGAGTCCAACATCCTTCATCCATGCAAGCAAGCAAAGCACTCCCAACAGAACAAAACGAATTCCGACAAGGAGAAGCATAAGGCACTACACTTGGGCAGAAAAAAATGAAATGCACAAATGTAAGATGGGTGACACCTGGCTTGATCACAGTATTTGTGAAAGAGTCTTAGTAGACCACAAGCTGAACATGAGTCAGCAGTGTGATGCGGCAGCTAAAAAAGTCAATGCAATTTTGGGTTGCATCAATAGGAGTATGGTGTATAGGTCAAGAAAACTTTAGAGGTTTTTAAAGAGGGGCTGGATGGCCATCTGTAATGAAGGGAGTGCTTTGGTGGTGTCTTCCTGCATGGCCGAAGGGGGTTGGACTGGACAGCCCCGGGGGTCTCTTCCAGATCCAAATCCAGGATTCTGTGCTTGGTAGCTTCCTGAGGAGCACTGAAGCTAGACAGAAGGTCCTTTCAGCCAGGACCCTGAGCACACTTCTCTGAAGGAACACACGCACATGCACACCAGTGTTCAAACACCCCTCCTGTCTTCATCGCAAATAATACATCACAGCTTGTAAAAAGGAAGGCAGAAGGGGGTGGTTTGTTGCTTCCATCCAAAATCCAGCCGCCACCGCTGCCTCCCCCCACTCTCATGGCACATTTAGCCCTCGTGGCTCTGCCAAAGTATCACTGGCAGCCTGGGGTTCATGTTGGATTTAGGGCCTTAGCTGTTTTCCCCTGCTTTTGAGGGATTAAGCCGGTCTTAATTCCACCTTAAGCCCAGCCTTTGAGGGAGAGCAATTATGCTATCAGCACCACATCCAGTGCTGCCTTCTACAATCCCCACTAGCCAGACTCCTGGAAATCCCTCTTCCCCTGTCTCGAAGGGGTGGGGGCGGCGGAGGGGGGCAGATTGTGCCAAGGAACTGAGGAACCCAGAGGTGCACCCTGTGAGAGGCCGAAGGGAGAGACAGCCGTGACACATGTTTGCACTGGGGCAGAGATGAAGGCACCTCGCCTACTCGCCCAACCGCCGCCTCAAGAGAATGATTCTCGGCAACGAAAACCTGGCTGAGATCATGGAATCCTAGAATTGGAGGAGACACCAAGGGCCATCCAGTCCAACCCCCTTCTGCCATGCAGGAAGACCCCATCAAAGCATTCCTTCTAACAGATGGCCATCCAGCTATCTTTAAAATCCTCCCAAGAAGGAGGAGACTCCACCACACTCCACTGAGGCAGCAGCAGATTCCACTGCCAAACTGCTCTGTCAGGAAATTCTTCCTAATGTTTAGATGGAATCCCCTGCTCCTGAAGTTTGAAGCCATTCCTCAGTGTCCTTAGAATCACAGAATCATAAAACAATCAAATTATAGAGTTGGAAGAGACCTCAGGGGCCATCCAGTCCAACTCCCTTCTTCCATGCAGGGAGACATCATCCAAACCCTCCTTCTGACAGCTGGCAATCCAACCTCCGCTCAAAAATCTCCAAAGAAGGAGACTCCACCACACTCCACTGAGGCAGCAGAAGATTTCACGGTCAAACTGCTCTTACTGTCAGGAAGTTCTTCTTAATGTTTATGTGGAATCTCTTTTCCTGTACTTGTCTCAGCTTCTGAAACTTGTTGTGAGAAAAGGACACCTTGCCCTGAGCATCTGCCCATCCATGAGGCTCACAGGAAGTTGCCAGGAAACAAAGCATCCAGAAAGCCAGGGGGTACCTTTTAAAACGCCAGCGGCTAAGATGCACAAAACAGAGAGAAGCTTGTCAAACCACACTTTGGTCACTGGGGAAGTTTGCATAAGTTGGATAAAACGTGCAAATGAAGAGCACAAATTAGGAAAACGTATGTGTTAAAAATTGCAAAAAGAACCCACACAATCTGGAATGGACAGGGGGAAAATGCAGGTGGAACTGAAAGAAACTTAAAGAACTGAGACAGAGGGACTTTTGCCTCCCCGCCATAAGTGTGGCAGGAACCACGGATCAGTCCTGAAACATCTTCTTCTCTCCAAAGGGACCAGCAGGATGGAACCCCCCATGGCCTCCTTTTGTTTTACTGACCTCTGATTGTCTCCCAGGGCCATAGATTTTGTAATGCTTAGCTAACTGGCTTTAATTCAGCCAAGCACACAGCTACAGCACACCTTTTTTTGCTGTTGTTGTGTGCCTTCAACTCATTTTCGACTTACAGTAACCCTAAGGCAAACTTATCATGGAGTTTTCTTTGCAAGATGTGTTCAGAGGGGCTTACCTTTGCCTTCCTCTGAGGCTGAGAGAGCATGACTTGCCCAAGGTCACCCAGCGGGTTTCCGTGGCCAAGGGGGCCTCAAACCCCAACCTCTAGAGTTGTAGTCCAACACTCAAACCACTACACTACGCCCTGGATCTCTATAGCACACCAGCAAAGTTTATCATTGACGTATTTAAGGCAGTTATTTATCACCTCTTGACCCCCGGGGCCCTGGGGGAATGCATCGTCAATAAAAACACAACAAGAGCATTAAATAAGTAAGTAAAAACCAATCATAAACAGTCCAAATGCCTCCTTAGAAATCATTCTAAACTCACAAAAACATTTTGAGAACAGCTAGCCTAGATCCTCTGCCAAAGGCCACATGAAAAGGCACAGACTTCAATGCTCATCTGGGCATTTTCTCTCCCAGGTCTCCAGGCCCGTGGGCACAGACTTCAGGAAACAAAGTGCAAGTAGGCTAGAAAAATGTTCTTGACACCATTAAGGAAAAGAGAAACTCCCACACGATGGGCAGGAACACAAGAAGAAGAGAAATAATAGCCCCAAAGCCCCAGAGCAGACTTTCTCAACCTTTTTTACCTTGGAGGAAGCCTTGAAATCTACAAAATCTTAAAAAAATTTCTCCCATGGAAACACTGGTGACCACTTGCAGTACCCTAGGGTTCCAGGCACTCTGCCTGAGAAACTCCAGACCAGAAACTTGAAAAACCTCCCTGTGAGCGAGACCTGAGTCAGGGGTGGGGCCAGGTGGGATGTGACACACCTGCCAAGGACACACCAGAGAAAGACCAAAGCATCCAAGGGATACCTGCATGAACCTCCTGAAGCAAAATTATCCCTCCAGGAGCCTTTCAAATTTCTCCATTTTGCTTCCACAGCCATCATGTCTCCATACAAGCCTTTTGGTCAGCTCACACCACAAATGTGCCTTTGCAGCTAGGCAAAAACATCCCCCACTATTTAATCCATGCATGAAGGGACAAATAATTGAGGTATTTTCCTCTCCACTTCAGGGCAAAATAAATATTCCTCTGCAGGATTTTCTCCCTATCTGAACATTTCAAACTGTTGCAGAGGAAATATTGTGTGGAAAGGAACACATAGGGCTCTTCTTCTTCTTGCAAGGCCCCCTCCCCTCTCTTTTCTACACAGAAAACAAGCTTCTTGCATAGTAAACAATGTTATCTTTGCAGGAAACTCCTTTTCCGTGCAGAAAACAGGTCAGTTTTAACACAAAAGGGTGTGTGCTTTTCTCCACAAAGTAATTCCTTTGCAATACTTCAGGACATGGAACACCAGGAGAAAACTGTGCAGAATTCTTGCAGATCTGTTACTCTTTTCAACCCAGCTTCCCAGATGATGGGGAACACATTTCCTGACTTGGGAATGACTAATTACATAAATTCTTCCACCCCTATCCAAACCAAGGCATGTATTTTCCGAGTGCATTCTTCTCCACCTCCTGTAACTACCTCTCCTAAAGCCTGGAAAGGCAGCAGGCCCTAACACAGGTGTGTCCCCCAAGTAACAGCTGGCCATGCCACCCCCCCTCCCCGTTTTTCTTGGGGTGATGTCAAGCTATCCACCTCTTTCCTCCTCTTTACTTTTTTTTTAACTTTTTTTTAAAAAAAAAATTTAAATTTCACATGGAACATATGAGTGCAGATGACCAGCCAGGAGCACCCCTGGTCTCCCACCGTGGGCAGGGGTGTACAGGCTGGACACGTAACGCACCCGCCCAACAGCATGGTTAAAAATCAGGCAGGACAGAGGGTTTGCCAGACAAGTACTTGCACTGAAGCAACCGGGAAAGGGCAGGCCAAAGCCTGCACCACCACAGCATTTTCTGAGAGACAGCTGGAAGATGAGCAGGAGCAGAAGGCCTCGCCAAGAGAAGGGAGTGCTACCTTTTCTCTGGAACTATTCCACAGCAGATGTGGCAAGGGCCCATGGGGGAAGGGATCTGTGAAACGATCACGTCAGGTTCCCAGGATCCATGTCAGAAGGCTGACTGTGAAGCCACCGGAGCTTTCACAAGACTCCGCCACAGTCCTACCTGGTGACCTCTGGTGGCACATCTGACCAGTCACTGCACCAGGCTCCATGCGTCCCTGGTCGAAGCCAAGATGCTCGGCCCAGCTCTTGCCCTCCCCCACTCAAAATGGGGCCCTTCTCTCCCTCCTAGCATTTGGAATCATGCTGCAAAAGTCAGGAAATGAAGCAAGATGGCTACTCTGGACAGGGAAGGGTGTGGTTTGAGATCTCAGGTCTGCACCACCAGATGCTCTGGGTCGAAATGGGCCTTCAGGGGCAGCCAAGGGGTCTGACTGAGAGGTGCTGAAAAGCGTCCTGGCACAGAACAGGCAGGTGGGGTGGGAGAGAGAGTGGACCGATCCCAAGGAGTTGATGGAAGTGGGCGAAGCACCCAGAGATCCAAAGGCAAGCCGACGTCAGCCTTGGAAACCAGGGGCACTGCATCATCGTGGCAGCTGCGACGAAGCGCCATGCCTTTCGTGGACAAAGACCGTCTTGATGGGAAAGGGCATCCGTCACCGCATCTGGCTTCATTTAGACCTTCTGTCCGGGCCCATCCGTCTTCAGTGCCAAGAGATGACAGAAGCTAGACCCCCGCCATCATCTCCACAAAAACACACGCTCTCTCATACGCCCCCCACGCAGATTGGCGTCTACCCACCCTGAATTCCCTTCGAAACAAATGGCTGGATGGAGAATGGTCTCCTTCCTCCCTAAATAAATGTGCCAAACCCCGGGACGCCCCACTCCCCACCCCCGCCAAAGAGGTGGACACTGCAGTGGGCGGAGCCTTTTGTCACCTCCTTGATGAAGAGATGCTTTAGAATCGAGGAACCAGAGGCTGTGAGAAAGAACGCGCAGGCCCACCCCTCTCCTTACACACGCCCGCCCCTTCCTTCCACCCTGCAGAATGCAAATCCCTTCCACCAGGCATTATGCGCCAACATAAAACCATCCCAGTGTGAGTAGCCTCTGCCTCAGTGCCCCTTCTGCTAGAGGCACCTGCTGGGCCCCCGTGCCAAAATCACGTCTCCGCCACACTGGTAGAGGCCGGCCATTGTACCACCCGTGACTGGTGTCATCAGTGCCACCCTTCCACCAGGGGCCTCGCTGCCACCAAGTCAACACCTGCAAAGGGTCCGGACCACTACGCCCGCCAACTCAAGGACAGGGCGGCCCGACGGCACGGCAATGGGGCAGCGGGGAGGGAGAGAGGTGTCTCCGGCCCGGCTGGCCAACTCGGCCCCCTCCTCTCCTTGAGACCTGATGGTCCTCAGTCACACATCTCAAAAGAAACACAAAAAACAAGAAGACAAAGGCGTACTTGTCTCAAGTCGATGAAGGCCAACTGCAGCGTGTCCCCTTGGAACCCAGGCACCGGCCCGGATCTGGCAAACTCTGTGGGAAAGAAGAGAGGATGAAAAGCGCTTTTAACTCACCATGGACAGGGAGATTGGCAGACGGATGACAGCAGAGACAACGGAGGCTGGGGGAGAGGAGGGCCACGCTTCTAAGGAGTCAGGTCTCCCCCCTTCCGCGCTTTTTGTTCGCCCTTCAAAATTTGTGTCATCAAAACACCATTAATCCCACCATCCTGACAGCAAGGAAACTGTACTAATTCGACCCGAAATTTATTCCCATGAGCCTCACTGGGCTCCAGAGTATTTGTTTTGTGAACAGACAAACAACCTGCAAAGAAGAAAAGCGTGGAAGGGCTGGGTGGAGGGAAAGTTGGGGAGGGGATGGAGGGGGTCAATGGAAAAAACTTTTCCTCTCAACACAATAAAATCTTCGGTCGTGGAACTCTTTTCAGTTCCAAAAGCTATTTATATTGGGGGGCACTCAAGGAATTTTCTAATTTCATGCCTGTCAACATGATCCATGCCCATTTGTCAAAAATTAAATAAGCCAAGGGGTTCCATTAATTATACCAGATCAGGATAACTCATCACAGTGATACGATATCACCGAAGAAGGGCCAGAAGATGGGAATCATAGGATCATAGAGCTGGAAGAGACCCCAGGGGCCACTGAGTCCAACCTCCTGCTATGCAGGAACACCCATCAAAGCACTCCCAACAGACGGCCATCCAGCCTCTGCTTAGAAACCTCCAAAAAAGGAGACTCAACCACACTCCCAGGCAGCAGATTCCACTGCTGGACAGCTCTGACCGTCAGGAAGTTCTTGAGGTTCAAGTGGAATCTCCTTTCCTGCAGCTTAAATCCACCGCTCCTTGTCCTAGTCTCTGGGAAGATGGGAAGAACCACCATCACCACCATCCAGAATATTTATTCATTTGACTAACACTAGACAGGGAGAGCCATCAAGGATAATGGTGATCCTTCTCTCTTATGCACCCAAGGCTTCCTGTTCAAGTCAATAGTTTGGAGTCTGCTTTCTTAAACCTAGCATCACATACCAGGCGATAGAGAACAGGAAGTCAAGACTCTGAGATGGCCTGAGCCAGTCTCTCCTGGCTGATGGAGCCCGAAGACCGGCTTGCTGTTTGGCTTGCTGAACGTGGGTGTGAGCATTCCATCTAATCTTGCCCAGCTGGAGCAGGCCAGAAGCACTGCCTTCAAAGCCAAGCTAGGACATCATGGAAACATCGAATGCCATTGCCCTAATTGCCTATGAACTTCTTTTCTTTATTTTGGTTGGTGCTGTTTCCCAGAGCTCCAAAGAGCATCTCACTGGGTGACGACACCAGAGGAACATGCACAAGGTTTGCCCAAGCATTGTGCCATCTCAGCTGGCTTCACAACGTTGTGTGCTTGCATCCTCTAGGACTCTGCAAAAAAAATCTTTGGGGCACCTTCCTCAGATCAAGCTTTGGTTTATGGTGCCCCAAGAGAACATCTGAGTTATTTGTGTGGTCAGGCCAGCCTCGGTCACGCCATACCAGACAGAGTATGCCAACAGCTGGGGAGGCTGAGCATGAGTGACTCATCACAGTGGAGAAGCACTCACAAATGGGCATCTTCTGCCCCACCCAACATCTGGTACCGGTGAGCTCTTGGCAACTGGGTGGCAGGCTGGATGGCCAAGAAGCCGACCCAAGTCAAGTGATCTTCCAGTCATTTCAACCCCTTATCCGAAGCCAACTAAGGCAAGTGTTTTAGGTTGAAACTGCTTTTTTTGTAAAAGTTTAAAGTCAGGTCAATAATGGAAAGGTACATGAAAGCATACTTGGAGGTTGGGCTACCTGCAGAGAAAAGACTCACTCTTAAGGCTTCCTGTAAGAAAAACAGTGTTCAGACTTCCAACCTAAGGCTATAAGCTAGCCTTTCAGCTAGCCACAGCGGTCAGCCAAACCCACCTGACAGCAAGGCAAGACTCTCTGCGAATTACTTTACTGCTTGTAATGAACACAAACTCTTCCCTTTCTGGCTCAAAACCCCTTTTCAGTATTCACAGTGTATCTCATAATGGATTTTAGCAGACATTTCATTTAGTTTTGTAACAGCCAGTATTTCTAAATACATTCTGGTTTCCAGACTGCAGAAGAATGGGCTGGATGCTACAGTCAGATAACTTAATTTGCTTCTTGGAAACACAACATGGTGTGAGACAAACCACCACCCACTGCGCCATGGCCTGGACAGACGCTGTTCAGTGCTCTGATCAGTGTGCTCGAAAACCCTCTCACTTTCTTAATTTGGTTCCCAACATGGGCACTGCAGCCCACAGGCAGTCAAGCTTCCCACCTTCACAGTAGTCTGTTGCCTAATTAGACCAGCTTTCTGGTCCCCAGGAGCTCTCTCAAAACATACGAGGAGAGGCTGAAGGAGCTGGGCATGTTTAGCCCAGCGAAGAGAAGATGGAGGGATGACATGATTGCAGTCTTTAAATAACGCAAGGGCTGCCACAACAAAGAGGGGGCAGGCCTGTTCTCTGCCACCGCCAAGGGCAGAGCCAGGTGTAATGGTTTTTAGTTACAGGAAGGTAGCTTCCGATTGAACACAGAAAGAACTTCTTGACAGTGAGAGCAGTTTGGCAAAGGAACCAATGGCCTAGAGAGGCAGAGGGGTCTCTGTCCCTGGGCATCTTCTGAAAGAAGCTAATAGATTCCTGCTGCTGCTGGGGGTGGTCTACCTGGAGATCCTCCATCGAGCAGGTGCTTAGCCCACGCGATGGCTCACAAGGGCCCCTCCAACTCTATGATTCTGTGGCTGATTATGGCTGCATTGTCCCATTCCTGTGGCTCAGAAGGGAAGGAACTTGCTATCGTGCAGCAATGCTGTCACTCGGCACGGCTCCTGTTCTGAGACTGGCAGCTGGCCACAGCTAGGTATA
This sequence comes from Iguana delicatissima, assembly GCA_948472985.1. NCBI lineage: Eukaryota > Metazoa > Chordata > Lepidosauria > Squamata > Iguanidae > Iguana > Iguana delicatissima. Next base: position 140,032 of record CAOKZL010000705.1, on the reverse strand, counting down.
AATTCTTCCTGGACAGCTTACAGTGTTTTTGGCTGAACAACAGGTGTAACCTGCCTCAGCTCCCAAGCCCTGCTGGCCTCACCAAGCTGCCCTTCCTTCTGGAGCTCCCTCTCCACCTGCGGCAACGGGGCGTGCCAGAAACAGCTCAGGAGGTACACCTCCAGTATCCACCATCGGTCAGGTGGCTGGGTTCACCAGACACAGCATCGTCTATGCCAGGACTGGGGAATGACTGTCATCTCCACCCTTGGCTGTGCTGCCTGGGACAGAGTCCTGCAATATTCAGAAGGCACTGTGGTCAACACTGACTGTCAGCAGATCCCTAAGGAAGAGAAAGGTCTCTTTTTCGGCTCCATGCTCTGAACTCCTTCCCCCACCTGGAAGTATTGGGGACTCAGCCTACAACCCAACCACTGCCAAGGATGCCACTGGCTCAAACACTTGATGTTCCTTATTCTTTCTTACTCATGGATTGACCAATCTGAGTGTGCCCACCCCTTCCACCATTTAAAAGACACTATGTGGCTGCTAATTCTGGCTCACCACTCCTACGTTTGCCTCCACAGATCTCTCAGCCTTTGGCCCTCCACTCACATAGAATCTTAGAGTTGGAGGAGACCCCAAAGGCCACTGAGTCCAACCTCATTCTGCCATGCAGGAAGACACAGTCAAAGCCCTCCTGACAGACAGTCATCCAGCCTCTTTCTAAAAACCTCCAAGGGAGACTCCACCACACTCCCAGGCAGCAGCGTATTCCATTGTCAAACTGCTTGGGCTATCAGGAAGTTCTCCCTAACGTTTAGGCAGAATCTCTTTTCCTGAAGTTTGAAACCACTGGTCCACAGTGTCCTAGTTTCTGGAGCAGCACAAAACAAGCTTGCTATGTCCTCCATCTGACCTCCTTTCAAATGTTTAAACATGGCTATTACGTCGCCTCTTAGTCTTCTCTTCTCCAGGCTTCTCCGTTCTCCCAGATTACTTCTTTGGCCAGATCTCTATCTCCATCCCACCACCACGAACAACTGGAGGCAGCAGGTGAAGAATCACCAAAAGCCTGGACAGGGCCAAAGCTGGGCACAGCAGGCCCTGGCTCCAGACCTCCTGGGGCCACAACCCAACCCTCTGGCCATGTGCCCATTCCCCATGGGTGCACCATCACTGGGGTGCTTCTCAGCTTCTATACAGGGAATACTGTCATGAGAAACCCATTCAGCCTCATAATGTCACAGGCAGATGGAGGGCAATTTCCTGGGAATGCATCAAATGTATCAGTCCACAGCCAAGGGGCATGAGCCAAACACGGATGGACAGGTTGTGGACCAAGTGCGAAAGTGGGTGCGTGTGCAAAGCCTGCTCCCTAATTCCAGCTGCCACCACCACCCCCGCCTACGTGGTGGGCACTGCCAGTTCCTCCTGTTCAGCTTCCTCTGCCAGGTGCTGGTACAATTAGCAAGCCCAGCAGCCCCGCGTGGCATTGCCTGGGAAACCATCTGATCTTCCCCTGTAACCGAGGCAAGACGGGGCCAGCCACCTACAGCATGGCCCCTTGAGCGGAAAATTGCCAGAGAAAGGAGCCGCTCCGGGTACAAAGGCCTCGGGCAGGCTAGAGGGCTGGAGGCCCGGTGCTGGGGCCAAAGAAGTAATGTCTTTGCAAGGCCTGCAGGCCGGGGCCACCCACTCGGGGCAGGTTACGGCAGGACTCTCATCTCTTTCCCAAAACATTCCCCCAAAGGCAAGGAATAGAAACCACTAAGCCTTTCACAAAGGACAAGGAACGGGAAAAAGAGGGTTCAATAGGACGTGGGGGGAGACAAGGAGAAAGACCCACATGGGTCGATTATACGCAATGGATGCTTTTCCTTTAATAGCCTGTAAAGGAGAAACAAGACATCTACGAGACAGAGAGAGACAGACAGAGAGAGCCCTGTGTGTTACATGCTGAAAAGGAGGGCACGGGTGGTGGGGGGAACCCAATGCCAACCCCAATTCTTCTGGGTGTCTTGAGAGCACTCTGCTCTTGCCAGGGAACAGGATCAAATGCCCCTGCCTGGCCTAGGGGTGGGATGGGGGGGTACACAAGGAATCGCAAGAAGGAGACTTGTTCCTCAGGCCACGTCATGGAAGAGACGTTTTTTGTTGGAAGAGACCCCAAGGGCCATTCAGGCCAATCTCCATCTCCCATGCAAGAACACAGAATCAAAGCCCTCCCTCTGACAGATGGCCCCCAGCTTCTCTTTTAAAACCTCCAGAGAAGGAGGAGACTCCACCACACTCCACTGAAGCAGCAGCCTGTTCCACTCTTGAATGGTCTCACCGTTAGGAAGTTCTTCCTGAGATTTAGGTGGAACCTCTTTTCCTGTCGTTTGAAGCCACTGCTCTGTGTTCTGGTTCTGGAGTAGCAGAGAGGAAGCTTGCTCCATCTTTCATACGACATCTCATCTTATCAGTTGTCAAACATGGCCATCGTGTCACCCCACTACCTTCTTCACCTTTACACCCCTACCCATTCATTTACGGGTGCGGGGGCAATAGCAGGAACAGAAGTAAAACATAGGGTGGAAAGTCTGGTGGTGGGGTTCCATAGATACCCCCCTTTTCTCCTCTGCCTGAAAGATGGAGGCCAGCCTGGGAGGGTGCTAAGGCCCTCTGCAGAACATGAGCCCAGCTGCCTGGGGGGGGACCCCAATGTTATGGAGGGAGGGGTGGGCAGAAAGGTTGGCCTGCATGGCTTTACGCCTGCCCAACCCTCTGCCAGGAGGCAACGCTCGAAGGCCCCGCCCATTTCCCAAGGGTGTGCACTGAGAAAGGATCCCAGATGAGATGGGGCCCGCCGCATGGGCGTCCTCCTGGACTATGTCTACAACCTGCACAGCACCGACAACCAAAGAGAACTTGCGAGCAGCCTGACCACTGAATCCTCTGAGGCATCACTCAGCCTTGGGGCTCCCACTCGCAAATGAGCCTGTTAAGGGGAAGGGTCTCTTCACATGGCAGGCAGGCAGGCAGGCAGAAAAACACAGGTGTTGGTACAGGTGGAAGACGGAGAGATCCTGAAGCCACCTCATGGCAGCCCCCACCCTTCTCGTTCTTAGAAGCCATGCGGCTCCAAGTCAGCACCAACTTCTGGTGGCCTTCTCCTAGGGTTTTCTCAAACAGATTTGTTTTTCTTGAGAGGTTTGTCCTTGCCCTCTCTGAGGCTGAGAGAGCATGCTTGCCCTGTGCCACTCAGGGAGCTTCCATGGCTGAGCAGGGAGTCAAAGGCTGGTCTCCCAGATGCCTAGTCCAACATTCCAACCACTGTGCCGCGCTGGCTCTAAAAAAACCCAGACTTTTCTTGGCAAGATTTATTATGGAGAGGAGGTCTGCCATGGCTTTCCTCTAAGGCTAGAGAGTGTCACCTGCCCAAGGTGACCAGGAGTTTCCATGGCCAAGTGGGGATTTGAACCCCAGTCCTCCAGAATGGTAGTCCAACAGTAAAACAGTCAGATGGTGACACCACGCTGGCTCTCCCTTCAGGTTCACTCCAATGTACGACAATCCTACCCAGGTGTATTTTTGCCAAGCCTCCTTTGTGGAATCCTGCCCTTCAGTGGTTTTTTGAAAGGCCCCACTGCACTAAGGATATTTCTCATTTGGGCTCCTCCTGCTATGAGGCATATCTGAAAAACAAGCTGGAGAAGGGCACTGGAGGTCTGGCGTGAAACCAGCCCTAAAGGGGGCTGCCGGGGGAAACAGACCATGCCAAGTGGGCACCTTGGAGGGAGCTGGGAGGGTCGGAATGGCTTTGAAAGCATTGTTGGCACTAGAGAAGCTCCTGTGCCCACTGCAGGACGAGAGAGCAATGCCCCATTCCAGCCACAGGAATGTCTTGTGCTCCATATTTGGCACAGCTGGGAAAAGTTATCTTCTCCCTTCTTTTCCTGGGATCACTCTCAGGAGAAGGTGCTCCCACATCCAAAGTGACCAAACGGTCGCCTAAAGGCAGAACTGTGGAGAAATTTCCTGGCTTTCTCTGCCTGAGCCGTACTTAACAACTGTCCATTAGGGTGCTGGGTAGGTTTACCCTAGAGAAGGGAAGGCGAAGAGGGGACATGACAGCCATATTTAAATATCTGAAAGGATGTCATATGGAAGGTGGAGGCAGCTTCTTTTCTGCTGCTCCAGAGACGAGGACAGTATGGAGCAATGGCTTCAAACTTCAGCCAAAGAAATTCCACCTAAACCTTAGGAAGAACTTCCTGGGGGTAAGATCAGTTTGACAGTGGAATATGCTGCTGCCTGAGTGGAGTGTGGTGGAGTCTCCTCCTTCTGTGCAAAGGTGCGCTTGGATGGTGTCTTCCTGCACGGCAGAATGGCGTTGGACTGGATGGCCCTTGGAGGGGGTTTCTTCCAACTCTTCTATGGTTCTATGACTCCCGCACACTTGACCTGTGTTGCAAAGCTGCAGAATGTCCCTCCTCAGTGCCTACGAACAGGGCAAAGCGTTCAGGTTGTTTCCACCCAACAGCGAGCATGCCACAGGTCCCCTGCTCCGTCTGGCCTCACAGAGCTGCTCTCCTTCCCAGAGAGCCTCTGCTGAAAAGGGCTGAGAGGATCCTGAGCTAGAGAGAGCTACTCCAGGGAGGCCTCCAGTGTCAACCCCAAGGACCACCAGCTACCTCTAGCAATGGGGGACAGAGATGGAGAGAGTCTGCGTCGTCTCTCCCTGCCTCTTTCCTAATTCAAGTCAGAATTGGAATGGAATCAATTTCCCCAGTTGACAGACCGTACCAAAGCAAAACAAGCACAATCAAGAGCCCTTAAAGTATGCATAAGCAAAACTTGATCATCAGTCTCTCCTTAATTTTCCTTTCACCCCTAATATTTCGTTTCTTCTAAAGGGTGCCTAAAGACCATTCTCTGGCAATAGATTGAAGCTGCCATTCAAGAACACCAGGCAGCAAACAAGGAGCCTCTCTTCAGCTGGCGTCCCTCTGCACCTCCATTTCCATTTGTTTAAGCCAGAGCTGAATAAAGGTGTTCCAATATCCAATTTTCAGGGGAAACGACAGCATTTCTCTGACTGCTGACTGCTGACTAATGCATAGACCTGAAGAAGACAGGGCCCTGCCTCTGTGCCCCTACCACTCGTGGTCTTTGTTTTAAGGCATTTCAGTGCCTTTCTGCAAATTCAAAATGCAATATCAGTTCACGGTGGGTGGGTGGGTGGTGGGGGAAATGCAACCAAAGCAAGACGCCTCTCTTCACTCATCTAAATCCTTCTGCGGCCACGGCTACGTACCCAGCCTCTGAAAGCATCAACAGCCAGCGCTGTCCTACGCAAACCAGCAGGAAGAGGTTTTGAGACCTCAAGAATCAGACACAAAACAAGGTTTGGGACTTCTTAAAACTGAAGCAGTATGTGCAAACCACCAGATTTCAGCACCAAAAACCAATGCGTGTCAATCCTTGCCCTAAAAACATTTTGACCTTGGACATTTTCATTCTGGAAACTGAAAATACCTACACGTGCAACCGATTTAAATTATTCTTTCTTTAACTGCAAAGTCGAAGACACAGAAGCAGAAACAAACAAGACAGCAATAAGATTTTACTAGCTTTTTCTCTGGAATTTTTTTCTTCTTCTATGGCTTGACTTATCCTGTTACTTTCAACTAGAGCAGACCCTACTGAATCAATGGGATTTAACATAAGTATTAATTCTGCATCCAGCAATTGACACAATGGGTCTACTCTAGCACAATTCAGCTCAGAGTGCCATTAATATTGCTTTTTTTTTTCCTGCTACCAAAGATAATTTCTTTGGATGCAAAATTATTCAATTACCAGGTTTTTTTGTTTATAAAATAAAATAAAATGTTCCTCTACTTTTTCAGTAAAGTTTACTGAAAATCTGTGTGCCAGCTCTGATTATTGGAAGTAAAACCACACCATCTGTGAAAAGAGGTGCATTTATCAACTTATCCAGAATCTGGAGCATATGAAGGTTTTGATTACACAAAACTGAAACTGTTTCATTAACATAAGTGTAAAAATGAAATGGAGCTAAAATGCGACCTTGCTGAAGTCTTTTATGTCTAAGAGCATTGCCAGTTAAAACTCTCTTTTGCCTGTTTCAATTCCCAGACAAATTTCAGTATATAAAGTTAAGAATAAAGGTCTCAAGTCAATATATATATTTGAGAATTTAATTTACTTGACAGATTAGCTGTATATGCAGCTGTATGTGCACTTTTAAAATCACCCTAAAGACAGCCAAAGGGCCTGAATCCCACCTGATCTTGGAATCTAAGCAGGGTCAGCCCTGGATGGGAGACCATCCGGGAGCAGCAGCTGCTGTAGGCTCTGTCTTAGAGGAAGGAACTGGCAAAAGCACTTTTAAGGATTCCTTGCCTAAGAAGACCAGACATTCAAGAGGTCACCACAAGCCAACAGGTAATTTCAAGGTGTGCGTGCACACATGCGCGCGCGTGCACACAGAGCCAGCCAAAGGACACCCTACCACTACCTGGCCGCTGCCATGCCCTGCCTTCAAGAGTGGAGGGTGGTGGGATGGCTTAATACATTTACATGAGGCAGACGGACTGCAGAGCCTTTGCCTCGTCCCGTTTTTGCATCTGAACTACGGACTTCCCTTAAGACGAGGAGATCATAAAAACTGGAGGTCACAAAGGGAGAGAAGGAATGCCTGATCCCCAGAAGCTTCCCACAGGCCGTTTTTTCTCCTACTGTTTTCCCTTTAAATAAATACAAGGGTGTTTTTCTAAAAAAGAAAATTCCATGCTAAAGCAAATAATGAAACAGCCAAAGAAAACTTTACTGGCCTAAATTTACCTGAAACCACGTGCCAGAAACTGGATGAATTTGTCCCAACTCCAGCCAGTTCCAAGTCAACCCGAAATTGAGCTGAAAACAAGTTCCCTTTGCCACAATTAGTTTCTTGTAATCTAATTTTCAGTGTTAACCCAGAACCATGCATATATCCCAGTCTGGGTCCCTCTAAGTCCCTGAAATCTGTTTTCTCAGCCTTTCTTTCTCCCCGGCCTCCGCAGCCTTTGTCATCGCGTAACAACTTCATTGGCTTCGTTTCACTGAAACTCAACCCAACTGTTGTGAGAGGTCTCAAATCAGAGCATTCCGGCCTGATATGCTTTTCTTACGGAATCAATATCCAAATCTCGGGTTTGGAAAGCATTACCCAAACAGCCAGCAAAAACTGGAATTAGAAAATCCCTGATTTGAATCACACTTCCCTGTTGCCATTTTAAGCCTTTTTTTTCCAGGAAGAAGTTCCAGATTCTGGCAAATGCACGGATGTGACAACCATAATCTTAAATTCCTGCCTTCCCTATCTGATTGCTAGAAAAATATACAGACCACCTCCCACCCAAAACGGGACAGACTCATAGAATCCTGGAATGTTAAAGTTGGAAGAATTATTACCCTTGTTGGGACAACTGATACACTCCATTTCTATCCTAGCAGGAAGAATCTATACAGCTTGCCTGCTTCAAAGGTTAAAAAAAAATTATCTCACAACAAAAGCAATTAACAATGGGATTCAAGTGCAGTGAGAGGCAGCAAGAAAAATGCTGATAACAACCTGAACACATAAATAAACTAAAAGGTCAGACCCCTGTCAGGGGGAGAAAGATCTTCACAAGACAACCAGAAAGAGAAAAACAAGAGGAGAGCACCCATAAGGTCTCCGTAGTCAGATATGTGATGCATACATGCACATACAAACTTTGGCCAGCCACTCCCCCAATACCTGGAGACAGAGCTGAGTCTCACTGTCCCACCCAGATGGAATCCAAGAGACACAAGGGCATCCAGTCCAACCCCAACGCGCCATGCAGGAAGATACCATCCAAGCCCTCCCTCTGACAGACGGCCATCCGGCTTCTGCTTAAAAGCCTTCAAAGAAGGAAGAGACTCCACCACACACTGTTGAGGCAGTGGAGTCTCCTTCTTCGGAGGTTTTTAAGCAGAGGCTGGATGGCCATCTGTCAAAGGGAGGGCTTTGAGGTGGGTTCCTGCAGGGCAGAAGGGGGTTGGACTAGATGGCCCCTGGGGTCTCTTCCAATTCTGTGATTCTGTGATTCTGAGGCAGCATCATATGTTGAACTGCTCTTACTGCCAGGAAGTTCTCCTTATTGTTTAGGGAGCTAATGTTTAGGTGGCATCTCTTTTCCTGACATTTGAAGCCATGGCTCCATTGTGTTCCATTTTCTGGAGCAGCAGCAGAAAACAAGCTTATCTCATCGTCTTCTATAGGAAATCATTTCAAATATTTAAACACGACTATCATGTCCCTTCTTAACCTTCTCTTCTCCAGGCTGAACATATCCAGCTCCTTCAGCCGCTCCTCAGAGGGCTTCATGGTTTCCAGGCCTTCTGTCATTTTGATTGCCCTCCTCTGGACACCACGTTACAGCTTGTCAATGTCCTCCTTGATCTGTGGTGCACGAGTGGAGAAAGAGACTGACCTTAAGGAAACCTGGTCCCAAGAGTTCCACAGGTACCATGGAACACCAGAAAAAGACCAATAAGTAGCTCCAAGAGCAAGCCAAGCGTGAATACCAGAAGGACCTAACAGAGGCTCTTGTACTTTGGACATATGGTGAGATGACAAGACTCACCGGAAAAGACAATAACACTGGGGAAGAGGGAAAACAGCAGGAGCAGCCACAGTACAGGTGGATTGCCTCCACCAAGGAAGCCACAATGGCTGCTGCCCGACTTTGGAAGACCTGAGCAGGGCTGTGGATGACCAAGGGAGCCCTGGGAGGTCTCTTATTTAAAGGGTAGTCATAAGTCAAAGCCAGGTTGGCAGAGCACACAAACAACAGAAAAGTCCTAAACAGATGATAACTACACAGATGATAACAGATGCCTTGGATCACAAGCCAGTCAGCCTCATTCCGGGGAAGTGAGGCTCTTTTGTCACCATGTTCTGGAATGGCTGAAGTTCCCAAACCCTCCCTGGGGTGGCAGAGAGTCACAAGCTAAGTCAACAGCCACCAAGGATGGGACCTCTCTATCAGGGAAAAAGAAATTATGAGGAATGCCAGACCCAGCTGGGAGCAAAGCGGGAGCCTCTGTGTGTGTCTGTGTATCCGAGTGTGTCTGGGTGGTTCCTTTTTTAGAGGGAGGTCCTCCTCCACCTTTTATTCCCCCAGGTTAGCATTGTGTAGCCCTCGGGGTCTTTTCCTACTCTAGGATTCTATGATTTCTTGAGCGGGAAAGAGAGAGAGTGGGGGGCCAGCTGAGGGATCTATTTCCTCAGTGGCCCCGGGCAGGAAGTCGACCTGCTCACGAGCACCTTTGAAGAAAGGCGTTTCTCACCCAGGCCCCATTATTCCTACACACACTCCCTACCGAAAAATGCTTTTTTCCCATGCTCCTGCTGCTTGCCAACAGGGCCTCCTTCCCGGGAATGCCCACTGCAGCCACCCAGAGAGCAAGCCAAGCAGCGGGGTGGCATCACGAGAACCTGGCAGCCGGCAGTGCTTCACCGACAAAAAACTGTGCCGCCGACTGAGCAAACCCAAAGTGAAAGACAAGGCTTCCTGCACTGCGATGCCCTCGTGCGGAGACACTTTCTCCATCTGGGTCGGGTGACTCCCTGATATGGAAGTGAGGAGCCTCCTCATTTTCAAGATCCATCCCACTGCTTGCCAAATTTCGAATGGAGGTGAGACCCACGCCCCTCTCCTCCAGCTCCCCGCCCCCAGACTCCACGCTCCTGGAAGATCCAGGAGCAGCTCTGTCGCCCTGCCTGACCTTCGAGGGAACAAGCGTGATCTGGCTTCCCCTGTCTCTTCCCAGACACCCCACACCACACACACACACACATGCCTCCGCACAGCAGCTGCGGGTAATCACTGGACGGGAAGCCAATGGGCCTGAAAGGGGAAGAGGAAGACTCTGTAGCAGGGAAGAAAGGGGCCATTATGGGAAAGTGACTCAGAGGTGGCCTGGGATGGGGCGGGTAGGTAGGAATGGCCCTCTGGCTTTTGGGGCTGCCTTCAGACAAAAGAGAGGGATTACAGTGGAGCTTCCCTTACCTGGAAATCCAAAATCCAAAGAATTCCAAAAACTGAAACTTTTTGGCACCAGCCACACGCTTCTGCCTTTGAGGCAGCCGCAAAAAGACGGAGACTGAGGATCTGAGAGTCACACAAGCAGGAGTGCCACAGCTGCCACCTCGGAGGCAGAAGCAGGCGACCGGTGGGAAAAAGAGAGAGACTGAGGCTCTGCAAAATGACGGGAAGCGTAGATTTGCACTGAGCACCACACCTGGATTCCCCCATTTCACAGCTCCCCAGTCTCTCTCCACCCTCGCGTTTCGTATACAATACAAGTAGCCAAGGAATGAGACACACGACTATCCCAAAAAGGGACTGTATTCCAAAATCTTCCACTGCCCTCCCCAAAAAACAAAACAAAACAAGAACACCTGAAAAGAACTAGCAGAGGTCATTGCAGAACCTCTTGCTATAATCTTTGAAAACTCTTGGCGGACAGGAGAAGTTCCGGCAGACTGGAGGAGGGCAAATGTTGTCCCCATCTTCAAGAAGGGAAAAAAGAGGACCCAAATAATTATCGCCCAGTCAGCCTGACATCAGTACCTGGAAAGATCCTGGAGCGGATCATCAAACAGTCAGTTTCTAATTACTTAGAAAACAATGCCGTAATTACGAAAAGTCAACATGGATTTCTCAAAAATAGGTCATGCCAGACTAATCTTATCTCTTTTTATGATAGAGTTACTTGCTTGACAGATGAAGGGAATGCTGTGGACGTAGTATATCTTGATTTCAGTAAGGCCTTTGACAAAGTTCCCCATGACATTCTTGCAAAGAAGCTAGTAAGATGTGGGCTGGACAGGGCTACTGTCAGGTGGATTTGTAACTGGTTGACTGACCGTACCCAAAGGGTGGTCACCAATGGCAGATTCTCATCCTGGAGAGAAGTGACTAGCGCGGTGCCAAACGGTTCTGTCCTGGGCCCGGTGCTGTTCAATATCTTCATTAATGACTTGGATGAAGGAATAGAGGGCACGCTGATCAAATTTGCAGATGACACCAAATTGGGAGGGGTTGCTAATACGCCTGATGACAGGATCAAAATTCAAAAGGACCTGGACAGATTGGAGAGCTGGGCCAAGGCTAACAAAATGAACTTCAACAGAGAGAAATGTAAGGTCCTACACTTAGGCAGAAAAAATGGTATGCAGAAATATAGGATGGGGGGCACGTGGCTGGCTAACAGTACGTGTGAAAGGGATCTAGGAGTCTTCATAGACCACAAGCTGAACATGAGTCAGCAGTGTGATGCGGCAGCCAAGAAGGCCAATGCAATTCTTGGTTGCATCAATAGGAGTATGGTGTCTAGATCGAGGGAGGTATTGGTACCACTTTAGTCTGCTTTGGTTAGACCTCATCTTGAATACTGTGTCCAGTTCTGGGCACCCCAATTCAAGAAGGATATGGATAAGCTGGAGCAGGTCCAGAGGAGGGCAACCAAAATGGTGAGGGCCCTGGAAGCCATGCCCTATGAGGACAGACTTAGAGAGCTGGGTATGTTTAGTCTGCAGAAGAGAAGGTTGAGAGGGGACATGATAGCCATGTTTAAATATTTGAAGGGGTGTCATGTCGAGGAGGGAGTGGGCTTGTTTTCTCCTGCTCTTGAGACCAGGACAAGGAGCAATGGATGCAAGCTGCAGGAGGGGAGATTCCGCCTGAACCTCAGGAGGAATTTCCTGACAGTCAGGGCTGTCCGGCAGTGGAATGTGCTGCCACAGAGTGTGGTGGAGTCTCCTTCGTTGGAGGTTTTTAAGCAGAGGCTGGATGGCCACTTGTCGGGAGTGCTTTGAGGGTTTTCCTGCATGGCGGGGTTGGACTGGATGGCCCTTGTGGTCTCTTCCAACTCTACATTTCTATGATTCTATGATTCTATGAAATACAGAACACTTCTTGTCCCAAGCAGTTTGGATAAGGGACCCTCCATCTGTGCCAAACAAACCCCAGCCTAGGAAGCAAGAGACTTTGGCCCAGGCAAGCCAGGCACGGGGGCTCTGAGGGTCCCCCCAGCACCCCTGGGGACCTCCCTTCCTCACCAAAGCAAAGTGACTCCTGGAGGCTGAAAGGATGCTCTAGGAAGGAACCCTTCCATCAACAACGTTTGAGGAACAGGTATCAGAGAGGCCTTACAAGGTTCACTCACGGAGATGCCACTGTCTCCTCCTCCCACTGTCCCCTCCTCTTGCAGGGGTAGCAGTTACGGCAAGTGAAACTCCCCTTCCCAACCAGCAACCCAGAACCCCTCCAGACAGAATGAGGTGACATGAAAGGATGGCACACAGAGCAAGCTTTTTCCTGCTATTCCAGAGACTAGGACACTGTGGAGCAACAGCTTCACACTACAGGAAAAGAGATTCCACCTAAACATTAGGGAGAAATTCCTGACAGTAAGAGCAATTCGACAGCTGCTGCCTCAGTGGAGCATGGCAGAGTCTCCTTCTCTGGAGGTTTTTAAAGAGAGGCTGGATGGCCATCTGTCAAAGGGAGGGCTTGGATGGCGTCTTCCTGCAGGGCAAAAAAGAGGCTCGACTGGATGGCCCCCGGCCATCTTCCAGCTCTACGGCCCTAAGACTGCATGATTCTAAGAGACTGATGGAGTTGGATGGCCCTCAAAGGTCACAAATCTAGACAGAAGTTCTTCTGCATAAGCTGAACTGAAAAGGAACAGAAGCAGCCCACTTCTTCTAACAGGGATGCCAAAGGACAGGGTCATCCACGCAGTGCGGTGTGTGTGTGGAGCTGTGCCTCCAGGTTATGTCTAGAAACAGAGAATGCAGCATTTCTGTAAACTGGAAATGAGGTCTTATCACTTTTGGCTGACATTTTGGATAATTTTCAACCATTTGAAAATTTCATTTTTCAGGGGTTTTTGAGAGGGTGGGTTTTATGTGCGGGGGGTGGAAAAGACAGTTTTGGGGATATTTGGCTGGTTTTCAGAAGAAAAAATGTCCCCAAATAAATGCAATTTTAAAGAGGGTCTGGAAGACTCAAGGTCCATACTTTGGGGTCGTAAGGGCCACATGTGGCCCATGGGCCATACTTTGCCCACCCCTGGTACAAACTTTACCAGAAATATGGCAGGGAAAGATCATCCTGCCTGTGCTGGTTTCTATTTCTCTGTCATGTGCCTTCAAGTCATTTCCAGTATACTGCAGCTCTAAGGCAAATTTGTCATGGGATTTCCTTGGCAAGATTTGTTCAGAGGGGATTTGCCCCAATGTCCTTCCTCTGAGGCTGAGAGTGTGGGACCTGGCCAAGGTCACCCAGTGGGATTCCATGGCTGAGCAGATTCAAATCCTGGCCTCCAAAGCCGTAGTCCAGTGCTCTGACCACTGCACCATGGTGGCTCCTTTCTATTTCTTACTTTCTCCAAGTAAAAACTGTCCGGAGGGTGACTCTCCAACCTCCCCAACCAAGGCTGAGCTCTGAGGGTCAGACCTACCCCCAAGCCACCCAAGGCCTTGAGGTGGCCACGTCTCCCGGGCCACAGTTTCAGGCTCTCCATGCCATGTTTCTGTTCTAAAGCAAAATTCTACGACTCTCTCTCTGTCTCCCTGCTTGGAAGGAAAAGGTTATTCCTCAACCTGTCTGTAAAAATCATCAGACAAAGAAGATTTTTTTGGGGGGGTGTGGGTGGGCAGATTGATGGGCAGCCGGTAAAGACCTCTGCCTGTGTGTTCCATTCTCAGAGGCTCTGACAGTGACAGATAGGAAGGTGAGAGCGCCATTAGCAACAGCAGCATCCATCTCTATTTCGTCAGCCTAAGTGGCCCACTCAGGCCAGGACGGGGCAAATGAGCCCCACCCACTCAGGCTGATGGCACCAGCCAGCCGGAGAGGACTGAATGCCCCTTGTTGCCCTCGCAGAACGACAACAGACTTCAGGGTGACCTGGAAGCCCAAGTGTTAAACCTGCAAGGGTTCTTTAATGCCAGTTATTAAATACAATTTAATTTACTTGCAAGGAGAGAGGAAAGTGGCTGTGAGACACTTTTGCTCAGATGCAAGAAAACAGCTGCAAGTTTTAAACCAGGATGGGAATCTTCTAGTCCTCTGGATGCTGCTGGAGTGCAGCTCCCAGCATTCCTAATCCCTGGCTACAGTGGCTAATGGCTACTGGGAGTTGCAGTACAACAATACCTGGACAAGAGCTGTATGATTCCCATCCCTGCTCTAGTTGCGCGCTAGCTCTGCCCTTGAGTTGGTACATCCTCAGAGGCACAGAATGAGACCTCAGTGCAACCCTGTAGAGCTTCTAAAGGAGGAATGGGGAGCCAAACTTAGGTAGGAAAGCTGGGTGAAATCCACGCACAGCCCATGCTCTCTGTGGACCAGTGACATCTGAAGGCAAAGCCCCCCCCCACACACACACACACAAACATCAAGGCTTGATGTTTCCACGGTATGGCTTCTAGAACGAATCCTCACAGCCAAGGTGCTCTGGTGGGTGGCTTGGGAAGTCGCCCCTCCTGAGAACATCCACCACTACTGCTGCTAGAGAAATGCAGCATCTCTGAGTGTGCAGCCACCGCCTTTTCCTCCTCTCCCCCTACCATGCATGAACCCAGAGAAAGCACCTCCCCTCACATAGGGGACTGTGACACATTCAATGTGCACCGGCGGGATTCTGGCCACTGCATTTTGCACTCCCACCCCCACAAACACCCGGTTCCTTTTGCCCTCACAGGGAGGCCAAAAAGCCCCACAGAGTTTGACACGTTGGGGTCTTGACATGCCCAAGTCCCTGTTTCAGTGAGAAAATCTGCAGGTGAGAGAAGCTGCTGGATATTCTTGAGGCACGAAAGGTTTAGTCAGGAGCAAAGGAGGACGTTCTGAGGGGATCTTTTGAGAGAAGCCACGGCAGAGGAAAGATAAGAGCAGGATCAGGGTGGATTGGAAAGGTACAGCCACATGGAAGGAAATGTCTGCTACCTGCAAAAAATGTGGCAAGCACCCAGAGGGGTCAAGTTTAGCCAAAGATATACAAAGTATTCTCGGCCACATCCTGAAACATCCTGACGTGTTCTGCTGGGAAGGATACCAGATGTAACACCCACGTGAGAGACAAAGGAGAAGCGTGATGTGCCCAGTTTAGAAGCAGTGTTTGCTCTTGATTCATCAGTTTCCACGACTATCACAGCCTTTCATTGCTCAGTTGCTCCCACCATGCTGCACTGTGAGACGTATGCTTTGTTTTACTGCCTGGACCAGGCCAATATTCCTCCATTAGCCCCTCTCAAAATGGCAACAGGAAGTGGCATGGCTTCACTTCCTGTAACCATTTCGAGGGTCCTACAGGCACTGAGGAGTACTACGAGGTTCTAGAGTGCTTGTGGGGGGATAGGGGTGTTTTTATTTGTTTCCATGCATTGGAGGGGCTTTCCACATGATCTTCATGCAAAATTTTTCCCCCAGATTACACCAGTTTTTTTATAATTAAAACTTGGGTGGGGAGCTTTGAGAGTGTTCCTGGGGTCACACCTTGCTCATCCCTTCTGTGCACTCTGAGCATGCATGCCACACGCTGCTCAGTGCTGCCTCTATCCAAATAAAATGCTGTGCTCAGCCTCCCGACAGACTCCATACCTGAACTTTACAGGGTCAAATTATTCCCCCTCCGCCACTGAGCTCAGGAAAAGGAGGTGCCACATCAGCAGAAAAACCACACCAGAGAGCAGCCCAGCCTGGGGTGAGTGTGGCAAGGAGGGAGGAAGACGGGCAACAGCAGGGGAGCTCAGAGGTCACCTGGCTGTGGTGCGGGTGGATGAGTCCAGTGTGCTGCCCACTGCACCCCCCTTCCCCTCCCGATGGACGTCCACCAGCAAAAGCCTTACGTTCACACTCCGCCACGTCCAGGTTGAACTGCTGCAGGGCCCCCAGCGAGAGCTGCCTGACCTCGGCTTCCAAGAGCAGCTGCATCAGCGACGTGGACAAGTGCTTGCAGGCAGACATGCAGGCCGTCTGAGCCACCTTGCCCTGGAAAAGAAAGGGTGGACCATCAAAAGGACTGCCAGGCAAGGCCTAAGGAAAGCAGGTACCCACTCCTCCATCCACAGGGGCAAGGACTCGTTTGGGCTCCGGACAAGACAGCTCCCAAAGGAAGGACTGTTCTGGATAGCTCAGTTCAGAAAGACAGGGAGAAAGGAGAAGAGGATTGCTGCAGGTGCCAGAGAGAAGTTAGCAGGATTTTCAGTGATGTACTTTGGAAGAGATCCAAGGGGAAAGTTCCTCATAGTAATTTCTATTACACCATAAATGAATGCAGGTTGAACCTCTCTCATCTGAAATGCCTGGGACCAGAAGCATTCTGTATTTTGGATTGTTTTTGGAATACAGGACCTTTTTGGATTGTGTCTTGTTCACTGGCTACTTGTAGTGCATATGAGACGCCAGCCTGGAGAGACAGACTGAGGATCTGTGAAATGCTGGGAATCCAAGCATAGTGTTCGGCACAAATCCACGCCTCCCACCACTCCAGAGGTCCTCAGTCTCTCTCTCTTGGCCACCAGCTTCTGCCTTTGTGGAGGCATGTTGGCAAATTCCAACATTCTCTCCCCCGCATCTTGTTGTTAGAAGAAATGGGGCAATAGCCAGATAGGGCTCCCTTTGCCTTTTCTGTCTTTTATTGCATGATTATAAATACCTTTGGTTCTCAGGTGATCAGATCATGTGACCCAGGACTGTGCTTGGGTCATCGGTCTTATAAAAGTTTAGACCCCTCCTTGCTTCACTCTCTCTGATCTCTTCCTTTGTTCCCATGGCTGCTCTATCTGAACTCTTGGCATGCTTGGAGTCCCATCAAGAAGGATGGTGAGTTAAAAGCCGAAGATTCTCCTATTCCTTAGTTAGACAGGTAGCAGGCTCTCCATACAGATGTAAATGAAGAAGCCATTAGTAAAGTATTTTAAGTCTTTTATCCAAAGCTACCTGTGTTTGTGTTCATTGCATCAGCCAGTCTGAAGTCATTCGACAAGCTTTTAAACGTTTCTCTGTGTATCTCTGCTAAATGAAGGCTGAATCCTGACAGTTTTAGTCTCATTTTTCCCCACAAGGCAGCTGTCGTGTTTTTTTATATCTGAGAGGCAGGAGTGCTGCAGCTGAGTGCTGCCCAAAAGGCAGAAGGGGGCAGCTGGTGGCAAAAAGCTTTGGATTTTAGAGGTTTTTTGATTTCTGATTTCCAGATAAGGGAGGCACAATCTGCACTGTAAAATAAGCACACCGTAAGTCCAAAATTTTCTCTTTCGCAACAACACAACAAATTATATACTAAATGGAAGACGCATCTCTGTCCCCAAGGTTCCTTGCATCCAATACGCTGCCAGTGCAGAACTGGATTTCAGGACTCTGTAGCATGTGCCACTCAGGAGTATGGCAACTTTGGGTGCAAGCCTTAAAGCCCAAAGTAAAAGGCACAAAACAGCTACAAAGAAAGAAGTAGCACACTGTCTCTGTTTTCACCCTTGGAAGATTACATAACCCAGTAATGGGGGACCCTGCCCTCACCCCACCCCACCCCACCCCACCCCACCCCACCCCACCCTGGGGGAATTTAAGAGAAGCAACCGTGTTCCTGGGATTTCAGTCTCGATATTCAGTGACCAACCTTCAAGAAGAAACCCAATAAAAAGTAACTCCTTGTGTCCATATCAGTTACTGTTACTGTTTTGAGAGAGAGAGGGGGAAAAATCATGGGGTTGATGAGAGAATGGCACAAAACTCCTGTCCAGAATAAAATAACATAAAAATGCATCTAAAATGCCTCCAAAACAGTCCTTTGGGGTCACTTGGATGCGATGCCAGGAGAAAGGCAGGTTACAAACTAAATAAATAAAATATTCCAAAAACTAGAGTCTTTTTTTTTTTTTTAACTAACATTGGGGCACCACTGAGGGCCACAGCGTCATCCATGCCATACTTCTGCTTTCCACAGACAGCTGCAAAAGCGTGAGAAAGCAAAAAATATTGCTAAAAACAGAATCAGCTCCCAGGCAGTGTGGTGCTGGAAGAGCGTTCTGCGGATACTATGGGCAAACAAAGGGGTCCCAGAGCAAACCAAGGCTCAGCCACCCGCGGGGAGCCAAGATGACCAAGCTCAGGCTGCCGTACGCTGGAAATAAACAGGAGAAGGCAAGGCTTTTGGGAAAGAGACAGCAATGCTGGGGAAGAGGGAAGACCCAGGAGGAGAGGACGGACTCCGCATCAAGGAAGCCCCACCGGCTGCCCTGAGTTTGCAAGACCCAAAGAGAGAGTTGGTGACCAGAAGGCTTGGAGAGCTCTGATCTATTTTTTTTTTTAGATTTTATTTCATTAATTTTGAAACAAAACCAGGTTATACAAAACACAACAGAAAAATTAATAATCAAGTGAAAGGAGTGAAATATTTCAGGTTCATCAAATCATGTCAATAGCAAAATCTGTAAAAATCTTAACAATAGGATAAAAATAATTGGAAATAATTGGACAAAAATCAGTCCATAATCTGCAACATTTATCGTCTTCATTACAGTAATGTTTCCTACTTTATCAAAATTTCCTTTATCTTTTCCTTTCACTAACCCTCCCCCCACCCCATTTTCCGAACCTGAAAAAGAAAGTGCCTACTTATCTATACCTTACCTTCTAATTAAAAAGAAAAGGATTGTTATCACATTTATTTCACTCATTTTATATTCAACCATCTTCTTCTAGCCTCAGAGTTGGATTTAACCTTATTGATTTTGATTTTCTCTTAAAAATCTTCCATACTAATATCAAATATTCAAATATCAATGTTGGTTCACGTGCCACGTAACCTTTATCAATTCTGTTTTAATGGCATACAAAAAGAATAAAAGAAACCTACAATAAAAGAATAGAGAAAAAGACTAAAAGATTTTTGTTTATAACAGGCTTTCATTCTCCTTACCTATCCAACTTATAGTAGCTTCCTTACCCCAACATAATTCCCATAACAGGAATATCATACTTGAATCTTCAATAAAACTCATCTTTGTCTTATCTTTTAATGAATTCATAATTATATCGGCTTCCCCTATATCATACAATTTTAAAAGCCAATCCTCTATCCTGGGAATTGATTTTAATTTCCACACTTGGGCAAAGCATATTCTGGCTGCTGTAATCATATAAAGGAAGATTTTTTTGTTGAGACTTATTTAGCTGTTGTAGACAATCAGTCATGTTAAGCAGGTAAAGTTCTGGCAGCAGCGGAAATTTTATCTTCACTGTTTCTTGTATTTTGTCATGTAAAATTTTCCAGAACTTCTTTGCTTCTCTACAGCACCACCATATATGAAAAAATGTGCCCTTTTGATCACATTTCCTACAAGTGTCCTTTGCATTACCTACAATCTGAGAGATCTGGGATGGTGTTAAGTACCACCTGTGGAGCACTTTATAATAGTTTTCCCTCAGACTAGCTGGTTTTATCAAGGTCCACGTGGTATTCCACGACTTCTCCCATTGATCTAACGGGATTGTGTGGTTGAAGTTCTGGGCCCATTCTATCATGGTCTGTTTAACCACTTCTTGTTCAGTTTGTAAATTCAGTAAGATTTTATATATTTTACTAACTCTATGCTCCAATTCCAGTTTAAGTATTCTATCAAATTCTTTCTCCTCTATCTCAAAATCTTCTGGTTTTTTATCTATCTTATATCTCTCCGCTAGCTGAATTTGTAGAAGCCAATGGGTCGTGAAACCCTGGGTCTTAAGTTCTTCTTGTGATCTGAAATAAGTAGTGTTTCCTTAGACCTTCAATATATCTTTATATGTAATCCATTTATTTATTATGGGGATCTCCCTTTTACAGAAGGCCTCATGAAGGAGAGCTCTGATCTAGAACATCACCATACATGCTGCTGGGCGTCCGACTAAGCCACGCAGGAGAGGCATCACTCCGAACGAAGCGGGCACCTCCTGCATTTGATGAGCGAAGTTCAACATCTACATAGAGAAACAGGGATGGATATGGATAAGAGCTGAATCAGACACCTTTGCTGCTTTCAGCAAAGAGAACCGGGAGGACACTCTCCCGACAGAAATAATCTGGGGAAGCCCATGACGTCTGGCATCAAACTCTCCTGATTTTGCTGCTATGGAGCACAACTCTGTGTGTCTCGGTGCATGCCTTTAGGTTGCCTGTTACGGCGGCCCCGTGCGTTTCACAGGGTTTTCTGAGCGAGGGAAGGAATCCTCAGACAGCTCCTTCCTCTTCTGGAATTCAACTGATGCAAGTTAATTTTTACTGCCATATGCAGACTTACAAAAAAAAACAACTTTATCTGTAGGAACACCACTCCTGACCCTTTTGTCAAATAAAATGAATCCTTTATTCTAAATACACATAATACCACCTCGTCTGAGGAAGCCAGGAACCGTGATGAAAAGAGTTATTTCAAAAGGATTGGGAATGGGTGAGAGACAGAGAGAAAGCAATCCTTTCTTCTATTTCAATCAGAGGAGACAGTAGATATTTACCAAGTAATCCCAAAAATGCTCTGCAATTCCAATCAACATCTTGAAGTGCAAAATACAGCAATACAGCTCACGGTTGAGAACAGGCTTGGGCAAGCTTCGAGACCAACACTGGGAAATAAGCTTTTGGGAGAGGCTGCGAGCCCAGCTCCAAACGCCCACCTGTCCCAGAGCAAGAAGGGACTGTACTGGAGCCCTGCTTGCTCCTGGCAGCCTTTGTGGCATTTTCAAGGGCATCAGGAGCTCAGAAGAAGAAGGGAGGAGGCACCTGATGCCAGCCATGCTGGGCCTCACTTGTGCTTCAAATTCACCCGCAGACTCCTATTACGCTACCAAAATACACTTTCCAGACCAGAACGTACAACAACAACAAAATTAAAAACTGGCAATAACACCAATCACAGTGATCAGAGATGACAGGGGCGGGAAAGAGAGCAATGATGAGAAAGAATGCTGAGAGAAGACAGGGAAAAGCTGAATGGACTCTTCTTTGTATGAGGATGGACAAGACTTGAGATCAAGACAGGAAAGCAAGTTCCTGGATGGAAGTTTGGGTGGGAAAAGGGTCCCCCACGGTCCCTCCTTCTGGTAGGATGCTCAAAGGACCTTATCAAACGTTGAAGTTCTGGGACAAATTAGAACTCTCAGGCCTCTGGACCATGAAGGCATTTGCCTGGAGAGCTTTCAAATATCTGTTGCGGATCTGATGATTCATGAACGTAAACCATAGAGGAAAGAAGATATCATGAAGACTTAAAATAAAAAAGTTCTTTAAAAAAAGAACAGAAAGGAATTTACCTGTGCCAGGTAAACTGATGAAAAGCTTATTAAAGGCTTTGTTTGTCCTGCTAGCAAACAGGAGAACAGTGAGAGAGAGAAGTCACACAAGACATAATTAGTTTGCAGACGGCAAGGCCACAACGAACAATAAGAGCTGGGCCAGACAGCTGGCATGGTGGAGTAGTTTGAATGTTGGACTAGAGCTCCATGAGATCAGGATTCGAATCTCCGCTCAGCCATGGACCCCACTGGATGACCCATAGCAAGTCTCACTGTCTCAGCCTCAGAGGAAGGTCATGGCAAACCTCCACTGAAGGAATCTTGCCAACAAAACCTTACGATGAGGTTGCCAGCTTGGAGGTTGAGTACTGGACAAGAACTGTGGGAGAACTTGAATCCCTGCACAGCCATGGAAAACCACTGGGTGACCTTGGGCAAGTCACACTCTCTCAGCTCCTCAGAGGATGGCCATGGAAAACACTCTCTTACCAAGAAAAACCCATGATAGGTTTGCCTTAGGTTCATCACAACTAGGAAAAGACTTGATGGCTCAAAATGACAACGACAACGACAACGACAACAACAGAGCTGTTGGCTAAGGTGACCTCCAAAGGATTAAATCCTCACTCAGCCATGGAAACCCACTGGATGAGCTTGGACGAGTTACACTCTCTCGGCCTCAGAGGAAGGCAATGTTGGCCATCCTCCCTCCAACAAATCTTGACAAGAACATCCTGTGATAGGTTGGCCTTAGGATTACCACAGGCTCACAGCAACAACAACCACCCCCTCCCTGCGCAAAGGGAGCTAAAGCAGCTCCCCAAATGATCTTTCCTGTAATACTTACAGGGTACCTAAAGTGGTCAGAAGGCCAATTGAGATCCACTAGCGATTTGCAGTAGATTGGCTAGCATTTCTGACTCCCAGCTGCAGAGCAACACTGACCGCGGCATTCCCACCACCCACCACCATTACACTGCTGAAATGAAGGAAGTGGGGGCAACCGGGAGTGAGTGCGCATCGTGAAGGACAGAAAGCATGGTTTGCTTCTGGTCCTCAACGCAAACGGGCTCACATCAATGGGAGCAATACACTGCGGGAGCACACGGAGCAGGGCCTTTTCAATGGAGCCTCCAGCCCACCCCCAGTTGTGGGGCCCCCTTCCTCTGGACACCCAATTATTACCACTGACGTTGATTTCTTTCCGCCATCCAGTCAAAACTCTGCTTCTTAATTAAAGCCTTTGGGACAAGATTTACTTTTCAAATGTACAGGTACTGAAATTGTTTTAATCTTTTAAGCTGTTTTTATATGATAAATTGTGGAGTATGTTTTTAGCCTGTTTAAATCAAGGCATGATTGTTTTTAACCTGGAATTTCTTCAAACTGTTTATTTTGGTTTACTTCTGCGTCACTGTGAAATACTACAGTATAACGTGGGGTATAAATTAATTCAGCAAGGGAATACAATAATTCCAAGTGTACTTCTTTCGCACCAGGCTCCACTGAGTGGCTCATGGGGTCCTAGTTTATAAATAAAAGAAGAGAGGGAGGGAGGGAGGGAGGAAAGCTCACAAACCAAAGCCACATCTTTTGTCATTCAATGGATTTGTTTTAAACAGTTAAAGTTTTACAATTTGCTTAACTGCTTCTTTTCTAATTTTTAAAAATGTATGTCTTTGTAAGTGCTTTTATTTGTGTGTGGGTTTTTTTATAAGCCAGTTTGAGTCTCTTCTTTGGGGAAAAGACAGGATATAAACAAACAAAGAGAAGGAACAAAACTGCCCATCCTGCTTTAGGCAAACTTTACCAAGGTGAACTTTCCACGAAGAAGTGGATACCAGACATCTCTCTCTGCTCCCTCTTCCTCCTCTTCCTCCATCTCTTCCATTAGACAACCATTTCTCAAACCAGGAACAACCCGCCACACCAAATCCAACGTATGCAGAGATGCATTCGGTATACTTAAAATACAGCCCCCTCTCCTCCTGCAACAGGAGCCCAGGCAGCTTACAACAAAAAGTACAGCGAAAACAGATTTGTTATATTAGTTTCTAAAAAAAGATTAAAGAAATGGTTCTCTTAATACTGTTTGAGTATCCTTTATCCAAAATGCTCGGGGTCCAGGGGTTTTCTGTATTTTGGATTTTTTCAGACTGTGGTATACAGCGCCTTTTTGGAGTAGCCTTGTGTCTCCTTTGTTGGTTACTTGTGTTGTGTATGAGATGCAAGGCTGGAGAGAGACTGAGGATCTTTGAAATGGTGGGTATCCAAGCATAGGGCTTGATGGAAATCCATGCCTCTCGCCATTTCACAGATCCACCATCTCCCTCTTTTTGCTGCCAGCCTCCCGCTTCTATCTTTGAGGTCTGTAATGTTCTTAAAGATCTTAAAAGCTGGGCAGCCTTGGCAGCCTCAGCCACCTGCCCCACTCAGCCCCCCTGCCACTGTCTTGGATTGACCATGCACCTCTTCCATCCCACCTCTCCCTCCAGAAACTTCAGGCTTTGGGGATGGGTCTCCTCTCCCAGGACTGGCTGCATCCAGACCTGCCCAGTCTCACCGAAGCTGGTGCCACAGGATCACCACCATGGAAGCAGGAAGCAGAAGTTGCCACAAGCCAGATGGGGCAAGCTGGGAGGAGATACACGGGAAGGTCCTCACACAACTTGGGGCACACAGGTGATCTGGGATAACCCTCTAGACCTCCCCCTGCCCCTTCCAAAGCCAGTGCCAAAGATGGGGGGTTGTTCTGCAGGATGTCCTCCACACACTTCAAAGCAGTCCCTCACGCTGCAGAAAACCAGGTATGAAATCACTGGATTCCACTTGTGTTTCAAGCCCTTGGCAGGAAACCAAGCCCCCCCGCTGCACGATCCCAGGGGAGGAGCAATGAGGAGAGGAGAGGCCTTGCATTAAGCCCCCAGAAGCCAGTCTTGCTCAGGTCAGGGGGGAAAGGCAAAACACTCCCTCCCCAAAACCCACTCAAATCATGGCAATGTGTTAACAATTAGAAGATTAGGGGCAGAACTGAGAGGCTGCCTTGCTAATTGGAAGACCTTGCTATCAAAGGCCTCATTAGGAGCTACTGAAATCCAAGGACTACTAAAACAAACATCCATTAATTCCAGTCCATGTCTGGGTCACACACAGTTGCTACCTACCTCACTGCAGAAGGAAGGAAGGAAGGAAGGAAGGAAGGAAGGAAGGAAGGAAGGAAGGAAGGAAGGAAGGAAGGAAGGAAGGAAGGAAGGGAGACAGCATCATCCAGACAATCACAACTGATGCACAGAGAATTCTTGCCAGACAACACGTGTGATGAGGGATGGAACACTGGCGACACGCTCACACCACATGAGGGGGCAGTCAAGTGGTACCCCCAGGGGAAGGAGTCGTGCTAGTTTGCAGCTGAGGCCCAGGGGCAGTTCAGACCCTCACAGCTTCTCCAGAGCGGCTCTTTGTCGGAGTTCCCTGAAACTACTTGGCACTACACTCTACATTCCAAAATGGCCTTTGGTACCAGCAGATGCTGCAAGGGCTGCTGGCTTGGCTGGCCCTAAAGAGCACAGAGACAAATCATCAAGGGCTACTTGCTGCGATTGCGAAGCAGAACTTCAACTGGGGATGTAACTCTTCACTACTTCCTTCTCAAAGAAAGTAATAAGTCATTTCAGCAACATGGCAAGAAAGTCTTTGAAAATCGCAGAGTTTTTGAAACCCATTTGGAATCTGGGACTTAATTCTGCACCAAATTCACATGTTCACAAATTCACAAATTTAGCAAAGAAAAAGGATTTTTTTGTGTGCAGAAAATTAACATTTCTGTGCCTGTTTTCTGCACAAAACAACCAATGAATGAATTTGGTGCACAATAAGTCCTGAACTGAAAAGTTCTTGGCAGTCAAGGGTTTGGAATATTATCAAATATTTTTCCCACTTTTAACCCCAGTTCCTTATCAAGCACCCCCTTACCCTGCCTCGCCCTGAGTTCTGTGTCTTCGGTTGCTCTCCCCTCAGTGTAAAGACGATGCCTGTGGTAGACATTCAACACCAACACCCCCCCAAGTTTTTCTTGGCAAGATTTGTTCAGAGGGGGGTTGCCCCCATTGCCTCCCTCTGAGAGTGCGACTTCCCTCAGGCCACCCAGCAGGTTTCCATGGCCAAATGGGGATTCGAATCCATGTCTCCCTGAGCCCGAGCCCAGTGCTCAAGCCACCACCACGCTGGCTCCCCTGCCCCAAATGCCAGCACACTCTTGAAGTCCAGAAATCACAGCAGACTTTCCTTCCCTTGGAAAGTTAAACCATTTTGGTAGTTGAAGCCTGACCCTGGCTGGTTATTTTATTTGACTTAGTCCCTCAGAATGTATTTACACTGTGGCCAAAAGAAAAAAAAATATTAGCTGCTTTCAAGCAAGACCTGGTGTCTCCTTGCATCAGACACAGCCAGCATGGGATTTCAAAGAAGGGGTGACTTCACCAAACAGACTGGAAACTCACGGGTTCTTTTTGACCAGCAGTTGCGTCCAGCTCGGCACTTGATCTGGGTCCATGGGAAACAACCACAGGTGGTGGTCAAGAGGGAGGTTGGTGGATGGAAGAGAGATGGGCGTGGGAGGAAAGAGCCAGCCGGCACTCAACATGCTAAGAGTCTGCTTGGATTTGGAAAGAACTGATGGCGTTTTTAGCCAGAAAATCGGAGAGGGGTGTTTCGACAGCCCAGGGCTCTCCACCACAGAGCCACTGCCCCGAGGAGATCCAGGAGAAGCTGCCGTTTTGTCCAGTGGCCAAATTCACCCAGGAACTTCTTTGAAAGTCCAACTGAAATGAATTAGGCCAGCAGTGGAGAAGGCCCTCACTGGTTGAGGCTTATTGTTCAATCCATGTTGCTTCTTATGTCCAAAGCATATGGCAACTGGCACTGAGAGAGCTAGTGCTTCTAGCTCCAGAAGGGTCACGCCAGATCTTCCGTGCCCCAAGATCTCAGACATGAAGCAAATCTGGTGAACCCAAAGTCAGCCCACAGTTCTGTTCCAATGTGCAGAGAGCACTCATTTTCAGCATCCACCACGACAGAGGTCAGAAGATGTGTGGATGATGCATGCCACTACTAAAACATTTATATTAAGCTGAAGAAGCCGCATAGCACACCACCACCCTTCTTTTCACTATGTGCACCCCTGGGACATGGGAACAGAGGTGACCTACCTCAACCTGCCTGATTAGCAGCCCACTGGCCCTTCTTCTGGAATGGCTTCTCCTGCCCAGTTTGCTGGGTTTGGCCTCTTAGATGGATCCCAGGTCACCCTGACAAAGCACTGCCAAGGGACCCACCTTGAACCACCTAGTGCTTGAGCATAGGCGGGTGGTGCCGCATGTCATGTAGTTTGTTTGACAAATGGCTACAATGACTTCATTCATGAAAGCTACCATATTAACGAGGGCATTTCATGGAGGTCAACCAGACCAGGAAATTGCCACGGGTGTTGGTTTTGGCACAGTTCTGCTTCCAGCTCATCCGAGCTTCTCTCTGCCAGGGCCACCCGGTTTACTCCACAGGGGAAAGAGTTCTCCATCAATGGTAGCGTGAAGAGGGAAGCACAGAAGCACCCTTGCCTATACAGAGGGGGAGAGGGCGGTCTGAAGGTACAGGGTAGCGGGGCACGAACCATTCAGAAGCCAAGTGTGCACCACCTGGGGAAGATCAGCAGTTTCACATGGGCCAAACACACTCACACCAACACAGAGAAGTTCATTCCATACACCATACACCTTCTCCTCATTCCATACATCCATACACCTCCTTCACAGACCTAGTGAGAACAAGCTAGCCTTGAGGAGCCCCAAACATACTGTCTTTTTTTTCTAATGACAATGAGGATACAAGAATCAAGACCAGGACCTTACAGGGTTGTTGTAAAGATAAAATGGGGGTGGGATGCAGTAGAACCACGTCCTGCTCCCCCATCAGCAGATGCATGGATTAGAAACCGGTTGAATGGACTGACTACTGGTTGGCAGATAGAGGATGGTCCTTCCGCTATATAACTGGGAGGTGCAGCTCTGCATTTCATTCCCCATTCTGGAAGGGGGCTGTTATCTAAGATGTTGCTGCGTTCGGGAAAATAGCTTCCCCGGAGCACAGACGGAGCACCCCAGAGCCTGTGCGGGTTTTGGAGGCCAGCACCCAACCTCTGGCAC
This sequence comes from Iguana delicatissima, assembly GCA_948472985.1. Taxonomy (NCBI): domain Eukaryota; kingdom Metazoa; phylum Chordata; class Lepidosauria; order Squamata; family Iguanidae; genus Iguana; species Iguana delicatissima. The sequence goes on along the minus strand of CAOKZL010000705.1, from coordinate 112,488 downwards.
AGCCAAGGGTGGATTCAGTGGGTGGCCCAAGCTAAGATCTGGCCACAGCTCCACGGTGTTCCCAGACAATGACTTTGTGAAGTCAGAGGGAGGGAGGGAGGGAGTGTTTCGCCATTATGGGCACTGAGCAGAGATGAGGTGTAGGGACTGTTTGCTTTGCTGAAGGTCTCGGGCAGCTCCATGAGGGAAACCCACAGCTTTGGCACAGATCTGTCTGGCCTGTGGAGAGGTGGACACGTCTCAGTCCAGCCAACGACACTGCTGTTCCTGCTGCTGCAGCATGACTCAGGAGTGTACAAATATGTGGTTAGGCACAGACACTCCTCTGCGTGGCCAAGTTCACCTTTTCTGCCAGGCAGAAGCCAGCCGCCTTGCTCAGGCAAACATGGAATCATGGAGTTGGAAGGGGTCCCAAGGGCCCTATGGCCCAACCTGCTACACAGCGAAAACACTCCTGGTGGCCAGCTAGACTCTGTTTGAAAACTGCCAACAAAGGAGAGTCCACTGCATTTAGAGGGAGGCTTTTCCACTGTCTGACCCTCTAAACTGTCAGGAAGTTTTCCCTAACATTTAGGTGGAATCTCATTTCTTGTCATTTCAATCTGAACCTTTCTTAGTTCAGGTCTCACTTTCTGGAGATGCAGAACACAAGCTTATGCCATCTGCTGCATCAGTGCTCTTCAGATTGGTGATCCATGGAGAGGCACAGCCTGTGACTCATTGGCTGCCAATCTGTGGCAAGTTTCCAGGAAATAAGCTATTGCAGTCAATGGGCATAAATAGGGTGCTGATCCCTGGAACACTGGGAGGGGGGAACCTGCCAGTCTCCCTTATGTAGGGGAAAATGAGACTGAACCTGTCAGGATCCAATCTTCATTTAGCAAAGTCACACAGAGAAGCGGTAGAAGTTTTATCTAATGACTTGTGGCTTCAGACTGGTACTTGGAATAAACACAGACGCAGGTAGCTTTGAATAAAAGACTAAATACTTTACTAATGACTCTTCATTTACATCTGTATTGAGAAAGCCTGCTACCTGTCTAATCTAGTGAATAGGAGATTCTTCAGTTTAACTCACCATCCTCCTTGATGGGACTCAAACTCGGAGCATGCGAAGAGTTCAGGGAAAGCAGCCATTGAGAACAAAGAGAGAGAGAGAGATCTTTTCAGAGAGAGGGAGGTCTTAACTTTTATAAGACCGATGACCCAAGCAACTGTCCTGGGTCACATGATCTGAGCACCAAAGGTATTTATGATCATGCAATAAAAGACAGAGAGGCAAATGGAGAAGATCTGGCATGCAACAGAAAGGGAGGCCCTATCTGGCTATTGGCCATCTGTTCTAATAACAAGATGGAGTGGGGAGAGAGAATGCTGGTAATTTTTCCAACACCTTATCATATAGGTTGGGAAGGACTGCTCCACATGACACCCCTTCAGACATTAAAAGAAGGCCCTCTCATGTCACCTCTCCATCTTCTTCATCGTTGGCTTCCTAAGTGGTTCCTCAGAGGTCTTGGTTTCCAGATCTCTTGACAATCCTCTGAACATCCTTGTCCACCTCCTTTTTGTCAATGTTCTTCTTGAAGAACGAGCTGGGAGTTGGATGCATTTAGCTTGGAGACAAGAAGACTGAGAGGTGACATGATAAACTCTTCTTTAAGTAGCTGAAGAGAAGTCTGTTAGAAGATGGAGCCAGCTGGTTTTCTGAGCGACTAGAACACAAATCAATAGATTCAAATTACAAGGAAATAGGTTCCAACTAAACATTAGAAAGACCTTTATTACAGAAAGAACATTTGGCAGTAGAATTGACTGTCTCGGAAAAGGTGTGGTCTCCTCCTTTGGAGGTTTTTAAACAGAGGCTGGACGCCACCTGACAAGGGGTGGGCTTGGACTGCAGGGCAGAAGGGGGTTGGACTGGAAGGCCCCTGCGTCTCTTCCAACTCGAGGATCCTAGGATTCTGTGCTGGATTCATCTGTTCAAAACTCCACATTAACTGAAGGCACAGCACGTTTTAAAATGCTGACCACTTTTAATATATCTACAGAAATTCTGATTAAGCTGGATAATGCATTTTTAAAACTAGTCATTTCAAGTCATCGAAGATGCACTCCCATCCCCATATGTGTTGGGAAATCTCAGCATTCTCTCTCCCCCATCTTGTTGTTAGAACAACTGGTCAGTAGCCAGATAGGGCTCCCTTTGTCCCTGCATGCCAGATCTGCTCCATTTGCCTTTTTTTGTCTTTTATTGCATGATCATAAATACCTTTGGTTCTCAGGCGATCAGATCATATGACCCAGGACTGTGCTTGGGTCATCGGTCTTATAAAAGTTAAGACCCCTCCTTGCTTCCCTCTCTCTGATTTTCTCTTTGTTCTAATGGCTGCTCTCTCTGAACTCTTCACACGCTTCGAGTCCCATCAAGAAGGATGGTGAGTTAAGACCGAAGTCTCCTATTCACTAGTTAGACAGGTAGCAGGCTCTCAATACAGATGTAAATGAAGAAGCCATCAGTAAAGTATTTTAAGTCTTTTATCCAAAGCTACCTGTGTTTGTGTTTATTACATCAGCCAGTCTGAAGCCACAAGTCATTAGACAAGCTTTTAAACGTTTCTCTGTGTAACTCTGCTAAATGAAGGCTGAATCCTAACAGTTTTAGTCTCATTTCCAACAATGTGCACTCTCACATTGGGGCACCTGGAGGGAAAATATGAAGATGCATTTCATTTTGTTCTCTTGATTTAAAGAAGCTGAGGGGGACTTGATCAGTTACTCAAAACTCACAGACTTCAGCTTTCTGTCATCAGGTGACAATGTCTGGCAAATCTGCAGGCAGTGTCTCCTTCTTTTGGAAAAGCCTGGCTGGAGCAGAACGCTTTTGTTGTAGCCAGGTGGGAAGAGAGATGGAGGTTGCAGTGGGAGTCACCCCACCTGCAGCACGAGGAGAGATCTGGGCCCTCTGGTCTCCCCAGTGTTCACCCCTCTGCTCAATCATATGATGCTACTGGGGGGCATGGAGACCCACTCCCAGCATCAGCTCCACAAGCGTTAAGTCTACTGAGAAAGTCATATAATGCAGAATTCAATCCATGCCATCTTCTTGAGAAAATCAGCCCTGCGCAAGACTGGAATGCAAGCTGTCTGTCAAGGGGAAGCTTTTTTAAAAAATGGCAGGGGAGGGAGCAAGCACAAAACTGCCTGGGTGTCAATTAGCAACTTCCTTACCTCTTGGAAAAGAGGCCCTTTGTGTTTCTGAAAAGGGTCTCTTTCATGACCTATTCACGGGACTGTCTGGTCCTCCTTTTGAGAAGCCTCCTAATCCGCCGGCTTCTGGTCGGCTTGTAGCGGGGAGCCACGGGTCAAACATGTGCGTTGCTAAAACCAAGCATTTCCGCCTCGTCTGCTTCAAATTTGCTGCCTTTCATTCCTGGTGAATAGCCCCAAATACCTCAAAAGCTATTTGGGTCTTGCCCCCAAAAGGGAGAGAAAGGTGGGCCCTCGGACACTGCAATTTGGAAATTAAGGAAACCGGGCCCCCCCAACCCCAACCATCTGGGAGCCAAATCCATTTGTGGGGGGGTCTCTTAGGAAAACTAAATTTAGGGAAGAAAGGAAACACAGGACCCCCCATGGATACCAAAATCTGGGGATGCTTAAGTCCCATTATGTATAGTGTGTAGTAAAACGGGACCCTTATTTAAAATGGCAAAATCAAAGTTTGTTTTTTGGACTTTTTGAAGGGAGGTAACATTTTTAAGCCACAGTTGATTGAATCCATGGAAACAAAATCCATGGATATGGAGGGTTGACTGTAACATCTGCCCAGTGAAACTGGGTTTTGAAGAAATGCTGTTGTTGTGTGCCTTCAAGCCATTTCCAACTTACAGCGACCCTAAGGCAACTTATCACAGAGTTTTCTTGGCCAGATTTGTTCAGAGGGGGGTTGCCATTCTCATCCTATGAAACTGAGAGGGTGTGATTTGTTTCCACGGTTGAGTGGGGATCTGAACCCTGGGCTCCACAGTTGCAGTCCAACACTCAAACCACTACACACCCAGCAATTCTGAACAATCTATTCATTGTCAAAAAAAGGGAAATTCCAGACTCAATCAATTTCACCTGCATTTGGTTGCCCAGTAGTCTAGACTTGCCAACCCCAAATCGGATCCCTGAACTGAACCTGAGAGGCACTTAAAACTGAAGGCATATATTCTCATGCAACAAATTTACATTTCCTCCAAGCACACAACCCTCTACCACACGTTGACTGTCTCTGTACCAAGAAATGAACTGGGGAAGGGGGGGCCCTTGCAGCGATTCCGTTCTCTCCCTTCGTACACCCCGAATAGGAGGAAGGGCGGTAGGGAGGGGGTTGTGTGACGCAACCCGCTGAAGATGCAAGTCAACTGCCACCCAAGAAGAAGGCAGGACCTCCGATTTCCTGACCCCAACATGAACGATAGGACGGCACCTTTTCAAGCAGCTCTTCTGCGGCTTTTTTTTCCCTCTCTCCAGGACTTGGTTTTGAAACAGCATTCTTTCCACTGGGCAGATTTTCCATGAAATCCAAAGCAGCTGCCATCTTGGGAGGAGGAGGAGGCCGATTCCACACAGATAGGGACTCCCCACCAGGCCACAGATATTCTCTGCAACCTGGAACTTTTGCACCCGGGTGATTAATTGCTGCCTTCCTGCTTTTGAGTCTGTGAGCAGGGGAAGGCACACAAACATAGCAGCCACAGGGAGCAAACAAGACACACCTGTGCATGTTGTCCTCAGTAGAGAGCCCAACCAGGAAAACTGGCAAGACTGGGAGTATGGGGGAAACGGAGAAAGGTAGCAAGAGAGATGGGGTTATATTATCACAAGAGGCTTACCCACATGGGACGAAGAAGACTGCAGGCACAACTGGCCCTCCACAGCCAACACTGGCTAGCATCTGGAAGGAACGCTGCTGTCTGGTCTGCTCTGGTCTAGCCTCCTTCAAACTGCCCACCTGGGACCAGGAGCAGAGGCCCCCTGCTTTTGCCAGGCATGAGAAGGATCATGGAATCATAGATTTGGAAGAAACCCCAAGGGCCATCCAGTGCAACCTCAGTCTGCCATGCAGGAAGACACCATCAAAGCACTCCCCTTGACAGTTGGCCCTCCAGCCACTCTTATAAAACCTCCAAAGAAAGAGGAGACTCCATCACACTTCCAGTCACTAGCGTCTTCCACTGTTGAGAAGACTAACCCCTTCTCACAACTCAGCAAGTGGCCCATGCAGGACCATTCCACACTTCCACATGCAACAGCTGAGTGAAGCACCAAGGTGTTCCAAGTGTCACTGACTACAGATGGGAGTAAAGCTTTCCCAGTCCAGCATGGAGAGCTGCCTGATTGCACAACTGAGCTGCCCCACCAGCACGGCAGCAGTGGCAGCATCATGGCAGAATGGGGTTGGTTCCTTGTTGCTCCTGCCCCAGGGCAGTGGAGGTTCTACCAGCACCACAACTCCTCAACTCACACACAGTTCCCTACCATCAATTCTGACTGGCACTCTCCCTTCTGGAAGATCTCAGCAGGAAAAGGAGCCCTTGCCAACTCTGCTGCTACCCAGGACCCCATTTAACCAGGGATTGTGAACCTGAGCCCTCCCGTGTGCAAAGCAAAACATACTTGGCTGTGAAACTGCCAGTTTCAGAAGCGGAAGTGGGAGACGGGCTCATTCACTGGTGTCGTGGGTGGCAAGGTTCCCCCTCTGCCTCTGCGCCCAGGTGGGAGTGTGGCTTCCTCCATGCCTCCCCAAACCCTCTGGAATTACGGTGTCCAGTTCTGGTCACCACAATCCAAGAACAACATTGATGAATGGGAACGTGTCCAGAGGAGAGTGACCAAAATGATTGAAGGCCTGGAAACCATGAATCCCTATGCGAAGCAGCTTAGGGAGCTGGGGAAGTTTAGACTGGAGAAGAAGAATCATAGAATCCTAGAGTTGGAAGAGACCCCAGGGACCATCCAGTCCAACCCCCGGCTACGCAGGAACACACACCAAAGCATTCCCAACAGATGGCTATCCAGCCTCTGCTTAAAAATCTCCAAAGAAGGAGACTCCACCACACACCATGGAGGCAGCAGCAGATTCCACTGCTGGACAGCTCTGACCGTCAGGAAGTTCTTCCTGAGGTTCAGGCGGAATCTCCTTTCCTGCAGCTTGAATCCATTGCTCCTTGTCCTAGTCTCTGGAGAGGCAGAGAACAAGCCCACTCCCTCCTCGACATGACATCCCTTCAAATATTTAAACATGGCTATCATTTTCCCAACACTTCTCTTCTGCAGACTAAACATACCCAGCTCCCTAAGCCGTTCTTCATAGGGCATGGCTTCCAGACCCTTCACCATTTGGTCGCCCTCCTCTGGACATGTTCCAGCTGGTCGATACCCTTCTTGAACTGAGGTGCCCAGAACTGGACAGAGTATTCCAAATGAGGCCTAGCCAATGCAGAATAGCATGGTACCATTACCTCCTTCGATCTAGACACCATACTCCTATTGATGCAACCAAGAATCGTGTTGGCTTTTTTGGCTGCTGCGTCACACTGCTGACTCATGTTCAGCTTGTGATCTACCAAGACTCCTAGATCTCTTTCACAGGTACTGCCATCCAGCCACACGTCCCCCATCATATATTTGTGCCTTCCATTTTTTCTGCCTAAGTGCAGGACTTTACATTTTTCTCTCTTGAAATTCATTTTGTTAGCTTTGGCCCAGCTCTCTAATCTGTCAAGGTCATTTTGAAATTTGATCCTATCCTCTGGTGTATTAGCAACCCCTCCCAATTTGATGTCATCTGTAAATTTGATCAGCATGCCCTTCGCTCCTTCGTCCAAGTCATTGATGAAGATGTTGACTAGCCCTGGGCCCAGGACAGAACCCTATAGCACCCCACTAGTCACTTCTCTCCAGGACAAAAAGCAGCCATTGGTGAGCACCCTTTCGGTTCAGTTGATCAATCAATTATAAATCCACCTAACAGCAGCCCTGTCCAGCTCGCACTTTATTAGCTTCTTTGCAAGAATGTCATGGGGAACTTTGTCAAAGGCCTTACTGAAGTCAAGATATGCCATGTCTACAGCATTCCCTTCACCTATCAAGCTTGTAACACTATTGTAAAAAGAGATAAGATTAGTCTGGCATGACTCATTTCTGAGAAATCCATGTTGACTTTTTGTGATTATGGCATTGCTTTCTAAGTAATTATGAACTGACTGTTTAATGATCTGCTCTAGGATCTTTCCTGGTATTGATATCAGGCTGAAAGGACAATAATTATTTGGGTCCTCTTTTTTTCCCTTCTTGAAGATGGGGACAACATTTGCCCTCTTCCAGTCTGCTGGGACTTCTCCTGTCCTCCAAGAGTTCACAAAGATTAATCCAAGTGGCTCAGAAAGGACTCTGCCAGTTCTTTTAGTATCCTTGGATTGAATTCATCTGGCCCTGGAGACTTGAATTCATCTAGTTTAGCCAGATACTCCTGTACTACTTCTCTACCTATTCTGTGCTGCATTTCCCCCGCTTCCTCACCTGCTCCCACCCCCCAGATTGAGTACTTCTATCTTTTTGGGAGAAAACTGAGGCAAAGAAGGTGTTGAGTAGTTCTGCCCTCTCTCTTCTCCGTGTTAGTAATCGGAGAAGGTGAAGAGGTGAAATGATAGTCATGTTTAACTATCTGAAGGAATGACACACTGAAGATGGGGTAAGCTTGCCCTCTGCTGCTCCAGAGATGAGGACACTATGGAGCAATGGATTCGCATGACAGGAAAAGAGATTCCATCTAAACATCCGGAAGAACTTCCTGGGGGCAAGATCAGTTTGACAGTAGAATATGCTGCTGCCTGAGTGGAGTGTGGTGGAGTCTCCTCCTTCTTTGGAGGTGTTTAGAGAGAGGCCATCTGTGCAAAGGAGTGCTTGGATGGTGTCTTCCTGCGCAGCAGAATGGCACTGGACTGGATGGCCCTTGGAGGGGGTTTCTTCCAACTCTTCTATGGTTCTATGATAGTATGACTCCTGCACAGCTGGCCTGTGTTCCAAAGCTGCAGAATGTCTCCCCTCAGTGCCCACAAATAGGGCAAGACCCTTGGTGTCTCCCCCAGTTCTAGGATTCTACAATTCTAGAGGGCAAGATGTATGGAGCTCTGTTATGGCAGACTCAAGTTTCTCATTCTTCTCATATAGAAGATGGCTTAGTGTCCCACTTGCTGAATTAATACAAACTCAGATCAGTATCAGATAACTGCTGTTATTACTGTTTTTAATGGTGGCAGCTAAAACACAAACCAAACCAAAAAAGTGATGCCCTCTCCCTTCCTTACATAAACACCACAACTTCACTGCATGGACTCTGTGGAAGAAGCCGTCTGTCACCCACACCATAGTTGGGCTCTGTAGCTGGATGTGACCCACAGCGCCTGCTCTTCTTGCCACCATCTGCTCTGGCTACAAACCGACTGCTTCCTTTAGACCAGGACTGGCAAATGCTTGCCAGAAAAAGGTGTGGTGGGCATCCTACTCTTTCTAACAGCAGCTGGGCAGTCTGCGTCTGCCACCTAAGGGGCCTCTCTGGCCACATAAATCAACTCCAGATAGTTAACACTAACCCATCACTGCAGTTCTATGGCTGAAATGAAGAAAGTGTGGGGTATCCCAGAGGCAGTGTGCAAATTTAGGGGAGGGGGTCTCCTCCTTGTTCCACCAGTGGGAGCAACCCACAGTGGTGGGGGGACTCAGGAGGAGCGGGGTCCTCTCAGCGCTGGCCCCACAGTTATGAACAACCACACGCCCACGTGGAGGTCCCATTGCCCCTGGCTTTCGATTTCTTTCAAATCAAAATATGGTTTTAGTAAAGCTTTTGGGACCTAATTTACTTTTCAAATGTACCTGCACACATCTTTAATCTTTTTAACATTTAAGCCATTTTACTGCGCAAAACTGTTTAGTATGTATTTGCTATGTTCTTTTGAAGCCTGTTTTTAGCACTGTTAGGCTACTGCCCACATGGGGCACACCTGAATTCAGCACAGTGCCCCACAGTGGGAGGAGGGGGTGGGGGAAGCTCAGCTATTTGACTCCCGCTCTTCTCTGCGAGGAGACACGCTCTCAGCTGCCCCAGTGAATGCTGCTGGGGTGGGAGGAGTGCAAGGTACGAAGGTTTGCAGGGAGGGTAAGTACCCCACCACATCCGTTCTTGCGTGCCAGACACACAAACGGAGAAGAGCTGGACGTCTAGTGGAGGAACTGCTTGTTTTATTAGCATGTCTCCTGGATGATGACTTCAGGACAAGAAAACAAATGAAGCCGCAGGCTGTACTACTATTCATGAAAATGTGGCGGCTTTTCTACCAAAGGTGAACCAAGTAGCCATGCCAACTGGTAGGACCATTCATTCATTCAATCAGCTGTTTGTTTTGCTTCCTGATTTTTCTCAACTAGAATGGATCAATAGCCTCAGAACAGCCCAGTATGGCCAAAGTGGGGTTGGGAGTGGTGAGTGGAAGGGTTCACGGGTCTGCCTGCATTGCTTGGGAACTAGAGACCTCCACTCTCCAATGGAGCAGGCCCACATTCAGGGAGACCTGGCCCAGCAGCAGTTATCCACAGGGGGTTTGTGACAATCCCACCATTCAGCCGAAGGAGCGACAGTAATCTGGCCATGGGCGTGCTGCTCTGGGCACCCACCAGAGCTCATGAGGCCCAGGCAGGAAAGAAGGAGCTGTGCTTAAGAAGGGAGCCAGGGGTTGCTTCTTACAGAAGAGTCCCCCAAGCTCTGGCTGCCTCAAGGGACGCCTGTGCAGGAATCCAGTTAAATGGGTTTCAAAGAGAGGCTGAGTGGGACTCTGCAGAGGGTGACTTCAGACACAGGAAAGGAGCTCCTCCTCTTCCTTCCTCCTCAGCAGGGCTGTCTGTGATCATGCCTTCCGCACGGCATCCTCACAGGGCTAGGTTCTTCTTAGTTTTCATCCAGGTAGGGAGGAACTAGGAAAAGACAGATTTGTCTGTTGGACTGCAGACAAAGAACTTTGGCCAAAGGAACAGAACACTGGGTCCAGAACTCCCAGATGCTGGCCCAGTGGCCCGACGGCACCTGGTCATTGTCCAAGAAGTCCACTCGAACCTATCCTCTTGCCCTGCCTGCTGGTTCCCAGAAAGAGAGTCCAACTACAAATGGCCGGGGAGAGGAAGAAGACGGAATGAATGTCACTGCCAACCTGGGTCAAGCAGCACATTTCTTGGCCGCCTTTCTTTGCTCCAGGGACAAATGCAGAGGATTCCTGGAAAACAGGGCAAGCTTGTTTCACTGCCTAGGAGTGTGGTGGGGTCTTCTTCTTTGGAGATTATAAACAGAGGCTGGATGGCCCTCTGACCATGGGAGTCCTTGGCCTGTGTCTTCCTGCCTGGCAGAAGGAGGTTGGACTGGGTGGCCCCTGGGGCCTCATCCAGCTCTAAGGTTCTGTGATCCTGATTCCTTCTGGCTCCCCACAGGGCCACCTGATCCAAGGAAGTGTTTAACACACACGCATGCAAGCAGCAAGACGGAGGGGTGCTGTGTGGAGGAGAGGCAGCACACCAGGCATACTCACCGGCATGGTGGCATGGGCACGGAGATCCCCCTACAGAGGGAAATGAAGACAGGAGGAGTCAGAAGGCAATCCGGGTGAACTTCAAGGCCACAGAAACCAGGCCGGGGGGAGGTGGAAGGACTTCAGGTGCACACATGTGCACGTGCGCACGCACACACACACACACACACAGAGCAGTAACACAAGTTTTCTGGCAAGAAGGAAAAGCAGATTCCAGGCATTGGGTAAACCTGCCTGCCTCACTTCTCCTGCGGAGAATGTCCCCCCTCCATCCCCTCCTTATAGGTTTCCACCCACCCAGACGGCTGATCCCCCTCCCAACTCAGAACTCTGAGCTGCCTGGCAGAAGCCCTTCCAGGACTTTCCCAGTCCCCCCGCAAATGCTGCCGGGACCTGAGATGGGGATCTTCTGAGGCCACACCAAGCAAGCCCTCTTCCACTGGGATGCAGGTCTTCCTGCCTCCCCTGACAGCTGCCTGCCTGTGAGAAAGAGGGAGAGGGCCGTCACAGTAGCCACGGTCTTCATGCCACACAAGACTGTGACCAAATAGAGCACTTCACCTCCAGTACCTCACCCTTCCTGGCAAAAGCCCTGCAAGTTAGGTCCAGGATGATCACTCCAGATCTGTCCCGGAGGCATAGGGGGCTTTTGGCCAAGGAAAGATGTGGGCCTTTCTGTCACTTCAGTACAGCAGCTCCTCCTCACATCTGGGACAGGTACGCAGCCTTGCTACACACAGAGTCCTCCAGCCGGGAGGGGCCCCAAGCCCAGCCTTCTGCCAGTGGAAGGACACACCTCTAAAGCACCCATTCAGAGTTGGACATCCAACCTCTGTTTAAAGACCTCCACAGATGGTGAATTTATCTATTCCACTCTCAAGCAGCTCCTACATCCAGGAAGTTTTTCCTAATGTTTGGGTGGAACCTCTGTTCATGTCCTTGGAATCCAAGAGTTGTTGTCCTCAGCTCTGGGGCAGTAGAAAACAAGCTGACTCCATCTTCTAAGGGATGGCAGCCCTTCAGACATTTAAAGATGGTCACCTTTTCCTCATTTTCAGTCTTCTCCAAGCTAAACGTCCTCAGCTTCCTCAGCCATTCTTCAGGGGGCTCGGCATGCCCAGAGAATCCACCAAAGTTCTTGGTTTGGCCAGAGGATCTCTAAGGAACCTGGCCCAGGCAGCCTGGGGTCCCAAATGGCAGAATCTTTTGCCTGCTTTCCAAGGCTCCCCACTGAGCAGGAAGGGAAGGCCATGGGCCTGATGCAAAAGGGGGCCCACACACACACACACACACACACACAGGCAAAGCCTTCTTTACCGATCTTGGCCCGTCCCCTCCGCAATCTAGGCTCACCATCTGGCCAAAAGTAAACAGCCGGGGGGGGGTGAAAAAAAGAAGCCGAGGAGAAGGAGGGGAGAGTGATTGAGAGAGGGTTGAGGAGAAGGCCTGTTCCGCTCTGCAAGGAGAGTTCAGGCCAAACTGCTGGAGTCGATTATGACCGGGAGAATTGCTGAAAGATTACTTCCCCTTCCCAGGTCGGGGCGACCTCCTACCTCCCTCGATTACCTTGCAGGGAAGGTTATCAAGATACAAGCCTCCCAGGATTAAAGGAAACTGAAAATCAAAACAGAAAAACACTCCTTTCCCTAACAAATAAAAAACTTCCTTGCTTTGTTCAGCTGACAGCCCCACCAGAGGTGTTGACATAACCTTCCATCTCCACAAGGCTTAAAGTCAACAAATCCCTGCGCTGGGTGCAGATCTGTCAATGCCATTTACATTAACCTGTCTGACATGAAATTAAAACAACAATCAGCCCCCAGAACAAAAGGGTTCTCCCTCTCCCCCCTCCCTCTGTTTCTCTGGCTCCGTGGCTCACTCTCCTTCCCTTAGCATCTTCTGCAACTGGCCTTCCATTCCCCAAAGGGCTGCAGAACAGCCTTTTTTATTAACTTGTTTAATTTAAGATTCTTTGAGTGAGTGGTGCTGGTGGTGGTATGGGGGCGAGAGACCTTGCCCCACATTAGCAGCAAACCACCAGCTCACTTGGTGCAGAAGCGGGCAGGGGTGAGGGCAGCCCCAAGCTCCCCCCCCTTTCGTTTCTGGAAGCATTCCTTCCACTTCTTTGGCCCATCTGAAAATGGTTATTCTAAACCACAATGGGAGTTGTGTGTGGCCACATCATGTGTTGAAGGAATGGGTGACCCAAGGGTGTAGCATGGGGGGGGGCAAGGGCACTGCCTCCCCCCAAAGAATTCTGATGACTCAAATTTTCGCTTCAGATCCCAAATTTCTAGCAGGCAGGGGGCAACACTGAAAATCATAGAATCCTACAGCTGAAAGAGACCCCAAGGGCCTGCCAGTCCAACCCCCTTCTTCCCCGCAGGAAGACACCATCCAACCCACTCCTCTTGAAAGGGGGCCATCCAACCTCTGCTGAAAAACCTCCACAGAAGGGTGAGACTCCACCACTCTCCACTGAGGCAGCAGCGCATCCCACTGCTGAAAAGTGCTGAACTGCTCTTGCCATCAGGAGAGTCTCTGTAACCTTTAGGCGGAATCTCTTTTCCTGTAGTCTAGATCCACTGCTCCATGTCCTAGTCTCTGCAGCAGGAGAGTACAAGCTTGCCCCATCTTCCATATGATACCCATTCAAACACTTGGCCATGACTATCACGTCATCCCTTCACCTTCTCTTCCCCCTGCTAAACATACCCATCTCCCTCAGCTGCTCCTCAGAGGGCTTCATGGTTTCCAGGCCTTTAACCATTTGAAAGGTCACCTTCCCCAGTCTGACTTGTTCCAGCCTGTCAATATTTTTCTGGATATCACTCACACCTGGAATTCCTCTCCTGTCGCCATGCTGGCACCCCCTTTGGTCCCTTTGCCTGATGCTCCTCTTTGGACACCAAAACTATATTTCTAAAGGCTCAAGTTTTAAGTTGCCACAGTGCTTGGACTGAAAGAAAACTTCACGGGTTGACAGAATTCTAACTCAAAGAGGCAACACAGCCCGGTTCTACGCTGCCAGAGCGGCCACACTGTACGCTAAACCACCTGCCAGACCACGTTCCACAATGTGAGCCAAATGGGCCCAACCTGACCCCCATTTCTCACCCAGTTTCCAAACCAACAGCAGAATTTAGAAAGCACTGAAATGGACAAGCATTCATCAGAATCGGAGGGACCTCCCCACCTCTCAGGTGGCAAGGAGATTCTTCCCTGACTCTCATGCCAGCTCCCAAGGACGGATCTGAGCAAAGGGAAGGGAGCAGAGGATGTGGAAGCCGCAAGGTCTGTTGGCAGCCTCTGCCCCAGCACCAGTTAATTTGGAAGCCAAAACATTAGTATTTTAAGGGGGAGCCAAGTTACTCCGGAGCCCTTCAACAAACCAGGTGGGCATCTCCCGCACCTCCCACAACTCCACCCACGAGAGGAGGCCTGGTATCATCACAGGGCATCTGAGGCCATATTTCACGCACTTACATTTTAATGAAATCCACCCGGGAGGCAGAGGCATCGAGGCCAGCATCTTCCCTGGAGTGTAAGGAGCTTATCACACGAGGCAAGTAAATCATAATTACAGCAGGATAATAGCTTTTTCGGCTGAGACTTATCACATGACCTTATTCCTCTTCTGTTGTTCTCACCGAGAGACAGTTTGGAAGTGTTTCTTCTACAAAGGAGCTCATTTGTGGATGTTTTGTGTCTGCAAAAGAAACACATCCCATACAGCCTCCCACTGGAAGAACAACGGAAGAGAAACGCCTTCAAGTGATAACTGAGCCATCACGCAAGGGCCAAGCGGGCACTTCCCCTAAAGACACACGGCTGTCTGCCTTGTGGAAAATGAGAACAGTGCATTGGTTCATTTGCCAATCTCTTTTTCATTGTTTTTTTTACAGAAACTATTACTTCAGAAGTTGTCAAGCTGTTCAGGGTGTGTGGCATTATAGACCTGGCCAATCCCCACTGGCCAGCACAACCCAATTCTGCTGCCAATGAGCAGGCCTGGCTCTTTCGAACTTGATCCTAGATTGGCAACCATCCTGCAAATTAAGCACAGTACATGCTTCCACAGAAGCCTCACCTGGTTTTTCTCCACACATCCGCCTGATGCTCTTGTACCCTCACCTGGTCCAGTCCTTTCGGGGCTCCCAACTGTTCTTACAATATTTTTTGGCTACTTTGTGGAATTTGTCTCTCCCTCTCTCTCTCTTCTTTTTTTCTTATTCTACCCTTTTCCTTTCTACCAGATCTAAGGCAGCTTTAAAACCTTTGCTTTGAAAGCTTCCAACAAAAGAGAGTCCTCCACCACCAAGGAAGTTTGTGCCACTGCCAAACAGCACTTACCACCAGGAAGTTCTACCCAACTGCCTGCTGCCCCCACCTGCTGCGAACTCCCCTTTTCTCCTAACCCTACTTTTCATATTTAGGAAGTTAATTGGTCAACTTAATTTGGCCGTCTTTGTCTTTATCATTTTATCTTTATTTTTTTATCTGCATTTGAAACTTTTACTGTAGATAGTTTAACTCTATTTTTAATATTCACTTTTCGAGTGTTGTAAATCCTATTGTTCTTTTAAATTGTGAGCTGCTTTGAATCAAATTCTGGGGGAACAAAACTGGATACAAAGATAGACGTAACAACAACTACATCTACAGCTGCTCCTACCTTTAAATAAGACTTTGCACCTCTTTTTTTCCTTAGCTGCAGTCCTCTAATTTCTCTTTCTGTAGGGGCAAAGGAGTGTGTGTGCACGCACAGAGGAGGGAACCACGGTAAGTCCACACACAGCATGTGCAGCCTTGTTGAAGGCCTCCCCTAACCCGCCCTCTCCTCTTCCCGGGTGTACTCACCGGCAGGTGGGTAAAAACAGCAAAGGTGCTGCGCAGGAAGGCAATGAGGTCCACCAGGTAGTCGCTAGCCTTTGAACCAGCCTCAGCAGCCATCCAGTCATAATCCGCAAGCTGCAGGAACTGGTCTATCTTCTGGTTCAAGTTTGTGTAGATCTCTTCCTCTGCAGCATGCCGGGCGTCCTGGGGAAAGGAGGACAGACCCCTCACTGTGGGAAAAGAAACCATCACAAGCAGAATCCCAATCCTGGGTGAAATGGGAGACACAGGTTGTGACCATATCCTGTCCCCTGAGGCAGGGGCCAACCCATGCAGACAGCCTGAGAAGCTCTGCTTTAAACACCCTGCCACCAGTTCAGGTTTCCAAAGGCGAAACCAGATGTGTTAGAAAGTGTGTGCATGTATCACTGAGAACCTGACGGCAGCATAAGCCTGGGCAAAACACCTCCTCAAACATAAATAAGGGAAGACAACACTAACTAACATATCTAACAACACTGTGAGATATGAGCAGATGTGACCTACAGTAACTTCTAGAGGATGTAATGGCTGATGCAATTAGGATGGCAGGCAGCCAAAGACACCTAGTATATGGAAGGTGGCTAAAGATCTTGGCTTTGATTGGATGCCATACACAGAGAATAGTCAGCTCCTTCATTTTGATTATTTTGATTGGAGAACTGATAGCCTGCGAGAGGCTAGAGAGAAACAGGAGCTAAAAGAGAGCTAGCCCCCAAACTGCTTTGCAGTCTGCACTGAGAAACTGACCAAACATACCAAAAGATATGCTGAGAGATAATACTGGTAAGAATCAATTAGGTTATGCTAGAACAGATACATGTCTCTTTATGTTTGTAATGGATGCCTATTGTAATGTTTTCAGATATGTTAGGGCTGCTGCTAAGATATGGCAGTGCTCAAGGACATAAACTCCTTGGACGCCTGTGTGTTCACAGATGCCTGCGTAGACATGCACAGTGCCTCAGCAGATGGCCTGGTACTCCTTGATGGACAGATGGTTATTGATATGATACCAGGGACAGAATTCTGTACATGTGAAAGGTTTTACGAAATGTCTGTCTAATTCCTTAACAGACATTATGGAAAGTATGAAAGAACCTGATGATGATGGAAAAATGGCTAAAGTTACACTGATAAGGCGATATTGTTCCTCTGCGTGTTAACTACTGAAGAGTCTGTTAAAGAGATGGAGGGAGGTAAAGCTTCAGTCCTTATGAAGAGGGGAAATCTCAATTGGCATATACTTTGATGTAATGAATGTATGAGGCCTTACACATACCGGATAAAAGCAAGTGCCCAGACATTGACATGTCTGTGCTCTCCCGAGGGGAACACATATGTTCATATATCTAAGAATGCATATCATGCACAGCCTAAAAGATTACCAAAGAACCGGTTCATGATCCCACGTAAATATCCTGAGATCACAAGACTTAGGAATGCTTAAATGGAGTGCTGATGTCAACTCTGTCTGCCGGTTTTTAACCACCATCATGACTTGGGCACTCAAGTGGCCAAAGGGTGATAACAGAACTCCAGGTAGAATCCAGATTAGCTTAGAAGTGGCAGGAGCCTCAGTCCCTCAGTCTAAAGAGACAAGGATGGGGAACTATACCTGTTCTAGTACACCTGGCAGGAATTCAGGAGACAGGGCCTCCTCAGTGGTGGCCTGCAGGCTCTGGAGTTCCCTTCCCAGAGAAGTTAGGCTGGTAACCTCCCATCAGTCCCTCCCTAGGCAGGTGGAGACCTCTTTGTTCCGGCAAGCCTTTGAGGGTGGACTGCTCAGAGGGAAAAAGGTCTTTTGTTGTTCTTCCTTTTAATAGCCACTCTTTCAACTGCTTTTAATTCTACCGTTAGCTTAATTCTGTTCCAAACGTTTTCATGATTTCACGAACTGGGAAAAGGGCAGGATATTATTATTAATAATGTAACCGTATAATAACACTATTAGGAATAATAACATAACAACAACAACAAAAGCACTTTCTCTCCCTCTCAGGCCCCCCATTTGTTCACTTTTCTGCATCACACGCATGGAGCCTGGCCACTCTGGCTTCCCTAAATCCAGCTCCTCGTGACCCTCCTTCCCCACCGGCCTCACCTTGAAGGTGGTTGTTCCATACAACTTTGTGGTGTGGACAGTGTCTGGGAGGACATTGGTGATGTTGGTTATGAACTCCTCAAGGAACCGGCAAGACTTCTCCAAGTGGGTTGTGTTGATAATAATCTGGACCAGCTGCAGAAGCAACACACAGAGAGTCAGCGGGCAAATCTCTCCTCTTCTGTTGGGCTTTTAGGAATTGACTGTGATGGGCATTTAATGGTGTGTTGTTCTGTTGATTTTTACATTGTCTTGTAATGAATATTACATGACTTTATAGATTGCTTTAATAATTAGAAAGACGCCTTGAATCCCGTTGTGGGAGGGGGAGAGTGGGATATGTATGAATAAAACAACAACCACAGTCAATCAATGGCAGGACCAAACAGCTGAGGATAAAGGGTGCCTGCTGTGATCCGGACGTGGTCTCCAGCAGGGCTGCAATCCGTTTGGACAAAGAAGAAGGGAGAGACGGAGGCTGAGGGCTGCAGGGCTCCCATCTTCATAACGGCAGCTGTTTTTAACCAGTCACAGTTCTGCGGGAAAGGAATTTCCCCAGGATTTCTGCTAGAGGCAGAAATGAAGAAACACTCTAATGAATTTTTTAAGTACAGCTCACCTAATTATACCTCAAATCCTGTTAAAAGGCAAGCCGGTTATGAAAAAAGGAAAAGGGGGGAAAAAACCCAGTCCAAGACTGGAGGTCTGAGCCTCACCACCACCAAGTTTCAAGTGATGGAAGCAGCCTGAGTGACAGCTCTCCCCCACCCACATCGCCTCTCCCCCCTCCCCACCTCATAGGGGCTCTTCACGAAGACCTGCAGGCAGCTGGAGGGCTAATTAAGAGCCAATCTGGCTGTCTCAGGAGCTGAGCATGGGCTTCTGCTGCACACAACTCCCGGCTGGGGAACAACAAGGAAAAATGCCCCAGCACCCGTCTCTCCATCAGAGATGCCCAGGAGGTATTTGAAAAGGAGCCACAAAAACAGAAAGAAAGAAAAAACACAGCAACTTCCACTCTTCTCTCCCAGCTCTGTCTGCCTCAGTGCCCAAGAAGACCAGAAGTTTGGGAGGTGAAACAGGCAAGAACGGACCTACGCAAACTGCGACAGGACATTAGCCTTCCAGGTGAAAAACCCATCTTGCTTCACAAGATGGTTCAGGAATAAAAGAGTGCAACCTACTCCAAGGGGACGGCCATCCCAGGACCGCTTGTGGGTCCTGATGCACACAAGCATCCCAGCACACCTGTCTTGCCTCCCTTTCCCTGCCCCGGGCCATGCGAGGGCCATGCGAGGCCAGGGACAGGTGGTGTTGTCAACTGAGGCTGCCTGTAGGCTGAACCTGGTTGCCCAAAGCAGGGCCCCCCAAAATCTCAGCAACTCCCACTCTTCCTGAGAAAAAGCTCCACCTGCTACTCCCAGAAGATGCAGCTGCCTGTGGCTCCCTTGGAGGGAGAAAAGCAGAGTATAAACTGAATGAATGAATTAACGAATGAACTGTATGCACTGTAGCTTTTGTTCGGCTACAGAAATAAAAAGACACCTTCCACAACAGCTACGTCCTGTGGAAACCTGGGGTTTCTCAGATTCTCTGCCAGAGAGTTCCTCTAGTGAGTGCCACCATTCAGGGAGAGCAGTAGCGAATTCTAAATACTCCTACCTAAACAACAGATCCTAGGACTCCCTAGGATGCAGCCGTGGCTGTGAAAAGGGGTATCAAACTGCCGCGGCTGGGCAGTATGGACACACCCCTGGGGGAAGCAGGTGGGGAGACAACCCGTGGAGAGAGGGGAAGAATTTTTCAATTGGCCTGCTAATGCTTCCTTTCAGGCAAGAAGAAGGAGAGAGCTAGTTGTTCTCTTTGTTCATTTGTTTGTTTCTCCCCCACCCTCTTTCAGATGTCTTGGGCGACAACGAAGCGGTGCCCTCACTGGCCAACTCTGCTGCACCCCCAGCCCCAACACATCTCCAAATGAATCTCACCTCCGTCAGTCCAACATTTTTCTTCTTAATAACATTCTGCAAACAGTTGCTCAGCGTTCGCGTCAGCAGCAAGTTGGTCGACTTCCGGATCATGTCGTCCACTTTGGTGGAGCTAAAATGGAGAAAAATCATGACTTTGGACCCGTGGAGCATCTCAAACCCCCTAGCCTGAGGAAACCCCGTCTCCCGCTCCTACGCTCTGGGGGAGCCGAGCAGCCCCCAAAACGGACCTAAGCAAACAACAGTTCCAACATTTTTGAGAGAGAGGAACGTAAGGGGGCCCCGCATCAGCAATGGGCGGCAAGGCCGAGCGCTCCTTTCCCTCTGCGGGTGGGTGTGGGTGTACGCGCGCCCAAGGAGGCACATGGTGCGGACACAAACTCTCACACAGCTATGAGGCACGACGGGTAGGAAGAGCTGGTGGGGGCAGCTTTAGCCCAAGGAAGGCAAGCTCCCCAAGAACGAAAGGAAGGAGAGTCCAGGACCAGAAGTCTCCCTACCACTGCCTATCGCCTGCTACCTTCTAAAACTACTTCACAGAGCATTTCAGCAAAGTTTTAATAACGCATGTGGCTTATTGATACAAAAGCCAGCGTGGTGTAGTGGTCTGAATCCCAGAGAAGGATCCTGGGAGGCCAGGGTTCGAATCCCTGCCCAGTCTGGAAACCCGGGGTGACCCTTGGTGAATCACACTCTCTCAGCCTCAGAGGAAAGCAATGGTGGCAAACCTCCTCCGAATCAATTTTGCCAAGAAAACCCTGTTTTTCATGAGCCAGCAGGGGGCAACTGGTTTTAGTATTAGCCTAGGACTCTGAGTGTCGTGGGTTCACACCGCTGCTCAGCCATGGAAACTCGCTGGGCGATCTTGGGCAAGGCACGCTCTCTCAGGCCATTTCCACACTAGACTGTTACAGCTCTATGATTCCACTTTCAACATCCTACGGAATCCTGGGGTTTGCAGTTTCGGGAGGAGCCGGCCAGCCCAGGACGGCCCAGGATTGCATAGGATGTTGCAAGTGGAATCATAGCACTGTAACAGCTTAGTGCGGAAATGGCTTTAGTCTCAGAGGAAGGCAATGGTGACAAAGCTGCTTGGAATAAGAAATCTTGCCAAGAAAACCCTTGTGGGTTTTTTTGAGCCAGTGTAGTGTCGTGACGCGAGTGCTGGAGTAGGATGCCAGGAGACCCGGGTTCAAATCTCTGCTCAGCCATGGAAGCCCACTCTTTCTCAGAGGAAGGGAGGGGCAAACCTCCTCTGATCCAGCCAAGGGCCCTTTAGGAGGGGACTGCCCTAAGCTGGAGTTCACTTGGAGGTACAAAACAACACCACCACAAACGGATTTAATCTAAGCCACCACGAGGACTCCAAGCCAGATGCCGCAATAAAGCGATGCAAATGAGGCTAAAAACAAAAATTCTCCCAGATATGAAAGAGTGGAAAAATAAAGCAAGATGTGATGAACAGCAGCCAAAACCCCACGGAAAGGCCACAGAGCATGAGCTCCTGAAAGACAAAGAGACCCCCTAAGTAGGTCAACCATTATTTTATTTTAAAAGTTTCTATACACCCCCTCTCAGCTGCTCAGGGTCTTCCTGGTGATGTGCAACAGACAGAATACAATATTATTTAAAATGTTACATATAAACAGAGTAAACAGGTGAGAAAGTTATTTAAATACCCCAAGTTCTGCCGCAGGTCAACGTCCACCCCAACAGCTGCCAGCAGGAAAACGCCCTGGAGTGAGTCCTGTGCCCTGGGTGAGCGGACGCCCAAGGCACGGACACTCACCCACCCACCCACCACCGGCACCGCCCTCGGGACTTGGAAAGAAGCCCAGCAGCCCAGGCACACCTGGTGCTTGCCTTGTTGACAGGCCAAGCACCTCCCGCTCCCCCTGCCCCGGCCACGCTGGTCAAATGCTACCATTCTGGCACGGCAGGGAGCTGGCCAGAGAACATCCGGGACAGGAGTGGCACGGAGAGGGCAGGGGGACAATGCGGCCCACAACCCAAGGAGCCCCTGGAGGCACAGACAAAGTACCTACAGACTTGATTTCCTGGGTTTCTCACTGACTTTTCAGTGGCTGCTCCCAGACTATGGAACTCCCTGCCACAGGAAGCTAGTCTGACCCCCCCGCACACACACTCTTTCTGCCAGCAGGCACAGACCTTTCTGTTTACTCAGGACTTTAAGTGTTAACTCCCTAATACAGAAGATCTTTTAACAGAGGTGTGTCCCAGGTGTGTTGTCACTATTATATTTTAAAGGCCTTTTAAAAATTGATTCAAATTACATTTTTAAATTGATTGCTGAATTGCTTTTTAATTTTGTGTCATCCACGGTTTTTACAGTTATTTTGTTTTAACTTGGACTGTGGGACATGTCAGGTCCCACATCGGGAGAAAAGCAGGATTTAAATCTAAATAAATTCATAAATAAAATTTTACCTGGAGGACTGACTTTAATGGATTTTGGCCCACCTGGTGAAACAATGAAATATCAGTGGTGCAACAATGAAGTTGGAATTTGCTCTTCTGGTTCTTTGGTCAAGGAGGCTGCACGAATTGACAACTCCAGTGTTGTCTATCGTTGTTAGCAGGTTAGGGCCCACCAGGGAGGCTCAGTGCCAAAGCCAGCTGGCAAGCCCAAACGAGAGGGCACGGGGGGCCACGCACGTGCTGCCCAGCGCAAGCTCAGCCACAGTGCCACCCTCTCTCGCGTGGAAGGGAGATGCTGCTCCACCACTGCCTACCCAAATTTTTCACTATTCTTGCTCTTCTTGCACTTCTGTAAGGCTCTCGTTTTCCTTCCCTCTAAGTGATTTTGGTCATTTTCGTGCGGATCTCCTTCAAAATATACGCATTTTGGGTGCCTTCTCGTTGGGGGTTTGGAACTCCCTTCCAAGAGGAAGCTAGAACGACCCCCTCCTGGCTCTCCTTCCATCACCAGGCAAAGACCTCTTTAAAAAAAAAGAAAAATCCCAGCAGGCTCTGGAGAACTGACAGCTTTTAAAAGGAAGGCCTTTTAACAGGCATCCAGACCCCTTTGAACTGTAGTGTTTTTAAATGGCTTATGCATGCTTTACATCATTTTTAGTGTTGTTAGTAGTGCAGTTCCAACCTTAGGTTGACCTTTTGGGTGTTTTAATTGTTTAGAATTTAAAAATTGTTTTAAATTTTAAGATGCTTTGCCTCCTGATTCGGGGGGGGGGAGTGGAATATAACTGATTATGATGAAGATGACAATAGCTATTTGTTTGTTTGTTATCATCCGGCCTTTCTCCCAACATGGAATCCAAGGTGGTGTATCACCTTTTAAAAACACACTAGCTATAGCAATAACAATAGTATTAGTTGTTATTACTACTGTTGTGGTTGTTGGCATTTTCCCGACGGATTAAAGAGCCTTTCATTAGGTTGCTGTGGTTTCAGAGCGTTCTCCAGCGGAGAAAATGCAACATCTCAATTCCTCCACAATTTTCATCACGTCCAAAGGAATCCATAAGCCCCCAGAGTGGCAGACCAACCCCTCACGCTTCAGCAACGCACCCACCCACCCGGCGCCTGCCCACCCTCCCTCTCCCCTCCCTCCGCTCGCTCTGGCCGGGTGCAATCTTCCCGCTGCAAAGCAACCTTCTGGAAAGCGGCTCACGCTGCCGGCTCCCCTTTGATCTCTCGTCAGCCGTGCATTAGCCCTGAAACGACAGGCCCCTCTTATCGGCAAAAGGAGGATGACAGACAGTGTCAAGCGAGGAGGTGGGGAGGTGAGCGGGCACGGAGAGAACTTCAAACTGGAAAGAGGTTCAGGAGCACTAATAACTGCCCAGGGCTCCTGGTAACTTGGCTGCCCTCTTGACCTTTCACTCCAAGCGGCCTGTCTGACCTGGTGAATGGCGAGACTGCAGAGCAGGAAAGGGATGGATGGAGACCAGAAGGCTTCCACACTGGCAGCCTGGTGCTGCTGCAAACCCCTCCTCTCTCGTGCCCACAGCTTCATGTTGCCAAGGCCTCTCAGTGAAACGGAGAATCACCAAGCGACAGAGCTGGAAGGGACCCTGAGGACCAAACCCCTGCCTGTGCAAAAGGGCCTGGAAACCAGGAAGCCCCATGAGGAGAGGCGTAGGGGCTGGGTCTCTTCAGCCTGGAGGCTAAGGGAAGGTGAGGAGGGAACATGACAGCCGAGTATTTGGAGGAAGCTTGTTTTCTGCTGCTCCAGAGACTAGGACACTGTAGAGCAATGGCTTCAAACTTCAGGAAAAGAAATTCCATCTGAACATGAGGAAGAAGTTCCTGACAGTAAGAGCAGTTGTCAGTGGAATACGCCGCTGCCACAATGCAACGTGGTGGAGTCTCCTTCTTTGGAGGTTTTAAAACAGAGGCTGGATGAGGCGGCTTTGATGGTGTCTTCCTGTGTGACAGAACAGTGTTGGACTTGATGCCCCTCAGGGCCTCTTCTAACTCTAGGATTCTATGATTCTAAATCCACAGCAGAAGCGACTCTGAGAGATGTCTATTCCAGCTTCTGATCAAAGACGTGCAAAGATTGGGAACCACTGCCCCTCTTTCAAGAACCCACCACCATTCCACTAGTGAACAGCTCTAGAGTAAAGAAGTTCCTTCTAATGTTTAGGTGGAAGAGTTTAGGTGGGAGATTCCAGGGGACCCTCAAGGAAAGGCACAGAGCTCCATCCCACCCTTTCAGCTTCAGGATCTCAGATGGAGACACTGCCCAGCCCTACCTCCTGAGCTCCCCTAGCCTGCATCACAGCCTGAGCCAGCAAAAAGCTTCCACGTGCCAAAGGGATGACACTCTTGTTGGGAGCTCCAAAGGTTCCCTTCACTTGACCACAAATGGGTGATGGACGAGAGAGAGAGAGAGAGAGAACTACAGGCGTTCATCCAAATGTCCCCCTACAAAACCCCAGCTTTTCAGAAAGGTTGGCAACAAGGGGATGGGTAAAGAGGACACCTGGACGCCTTGCTCTACCTTCTGCCCCATATCCCCAGTAAGAGCCATTCTATGGTGGGGCAGCAGTCTCTCTTTCTCTGGAGGTTTCTAATGGAGATTAGGTAACAACCTCTCCAGACAGCCTTCAGCTGTGGGTTCTTGCATGGCTGCAGTCTGGACCAGATGACCATTGAAGGTATCTTCTAACTCCACGATTCCACGACTGAGAGGGGCGCAGGACAGGGCTCCTTCAAAGGCCCCACCTCCACAGACCCAAGAAGCACTTGCACAGCCAACCCAGAGAACATTACCCCCAGAATCTCTGGGACTCCTAGGGGCACCACAGCATCGGATGCGGGGGACAAGGGGGAATCATGTCCCAAACTGAAGGTCAGGCTGGAGGGGAGGCTGAACCCTCTTACCTCAAAGCACAGTGTGGGGAGAGAAGACTATACTTGTTTCCCCCACCCACCCCCCGCCTGAGAGGCATTTCTCACTTGGAATCCTAATTAACCACCAACATGCCGCTGTGCGACGCTCTTTGCCGCAGGGTCCACCTCTTTGGAAGGCGGGAGGGGTCTTGATGAGACCAAGAGAGCCCCATCATCGGTGACAGTGACGGCTGACGAACCAGGATTCTGCCACAGCCGGAGCAGCCGCACCCCCACTGCACGACCTCTGTGGCAGCCGTGACAGATAGCCTGACCCCAGTCGCTCCAGGGAGTGCCGAGAATGACAAGGGGAGTGAAAGGCAGAGAGGGAGAAAGCCACCGGAGTGGCTCAGCAGGCAAACTTCCTAATAAAAACTCATTCAAGCTGTCAAGATGAAGAGTCAACGCTGGCTGGGGAAGTGGGGCGGAGAGGAGAGGAGAAGAGAGAAAGGAGACCAGCAGCTTGAGTTTCTTGCTTCTCTCATTGCTTCTGCCGGATCCTGTGCACTAATCCAAAGATGCAAATAACGGTGTTAATTGTACCCTGGTGTCCCCCAGACAGGGCTAGGGAGAGCACTTGGCCAGAAGGCCCAGAGGCGCTCTGATCCACAAGAGGAGGAAAGCAAGGCTGGTCTAGGTCCAACCGAGAGAGATCCAGAAAATATCCAGGCAAAGTGGGCCTAGATCTGGACACTTTCTGCACTGACAGCCCCAGCTGCAATAGAGTTGGTGTGAGTGACTCCATGTATGTGTGTGAGAAAGAGAGAGACTGCTAAAGCAAAATGTCATTTTATAGACAGGATCCCAGGGAAGAAAGGAGAAGAGCCGTGATCAGCCAGAAAGAATCCTGAAAATACACTGAAAAGCCAAAGAAACCTGGAGGGGGGAGTTTGTCCCCTGCACTATACAGAAGCACCTCAAAGTCCCAGATTTGGCGGCCTAAATGAGAGCTGTGGGAACACACCTCTTTTGTTTTCCAATTCTGGCTCATTTCTGCAGAGGCGATCTTACTGCCACCAGCAAAAGGGGAGGGCTGCCCTCCCCCTACAGCCACAGTCCTCCTTTTGCCACCTCTGTGCCCATCTTATTCTCCCCAGTTCCTGAGATGTCATCAGATGCTACCTCCACAGTTTCCCTCCTGACTCTGAAGCCCAAGGGATGGGCTGGAAACTTGCCTTTTAAAAATAAACCTTTCAGGACCCCCAACAGGTAATGGCAATGGGACAAACTGCAGTCAGCCCTCCACATTTGCAGGTTTCACTTTTGCAGATTTGATTATTCACGGATTATTTGCTGTCACCTCTGCTGCCTCGCTATCCCATTTTTAATAGGGACTTCAAAGCTCATGAGACTGAGAAACTGCCAACGAGGCTAGCAAGTCCCTCTTAAAAATGGTGTGGGGCAGCAGTGGAGGTGGCAGTCAGCCCCACCTGCCACCTACTTCTGCCTTGTGGAGAAACCCTGATGCCTCAAAGGAATCCACGGTGGGTTGAATATGGCGATCCTACTATTTTGTGTGTTAAATACAGTTTGGGGGGCATAGAGCTATTCACGTTTTTTTCACTTTCACGCGGATCTTGCGCTCCTAACCCTAGAGAATGTGGAGGGACGACTGTACTGTCTTGGGCAGCTGCCTGACACCTAACTGTCCTTGTGGTCAGTCCCTTTTGAGAAAGGAACCCTCACATCTCCTGAATTCAGAGGGCTTTGGGGCTCTGAGTGCTTAGGGCAAAACCTGAAGCAGGCTCTCTCTGTGGCAGCTTTGTTCCCAGGGAGAATAAATTCCTTTGATGGCTGGTCTCTGGAGGACAACAGACTCTGTAAGATGTCTGCATTAGCCATCAATATTCAGCTCTGTGGCTGCTAACTGGAAGAGGTCTGGGTGAAGATGCATGACTGGTCCCCTCTGGAGAGGCAACAACCATGGTTCCTCTGCAAATAAGTTGAGCAGCTCTGGGAACCATAGGGCAATTGGCAAGGGCAGAGCCCTGGGGCATTTCCTTCTCCTCTCTCCTGTGCATTTTGTGAAGCACATCCAGTAGTGATGGAAGGAAGGCACAGAGCAGACGGCACGGCCAGGACTCCTGCAGACTGGTTCCATCAGCTGCTCAGCAGGAAGAGTGGATGGACAACCTGCATGTTTCCCGGCAACGCGAACTGGTCTAGAGTTGGAAGACAGAGCTCCAGAGATCAAAACTACTTAATGGTGGAGACTCCATTTCCGACTGTTGGAGTAACATTCTACTCAGCCAATCTGCCATGCAACTGGTTGCGTTCTAAGATGGTAGTGGGACTGAGAAAGGCTTTCTTTCAGTCCCACCACCATCACAGGCTCACTTGGTGAGAAGACGGGGGACAGGACCTTCTCAGGGGTGGTCCCATCTTCTAGAAGGGGCTGCCCCCTCCCTGCTTTCCTTTCACCAGCAGGCAAAGACCTTTTTGTTTAAGCAGGCTTTTAAGGTGCGAGCAGGGGAGCTTCTTCGTGGAATGTTTTATGTATCCTTTAAACTTTTGTATGTTTTTAAAATTGTTTTATAATGTTATATCTGGTGATTTTAATTGGTTTTAAATTTTATTGTAAAAGTTTTTCATTGGCTGTTTCTGGAAGATGCCTTGGGTCCCACTCTAGGAGACAGGTGGCATACAAATAAACGACTAAATTAAATTAAATTTACTGGAGGTGTCAGCCAAACCAGATATCTGACTCTGATCAACAGGTGGTTTACCTCTGTCCAAGTCCAGAGATTCTTTACCAGTAAGTTTAGCAAGGTCAGTTGAAGGCCAACAAAGGTGAGGAAACTTGGGGGAGAAAGAATACTATTCATTCCCAGGTTAAAATATCAGCCCCCCAACAATTAGAAAACCCCACTGGGAAGAATAAAATTTGAGGTCCTGAATAATATTTGAAGGATTTGAGGTCAAGAAACACTTCAAGATGAAGATGCGCAAGTTTGTGAAGTAATAATTCTGTGGGAAATAAAATGTGTGTGTGTGTGTATGTGTGTGTATGCAAAAATTCTGTTTTCTGCACAGAAAATGGATTCCCTGTGCAGAAACCATCATTTCGTGCACAGGGGGGAGCTTGTTTCCTGCATTAAAAAAAACACAGGGTTTTGGCACAAAACTCCCATGTTTTTCACCATAGGATAATTCCTCCATGGTGTTTTGGGACATTCAAATACAGGGAGAATACCGCACAGCTGGGATGAATCTGCTGCCATTATTTGTCCTCACGCATGAGAACAAAACAGTTATAGATTTACATCCCTAGACAAAACCCTGTTGCGAGACGGAGGCCACCAGAGACCTGAGCACCTCCATCTTGAATTGGTTCTGGCAGGCCAATGGCTGAAGCACTTCCTACCCGGTAAGGCTCCGTTGTCCCCATTTTTCTTGGAGACCAAGAGAAAAAATATGAAACAGACTCCCAAGCAGATGTCCGTGCTACGAACTGGCTCAAACTGCTGAGGAAATGGATGAGGATTGCAAAAGCTCTGCTGCCTCTTGGATTCTTTGGCTGGTGGCAAGCAATGAACTGGCCCAACAGCTGACTCACAATTTCCAGACCACAGCCCCAAGAGGAGATCTGGACCAGAAGTGAGGGATGTGGAGAAGCCACCTTCCCATGGGAACCAACCAGAAGGAAGAGGGAGAAACCACTGGTTTCAGATGATTTCTTTCTTCCCTCTCCAATCTCTTGGGAAATGCAAGTGCAGAAGAAGGAGAAGTCTGGTCCCCACATTTGCCAGCAAGGTCAGCTCGGCCTTCAAGATGTGCAGGTTGTCTGGCCATTATCTACAAGCCCTTGACCCTGAGAAGGCAAGCCCTCACAACTTTTCCTTTTCGATAAAATTAGATTCTGGATCATGTCTTTTAGGCAGCTATAAACTGCTTTGGAAGCGTTGTTCCTAAGTTTATATCTGTCTGGAAGGAATGATCAGAATCTTGTCTGGTTCAAAAGGAAAAGTTGGAAGGGCTTGCCCTCTCAAGGGCTTCTAGATAATGGCCAAAGAGCCTGAAGGTAGAGCTGAGCTGGCCCAACCCAGCACGCAAGGGGGACCGGCAGGCCACAGCCCAACTCTGATGTTCCTCCTGTGAGCTCGAGTGCTAGCCGCTGCAGCTGGAGCATCAAGTCAGATTGTGCCCAGGGAGGAATCTGCCCCAGAGGTTGCCAAAAGGAGCTACACTGGGGGGCGGGAGGGGAATGTCTCAGTTTCACACTGCCTGAGCACAAACAAACTCCCCAGACTCAGCTACAGGGGCCTTTTTCCCTCCCCTCCCAAACAGACAAATGGACGCAGGAACCCAAGCCCTTCTGTAATGAGAGGTCAGCCACTCGAGGGCCCCGGGTCCTCCATCCCAGAGCAGGTTCACACTAGCACTGGTGGAAGCCCACAGGTTGGTTCTCGTCATGCTCACTCCGTCAACAACTATATGGCTTATTTTGTTGTCCCCTGGCCCTCCTTCCCACACACACCCCAATCACACCTTGGGACCAAGTTTTGCCATCAGTGTTGCAATGCCTTTTTTTAAGAAAAGAAATCATCTACCATATTTGCCGGTGTATAAGACACACTGCCGTATAAGACGCACCCCATTTTCAAAAAGTATTTTTCGAGAGAAAAAGGAGTCTTCTACGCCAGTAAATAGGCTATTTTGCAGCATCCCCTCACACTCTGAAGTCCTCTGCCCTCTTCCAGTTGGATCCACATTCAAAGCACTCTCTTTACTAAGTGGGAATGCTTTCCGTGCCAGAAGCAGCAGGAGAGGGCCATTTGGGGAGAAAGGTGGCATGCAGGACACACACACACACACACACAGACACACACACACACACACACACAGGGGATTTCCCACATGTGCTTTAGCTGATCAAACCCACCCCTTTTCATTGGCTAAAGAAGCAGCAGCGGTGCCAGGTCCGTTTACACGGCAGGGGCTGAAGCAGGTACTCCCGCCATCCAGTGGATGAGAGGGGGAGGCCTCTGGCCCAGCAGAAGGAAAACCACTGCAACCATTTTGTCAGCTGGGGAGAAACAAAAGGAAGAAGTCAGCAGCATCTGGTTGTTCATACCTCAGATGAAGGTCTTCAGAGAACTTTAGGCAAGCGTAGATGAACTCCTTGATCTGGCTGTAAACCCGAGGCACAAATTCAGAAAAGGGGAACTTCTTGGGGAATGGTTGCTGGAGAGGAAGAGGCAAGAGAAAGGGCAGCACTGCTGAGCAGGGAAACAGGCAAAGACCCTGCGTCAGGGGCACACTCAGAGCAGCCGCTAGCTTCCACGGACACCAGCCCACCCCTCAGCGCACCCTTCCCAACCTGGTTTGGCTTCCCGTTTGCTGTGGCGTCTGGCAGAAGTGGGCCCACTTGGGTACGGCTGTGGGATGGGTGGGCTGTGTGCCCTCCTGTGCCACAGGACTCATGCAGGAGCACAGGGAGGGAAACCGAACTGAGTCTGCAGGGCTGCTTCCTCAACTGCCAAATTCCACCCTGCTGGCCCTGGCTACCAGATTCCTTTGACATTATCTCTTCTAAAGAATGCCCACTTCCAGCCCCCAGAGCTGTGCCAGCCTTCTGTTATGCTCCTCTACTTACCTACATGCCAAACTCTGCTTGTGGTCCCCCTCTGGTCACCAAACTGTCCTTTTGGCAAGTTTAGCAAGGGGGGAGGAGTTTTCCTCAACATAACCAACCCTCCCTCTCCCTGAGCTGGCATTCAGCTGCTCCGGGGCCAGCCATTCTGCAGACAGAGTCTATTGGGTCACCTGGGTAAGCCTCTGACCTTAAAGCACCCCAGATGGGCAGTTGCCCAGTGGCTTCTGAAAAAGCCTCTAAGGGAGAGTTAAAAGTTCCACCACCCACACACCCATCCCTGCTTACCTTTTCCAGCTCTGTATCATGGAATGGAAACTGTCCCACCATCTTCTGATACAGCTCTTCGTTGGCCACCGGGATGGGACTGTAGTTATCAGAATCCAGAATTTGCCTGGGAAATAGGAGAGGAAAGAAAAGGCATAATGGAGCATGGCAGCAATAATAGGTCCATGCACGGAATGCCTCCCTCTACAAAAGAGGTTTCACACGTTGCGGGGTTTGTGCATGTCAGAAGCAACGCTGGAGATTTCTTCCTGTTGCTTAGCAAACCACAGCCACAAACATCATGGAATGGAAATATCAGAAGAGTCACAGAAATGACAAGGCACTCTACCCATCACCAAAACTCTTGATAATCGGGCTGGTCCCCCCCATAATCCCTCTCCTACCCACACACGTTGCCATTTTGGCTCATAATGCTGGTAAGCAGTCCCCTGAAAGTCCAAAACGTATCAGTTGGAAGCCAGGCCCAAGTCTCAAAGTGCACAAAGGCTCAAAGGACTCGGGGAGGGCTTAGCTAAAGGATCACCACCTCCCAGATGCATCTGAGCAGAGCCTTAGACTGTCTCCTATGGCAAACAGGTACTGAGGGGAGCCCCTTTTCACAGGTGGTGCCCCCTGGGGGGAACCTCCTGCCCAGAGAGGCTGGGCTGGCGAGAGGCATTTCAGGCCAACAGTGGCTGGACCCTTCCCTCTCCCTGGCATTTCAGGCATCAGTTGTTCTTCAGTCTTTAGTTGTTGGTTTTCTTGTTTTATGAACATGCTGGAGCTTTTTCAATCCTTGCCCTTCTGATGCCCTCCACTATTGGTTTCTGTTGGAAAAAATGAGACTGAAACCGTCAGGATCCAATCTTCATTTAGCAAAGTCACACAGAGAAGCGGTAGAAGTTTTATCTAATGACTTGTGGCTTCAGACTGGTACTTGGAATAAACACAGACGCAGGTAGCTTTGAATAAAAGACTAAATACTTTACTAATGACTCTTCATTTACATCTGTATTGAGAGAGCCTGCTACCTGTCTAATCTAGTGAATAGGAGATTCTTCAGTTTAACTCACCATCCTCCTTGATGGGACTCAAACTCGGAGCATGCGAAGAGTTCAGGGAAAGCAGCCATTGAGAACAAAGAGAGAGAGAGGAGATCGGAGAGAGGGGTCTTAACTTTTATAAGACCGATGACCCAAGCAACTGTCCTGGGTCACATGATCTGATCACATCAAAGGTATTTATGATCATGCAATAAAAGACAGAGAAAGGCAAATGGAGAAGATCTGGCATGCAACAGAAAGGGAGGCCCTATCTGGCTATTGCCCATCTGTTCTAACAACAAGATGGAGGGGGAGAGAGAATGCTGAGATTTCCAACAGTCCCCTTCTCATTCTCTTGGACCAACATCGAAGATCTTCATGCCTTCTCGTAGTCTCTGGAACTGGTCTCTTGGTAAAGGCTTGGTAAGAATATCAGCAAGCATCATTTCTGTATTGCAGTATTCTAGCTGAACAATTCCATTGCGACACATCTCTTGCACCTTATGGAAAGCAATGTCAATGTTCTTCTTGAGTGGCTTCTCACTTTCAGAAAGTTTGATGCAGCTTTGGTTATCTTGCATCAAAATGGTTGGCTTGGGCTCTGTTATGCCTAAGTCCAGAAGTAAGTTATGCAGCCACTTTATTTCATCACATGCTGCTTTTGCAGAAACACACTCAGCACCTGTGGAAGAATCTGCAATTGTAGATCGTTTCTTACTTGACCAGCTTATAGCTCCTCCACCATAGAAGATTAGGTTTCCGCTGGTTGATTTTCTCTCTGCTAGGTCTGCAGCCCAGTCAGCATCCGCATAGGCAACCAGTCGTGGTTGATCACAGGCTGGTAACATCAGCTTGTAATCTGCAGTTCCTTTCAAATATCTGGCAACTCTTTTCACTGCAATGAGATCCTTTTCAGTAGGAGAGTTAACCATTCTGCATAAGATACCAACAGCATTTGCAATATCAGGTCTGGTGAAATTAGCTATGTACAGTAGCTTTCCAACTGCAGTCCTATACTTGTCTCCATTTTTCAAGGGTTCACATTTCTTAGTGTCCTTTAAGAAACCCACTTCCATTGGGGTTGCCACAATATTGGCATCCTTTAGTCCAAGGCAGTCCAGAAGATCTATTATCTTCTGTTTCTGGTTAAGATAGAAGCTTCCATCACTGCTTCTTTCTATTTGTACTCCAAGATAGTGTGAGATGTCTCCCAAATTCTTGATGTCTGTCTCTTTCTTGAGATTGTTGACTATCTCCTCACTATCTGCTTTATTTTGACTGCACAGGATCAGATCATCAGCATAACATGCAATATAAGTCCATTTACTGTTTCTGAATCTTTTGTAAACACACTTGTCAACAGTGCCTGGAGTGAAGCCTTGTTTGATAAGAAGTTGGCTTAGCTTCTCACTCCGTGCTCTGGCAGCCTGTTTCGAGCCATAAATGCTCTTGTTCAATTTGCATACAAGATGCTCTTTCCCAGGAACTTGGAATCCTGGAGGCTGTTCCATGTACAGTTCCTCATCCAATTGTCCATAAAGAAAAGCTGTTTTAACATCAAGATGCTGAACATGCATTTTCTTAGAGGCTGCAACAGCTAGGAGAGTTCTGACGGTTGTGTGTGTGACTACTAGGGCAAAAGTTCCGTTGTAATCTTCACCAAATTGTTGTGTAAATCCCTTTGCCGCTAACCTGGCTTTATATCTCTGAATTTCCCCTTCTGCATCTTGCTTTGTGGTAAAGACCCATTTACAGCCAATTGCCCTTTTTCCTTTTCGCAATTCTGACAAAGTCCATGTTTTATTTTTATATAAAGATTGCATCTCTTCAACAGCAGCTTCCACCCACTTTTGAGAATCTGACTTTGGTAGTCCCTTGATCTTTTGCCAGTCAGAGGGTTGTGGAATCTTCTCCTCTGTGGCTAGATAAGACAATCTATCAGGTGGTACGCCTCTGTTGCTGCGTTCAGATCTTCTTACCTGGACTTGGACACCTGGGTCTGCTCCTTGAGCGCCGTCCGGTTCCGCGTCCTCTGGCTGGATCACCACATCTGTAGCCCCTTCTGGATGCGAGACATCTGGAGGATTGTACAGTGTCACATACTCTGGTTGCTGGTGGGAGTCTCCTTCCACTGCAAACAAATCTGGATAGACATCTTGGTTCGGATTAGATTTGGGCTGTGGCCTTTCATCAACATAAACAGCACTTGTTACTTTTATTGCACGTCCATCTGGATTCAGAATTCTGTAGCCATTTCTAGCATAACCAACAAAAATTCCCTCTTCACTTCTACAGTCAAGTTTGTCTCTTTCTGTTTGGGAATGTAGGTATATGCTTTACTTCCAAAAACTTTGAGATGATTCAACTTGGGCTTAGTTCCATTCCATAACTGCAATGGAGTTGCATCTCTGGATTTGGTTGGCAGACGGTTGCACAAATATGTGGCAGTCATAATTGCTTCAGACCAATAGCGTTTAGGCATGTTAGCCTCTAAAAGCATTGTGACTGCCATCTCTTTGAGAGTTCTGTTCATTCGTTCTGCCAGCCCATTCTGTTCTGGAGTGTAAACTTGTGTAGTTTGATGTTCAATTCCATGTTCCTTAAAAAACTCATCAAACTCTGCATTAACAAATTCACTTCCATTGTCAGAGCGTAGGCTTTTAGGTTTGTAGCCAAATCTATTAGAGACAAGATTAAAGTATTCCTTGAATTTTTCAAAAGCTTGATTTTTCTCTCT
Source organism: Iguana delicatissima (assembly GCA_948472985.1). Taxonomy (NCBI): domain Eukaryota; kingdom Metazoa; phylum Chordata; class Lepidosauria; order Squamata; family Iguanidae; genus Iguana; species Iguana delicatissima. The sequence goes on along the minus strand of CAOKZL010000705.1, from coordinate 77,880 downwards.
GAGAAGGTAAGTGTATGTATATCTGCTGAAATCATCAATAATAGTCATAAAGTAAGAATTTCCACCTGCAGACTTTTGGCTGAATGGACCACAAAGATCAGTATGTAAAAGGTCCAGTGGTTTGGTGGATAGTCTTCAGTAACTGGCGGATGTGAAACTCTGACAGCTTTTGATTTTAGACACTTTTCACATCTCTCATTGTTAGAGCATGTTCTGAAGTTAAAATCTCTAGCAAGTTCTTGATTAGCCAATCTCTTAATGCATTCTAAATTTCTGTGTCCAAATCGGCGATGTCACAAATTTAAACAGTCTCTGTGATTACACTGGATCACACTATTTGCATATGAATTCAAAATTTGCATTTGGTAACAGTCACCATTTAGGATTCCTCGAAAAATTAAATTTTTGCCATGAAGATCAAAACAAGTTTCCTTTTTGAAAACAACTCTGTTTCCTCTCGCTGTAGTTGTTCTGACACTATAAAGAGACACTTTTAAATCTGGGACAAAATAAGCATCATGAATTCTTAAAGTCTCTATCCTGTTGGCGCCAAGTTTTGTTTGCAAAAGAACTGTGCCTTTGCCTGTAGCAAGCACTGATTGGCCATTTGCTAAATAGACAGGAAAATGTATGCTTGTATCAAGATTTACAAATATTTCTCTCCGATTAAAATAGTGACTAGTAGCACCGCTGTCAATTACATTTTCTTTTTGCTTTTGCATAGGCTTGAGCAATTGTTCATTAATTAGACCAACATTACAATTTGCAGAAGATTTCTTCTTAGAGTTAAAACCACTTTTATCATTGAGTTTGTGTTTCTGTTGTTTTGAAATGTTAATTTGGTGGCCATTTGTTCTCTGTGAAGAAGACTCTTTGATGTGCAAATTCTGCTCAGCGAGGTGAGCTAATGCTGTGCCAGTAGATGATTTTGCTTCAAATTTACAATTCGTTAAATTTTTCCTATTTTGATATTCTATAACTTCAGCAACAGCAGTTTCCAAATTTACATCTTCCTTAATTTGTAGAGCATCAATTATGGGCTCAAAAAATTCAGGCAGGCTTCCTAGAAACATTCCCAGTCTCACAGATTCTGAAAGATTTTCTCCAGCACTTTGCAATTCAGATACCATAGTCATGAAAGTGTTAATATGTTCATTCAAAAATCTAGGATTTAACAATTTCATTCTTGTAAGTCTGATTATAATACCACTTTGCTTTGCAATACTGGGAGAGTCAAATAATCTCTTCAGTTTTTCCCATATTTCTTTAGCACTTTTCAAGTCTCTGATGTGATAAACAATACTTGGATCAATGGCTAGGCAAATATAAGCAGTTGCTTTCTCATCATCTTCATCAAATTTCTGCTTTTCCCTATCTTCTGTGGGCCGCTGTCCTTTCACAACCTTAAACAGTCCCATTGTAGTTAATTGCATTTGCATATTCCAAGACCAATTTCGGTAATTGCTACCAGTTAACTTTTCAATAGTAAGCAATGGATTAGAAGCCATTGTTCAAGCGGTCAGTCTCTTCCGGCCGGGTGCCACGTGGTCATCAAACAAAGAACTTCTATTCTGGGCCCGTAACCCAAATATGTTGGAAAAAATGAGACTGAAACTGTAGGATCCAATCTTCATTTAGCAAAGTCACACAGAGAAGCGGTAGAAGTTTTATCTAATGACTTGTGGCTTCAGACTGGTACTTGGAATAAACACAGACGCAGGTAGCTTTGAATAAAAGACTAAATACTTTACTAATGACTCTTCATTTACATCTGTATTGAGAGAGCCTGCTACCTGTCTAATCTAGTGAATAGGAGATTCTTCAGTTTAACTCACCATCCTCCTTGATGGGACTCAAACTTGGAGCATGCGAAGAGTTCAGGGAAAGCAGCCATTGAGAACAAAGAGAGAGAGAGAGAGATCGGAGAGAGGGGTCTTAACTTTTATAAGACCGATGACCCAAGCAACTGTCCTGGGTCACATGATCTGATCACATCAAAGGTATTTATGCTCATGCAATAAAAGACAGAGAAAGGCAAATGGAGAAGATCTGGCATGCGACAGAAAGGGAGGCCCTATCTGGCTATTGCCCATCTGTTCTAACAACAAGATGGCGGGGGGAGAGAGAATGCTGAGATTTCCAACAGTTTCACTCTGAGATTTCCCCAAGATTTCCCCTTGTGACTTCTTCAGAGATTGGAAAAGTTACTTTTGGGGGGCAACTCCCAGAATCTCCAGCCATCATGGCTACATCTGGGTGCTGCAGTCATTTTCCAAGTTGGTATCTTTTACTGCAGTGACTCCCTTGGTTTCCCAGCGTCGCAGGTGTGACCAGCTACAGTTCTGGACCACCAAGGATTCAGGCTCTGTCCCAGAATCCAGGAACTGGGGAGGCCTCGTTAGATAACTTGGCAGGTTCTAAGCAGAGCCACTTTTTGTATGTGTGCCCTTGTGAGCCCATCTGCAGCAAATCTGTTCAGATGTTTTGTCTGACTCTCTGGAACTCCTTCCAAAGCACCCACTTCTCACCACTGGGACCACTATTGGCTTCTCTTCCCAGAGGGGCTGAATTTCCATTCACAGCTCCCACAATTTCATAACCACTTCCTGCTCTTCATTTCAGTTCTGCTTCCCACCAGGTTTGCTGCACCTACAATCCAAATTTTCTTTTTCTCAACCACAGTAATATCTGGTATCTAATTGTTTATCTGTTTGAATCCAAAAGTCCTGTAACATTTTTATTTCTCAATTTTCAACAAGTTTTTTAGGGCATACATTTCCATCAGTTCTTTGCAGACAATAAACCATATTTTTGCCATAGACTCCAATGATATCATTGCAACTGCTTTATTGTGTCGTTTCTTATGTTCAGTCTGCGTGGTCTTGCTGCATGAACAGATGGGGTGGTGTTCCTGGTAACAACAGCACTGATACATCTGCTGGTTTCAGCCATTGCTTTGTGAACTCCTCAGGAAAGAAATTAAATCACCAGCCTTACCGGAAGTTTCCTGCCCAGGTCTTCAGCAGGGTCTCACTGTACTGGTCCCGGATTTCAAGCAGCAAGTCAAAGAGCTGATTGACTGGAAAACCATAACCCTGGAGAGAGAGAGAGAGAGAGAGAGAGAAGACATAGAGAAGATGCACAGTCAAATACACTGTGGGAAGCAAAGAGATCCTCCAGGAAGCTGCCACCAAGCGTGGCTCCCCTGGAAAGGATCCCTGCACATGAGACAGATGGGCAGAGGAGCACCTGCCACATCCATGCCTTCCACGCTGTGGCCTGTGTCTCAGGGGAGCAGCATGGGAAGTAGCCCTCAGGCCTCATTCCTCAGCTTTTCGTGAGCCCCCGCGGGAGCTTCTTCTCTTGCCGGGATGGGAACAGTGTGCTTTTGGGGCAGACTTCTGATTCTTAGCAATCTTTTTGAAAACAAAATTATCCAAACTGCCCCAGAACCTCCCACCAGGGGGAAGTAGGGAAAAATTTTAGTGCTAGAAAAGGTTTTTTTTCCCAAGTGGACATGACCTGGAAGTTGACTGCTGCTGTTATTACATGCCTTGAAGGCTAAGACTTAGAAACACGTCCCCACGGTGCTGCCACAACAGAGAAAATGAGCCATCCACAGCACATCGCTGCATTGCTTTGGTTAGGGGGAGCAGTGGCAGGGCGTGCTGGCACATATGTGCATGCGCGTGTCTTATGCGCCTTCAGCTCAGCCCCAACTTCTGGCAATGCCCTTCCAGGCTTTTCTTCGCAAGACTTATTCAGGGGTCTGCCACCACTGCCCTCCTGTGAAAGCAAGACACCATGACTTGCCCAGGGTCACCCAGTGAATTTCCATGGCTGAGTAGAGGGGATCCGGGCCCTGAGCTCCCAGAGTCCAAGGCCAGAGCTCAAACCACTGCACTGCACAGGTTCTCCACACATTTTGCACCCACCCACAAAATCCTGTTGTTGTCATGTGCTTTCAAGTTAAGTCTGAAATAGGGAACCCTTACCAAAGGTCTTCTAGGCAAAATTAACTCAGAGGAGGTTTGTCACTGCCTTCCTCTAAGAGCAAACGAAGGCAAGGACCAGTGGGTTTCCAGGGCTAAGCAAGGTTTTCTTTCGCCCTGGTCTCCCTGAGTCCAAGATTCAAGCTGCTCCTCCACAGTGGATCCTCAGGAGGCTGGCTAGAGAAAGCTAGAACCTAAATACATACATACGTACACACTTTATTGAGGGGTTTGGTAGGGGGTGCTGCCTTCCAAAGTCCTGGGTGGGATGGAGCCCCAACTCCGTCCAGTTCCCCACCATCACTTCTTGAGTGAAGGGCAAAAGCTACAGCAAAGGAAGCTTTTGTGGCAAAAACAGCAAAGGGGGAATTCCAGAAAACTCAAAACAAGGGTGGGCTTTGCATGAAATGGAAGGAGGGGACACCCTCCCAGACTGACTGGAAGTGTCACGCAAGGAGTGGGGCCAGTCACCCAAATGTCTAATTCCTGCCGCTCCAAGGATTCTCCCCACACTTTGCCTGCAGGCCCAGAATTAGACCAGACTGTAACGCCTGAGGCCGCCAGCCCAGGAAGCAGAGAGGGCCAGCAGCCACGTTGGGGCAGAAGGAGAGAGCAGGGCTCTGAAGGCCAGCAGGTGAGGCTCTGGGCTTGGCCCTGGCTCCCGGGGAACCTCATGAGCACTGGCGTCTTGAGAGGCAGGCAGAGCAAGGGGCGGAAGGCAGGGAGGGAGGCCACGTACCTGGAGTGTATCAGCAAAGAGCACAATGAGGTTTTTCAGGTCCAAGACCAGGTTGGGATCAGAGCAGTATGACTGAAACAGAAAAGGGTTGAGGGGGAAAAGGCACACTTATCGACTTGCCGTACGCTGACTTCTAGACCTGCTGGTGATGAGCAGCACGAGACCTATTTCCTGCTTCCACCAGCTCACCCACCTTTGATGTGTAACATCCACGCCTCACCCCAGAAGGCTTTAAGTTAATTACGAAACAGGTGCAGTCACGAGTTTTCATTGAAAGGAACGTGCGCCACCAGAAATGAACCCGGAAACACTGCACGTGCTTGTGCGTGTGTGGGGACATGCACACGGGTGCATGTTTCAAAATGCTGAGCCCTGCGCCTCTCCCAAACACACTTGCACAAGGCCTGAGGTCTGCCGGACTTGCCCTTGCCTGCGCTCCATCACTCGAGGCAGCCGGCTACAGGTGGACACGGAACAGGGCCTCTTCCGCCGTGGCACCCCGAGGGCAGGCGGCCCTCCCCTCAGAAGCCCAACTGGTACAAACACAGCTGCAGTTGCGGCGCCAAGCAAAAAAACAGCTGCTTACTGAGGAGAAGGGTGACTTGGCAACTTTCTGAGCAATGAGAAATCTAACAATGCAATATTTTATAGCTATGGACACTAGAAACCCTATGAAGTCTGCGAGGTGGATTTGTAACTGCAGAATAACATTTTGTTTTGTTTTTTTCTTAACTTCTCCTTATTACACTTTGGTCTGGGGGGTCAGAGCCATGGTGTGTTTTACTAAGCTAGTGTTTAGTCAGTAAGTAATGTAGAGTTCTTGGGAGTTAGTGTTTAACATTTACTGGTTTAGTTTAGTTACTGGTTTGGTTTACAGGTTTAGTGCCATTTTAAGTACTGCTTGGTTACTGTTTAGTACTGTGATTTAATTTTAGCTTATGTTTATGTTAAAAATGTCAGTTGGTGTTTATGTTATTTTATGTTAAAATGGAAAAATAAATATAGTAAAATAAATAAATAAAAGCTGGTCTTAGCTAGTTCTTGTTGTTTCAAAATTGTTTTAATTGCTTTTAATCCATCCTGTTCCAAATGTTGAATCGTTTCATAAGTTTTCAGCCTTTAAATTATTCTCACTGTTTCTGCATTGTTCAGACTGAATGCTGCCCTGGGATGCTCAGATGCAGGACAGGAGATATATATGCTAATAAATAAAATATTAAAACATCACTCAAGACCCACGTTAAGAAGTCTCAGCTATACAAGCAATGGTGGTTCAGACCCCATGGACACTAAAGGCTGCAAAGGCTGTGAGTATCCCCTGCAGGGGGACTTGCCATCCAGCAACCGTGCTCACATTTTGGCTGTTTTGCTGAGGCAACAAAGGAAGCCAAAGGTGCCCTCTGCCCAAAGTACACTGCATTGTTCTTTCTCGCACAGAGTGGAAACCCTCAACCCACTGAAAGCTGCCCTGTTCAGCTGGCAAGAGCAAAGACTCAAGACAGCCCTGGGCTGGAATGACCCCCCAGTCGATGACCGAAGGCCCACAAGGCCGCCACGCACCGAATGGGTCCGAAGCGCAGCGATGGTTTTTGACAGCGCCATGTCCCACAGCTCATCAATGTAGGCTCTGTCCACCAAGCCCTGGCTGGTGTGGAGGATGTGGTCCTCAATGACAAAAAAGCTAATGGGAGAAAGAGAAGGAGAGACAGCTGTAACTGAGGAATCTCGCTCGGCCGGTCAGAGGTCCACCTGGGAGTCGCTGGCAGCCCGGGCAGACTCTGAAAATCCCCGCTCCTTTCAGGCCGTGTGCGGAGGAGATCCACCAGCCCCTCTGAGGTGAGCTGTCTCTGCCCAGAGCTCGGAACTGATACACTGCTAAGCTCCTGAACCCACCCGCCAGAAGAATTTCCCACTCCTCACTTTTTGAAAGTCCACTTTTTGACAGTCCACTCTTTCGACCCTTTTCAATTACAACTGGAACCCATATATTCAACACATGGCCCGCTCTTTCAAGTATAGTAGAGGTTCTGGTTGTAACTGAAAAGACCTAAAAGAGTGGACTGTCAAAAAGCCCCATGTGTGGCTTTTCCTCTCAATCCACTTGGCACCACCGTTTTGTTCAGTCTTTACACACACTCAAGAAGAAGATGGCACCAAGTCAAATTGCCTCCATATTTCAACAGTGCTCTGGTCCCTGGCCTGTCACACAAGTGGAGGACGCCTGAAGTTCAGGGCAGCCACGCAACCACTTGCCCGTCACAGTCACAGGGCTCCTCTCCTACACGAGAGGAGATGGATGTGCCCTTATGGGCAGTGAGCTCTGCGTGCACCCTGGATCTCCTGGGCTTACAAAACGATTGTAATGGCAGAACGAAAGAGCGGCCAGATGCAGAGAGAACCCTGTGCTCCACTTGAGAACAGTCACAGGAGCGGGTCGTATGTTCCTACATCTGTTTCCAGCCCACTGTGGTTTCTTGTTATGTAAAAACCTGGCTGGTCTTAAGGAAACAGAACAGGATCAGAAATCACGGTTTGAATCTTGTTTGTTTATCCAGAACACAGTCGAGGCCAGAACCTGGAAAGTTAGTTTTTCAAAAGGAATTTGTTCCTCAAATTCACTAATACGTTTGAGAAGTAACTTGTTAGCATCAAGCGTTACAATGTTCGAAAACAAACATTACTTGTTGTAGTATTTGTCTATTTTCTACTACTTTCCAGTAAGATTTAAAAAGAAATACTGTAGTATTGGTAAAAGAATGATTAAAAAGAAAACCTCCTGTCTGAAAAGAAAAGAAAAAGAAAGAAATTCTGTAAAATGTCTTTAAAAATGCATGTTCTGTTCAAAAGTAACTCCTGAAAATAACCAGAAAAGAATTAATTACTATAGGGATGAACTCCACTTTTGCTCATCACATTACTTTCAACATGTAACTTCATTGCACCCTCGTTAACAAAGAAAAACCGTAAATGAGAGAGACCTACAATGCCAGGAGACTGCTAATTCCACGCCCTGATTAAAGCCAACCACTTTGCCCAGACCCCCACATGCAAGATTATATTTGAAAACAGAAAGAGAACTTTCTGGCCACCTCCATGGAGCTGAACAAAAAGTTGGTGGGAGGCTGGTACACTGTGGCAGTGAAGGTACCCCAGTTCTAGGGAAGTTCATGCTACCACCATCTAAGGTGGCACAAGGCTGAGAAGGGTACAGTAGGTGCCCAGCAACCCAGAGCCCCTGCCCAGGCTGCGGTGGGAACCCTGAAGGGGAGCAGAAGTGCCGCTGCCTTCCCTCGCGCCCAGTTCCTCAGCCTCCTTCAGCTCTTGGCACTGCCCGGTCTTCTCTCTCTCCACAAGAGCCCCGGCTGCTAGAGAAGAAAGCCAGGACGCTCCACTCGGGCAGACATCGGCGCTGGAAGATCTGCGTGCTCAGTTCCATAACTCCACCAAACATTCCTGGGAAAGAACACTGATACATCCCCCCCATGCAAAATGTATACACCCTTAACTGCTAATGGTAGCTATGCTGATTATTTGAAAGCAAAGGAAATAAATGTGATAAATGGTTTAAATAAATGATTTAAGCAGAGTCACAAATTCCATCTTAAACTCCACCTTAAATTCTATGATTCTACAATTCTCCAATTTTATGTCAGGTGTTCAAATTGTTGTCTCTGCACAGCAATGTGCTGCTCGTGTTGTCGAAGTACAGGGTTGGAAACCTTACTTAAGGTTTCTCTTGCAATTTTGTGACACTTCTCTACTATTGGAATCTTTAATCCTGTTAAGGGTGTATACATTTAAAAAAACTGCAAAAAAGAATCCAGAATTATAAGCCTTTAAGGCAGTGGTTCTCAACCTGTGGGTCCCCAGATGTTTTTGGACTTCAGCTCCCAGAAGCCCTGAGCATTGACCATAGTGGCTGGGGCTTCTGGGAGCTGAAGTCCACAAACATCTGGGTACCCACAGGTTGAGAACCACTGCTTTAAGGGTATATGCATGTTGCGGGGGGATATCCTGTATTTTTTAAAAAGGGAATGTGATTCACAGAACACACAACAACAGAGAACAGCAAAATGGAAACAGAACAGAAAAGAATACATACCCCACAATCTGACTGAAGTATTTCCGATAGCCACCCAATGTTTCATGCTGGAATTGGAGGGGTGAGGCAGAAGAACAAGATTAATCCACAGCGGTGGGGGAGAGATGAGAGAAATTTTGGAGAAATTTTAGCTGCCCAGTGAGGGCCCTGCCCCACCTTGGGCCAGCCACCCTCCAAAACCATTTGGTCCCCGTCGCTGTGAGAAAGCCATACCATGTTGGAGGGGGGCTGCAGCACCAGCCGTGCCTGCTTCCTCCTCTGCTTCCGGTAGTAGTTCTCAAAGGTTTCTCGGGCCCCCTGAAAGAAGAGAGAGAGAGAGGGGGGGGGCAGTCACACTGTGTCCAGGGAAGCAAACCTAACCGCTCCTCTCGCAGAAACACAGGTGTTTCCCACAGGAGAAAGTAAAAGGTGCCCTTCGGCTAAATGTGAGGAACGGAACTCAATTCACTCAGCAGAAATTTTTGGACACATTTACGTGGTCTTACACCACAGTGCGGTCATGGTGCCACGGTCTGAGCACTGGACAATGGTTCTGGAGACCAGGATCTGAATCCTTGCTCAGCCATGGAATACCACTGGGTGACCTGGGCAAATCACACTCTCTCAGCCTCAGCAGGAGGCAAAGCCAAGCTCCCTCTGAACAAATTTTGCCAAGAAAACCCTGTGATGGATTTGCCTTAGAATGACCATAAGTCGGAAAGGATTTGAAGGCACACAACAACCAAGGGCAGAAGGACATCTAAGGCCCCAGGCCTCTCAAAGGAAGAGAGGATCTTGAAGGCTCTTCTGCACGTTTGGCGTGTGTCTGTTCCTTCCGGTCGCTTGTTGACTTATGGCAACCCCATTAATTTCCTAGGGTTTTCTTGGGCCAGGAATCCTCTGAGGTGATTTTGCCAGTTCCTTCCTCTGAAACAGAGCCTCCAGCTCTGTATTCGTTGGTGGTCTCCCATCCAAGGACTGACCCTGCTTACCTCCCATGATCAGGTGGGATTTGGTGCCTTTAGGTTCACTGGTCCAAAATCTCACTGAGACTCCGGGTCTCATCCCTGGGAAAAGGAGTTTTGAGCTGGGGAGGTGTGGCTCAGCAGAGCTTTAAAGGGTGCGTTTCCAGAAAGAGCTGGGCAAAAGCTCTTGATCTGGGCTGGAGGGGGCTACTCTGCTGTGCCCCCCAAGTATCAGTGTGGTCTCCCCCCTCCCACTTTGTGATGTCAACCCCAGGAGACAACCCCTAGAGCCACAGGACAACCCTCACCCCCTCCTTCCTTGCCAAATTCCTGAGCGTGCCCATTCATTTGCCACAGACATCCCAGCGGGCCTGGCAATGCAGCTATTATAATTACACATCAGCAGAGTTATTCCTGGTGAACGGCCCCACATCTGGGAAGTCCTTTGCCGTGGCAGTCAGAGCAACTGGAAGCAGGAGGGAGACCTGCGTTTTCTTCTCATCTGCTCTGTACAGCAGTCCAACCCACTCCCAGTCAGTTCAGCTTCCAGGCACCAAACGCGGTCGTATGCAAAATCTCCCGTCCTCTTTTTCAGACAAACACACGCAGACACGCCCGCACTTAACTTGCTCAAAGCCTTTAATTTCCCCCTGTCTGGCTGCAGCTGGAATTCCCCCTTTAACTGCCTGGCCAGGGGAAGTGAAGACAGTTTTATAGTGAGAGAAAGGGCACGGGCTCCCTTCATAGGTCCCCACGTGAGGCAGGGGGCTGCTTTCCTAAGGCTCACTAATGAGGGTCAGCGAGACACCACACTTTGCCATCTGGCTCATTTGCACACGGGAGGGCAAGCGCCTCGCCCAACCCGCGTCAGGCCGCAACTGGCACCCCCAAGGCAGCCCTCGAAAGAAATGGGTAGGGGAGAGATGCCCCCCGCTGGCCACTTTGGGGAACTGCCAGTAACACCACCGTTGTCTCCACCCCATCCCAACTGCACGGCGGGCAAATGCTGAGGATGGCGGACAGGCTGGCACCGCACCATGCCTCCCAGAACAACGCAGGGAATTACAGAACTCTAGAGCTGGAGGGGATCCCAAGGGCCATCCAGTCCAACCACATTCCGCCATGCAGCCCCACTCCACCATACCATGCAAAGCCCTCCTTTTCACAGACGACCATCCAGCCTCTGGTGAAAAACCACCAAAGAGGGAAAAGACTCCACCACACTCCTTTAAAGCAGCAGCTGTCTAACTGCTCTTTCTGTCAGGACATTCTCCCCAACGTTTAGGTGGCCTCCCTTTTCCTGGAGTTTGAAGGCATTGCTCCACAGTGTCCTAGTCTCTGGAGCAGCAGAAAACAAGCCTGCCCTCCTGGAAGATGGGGCAAGATGGGGTTGGCCTGCAAAGGAGCATCTGTGGAATGATGTGAAAATCACATAGGCTTACAAGCGCCCCATGGTGCTGCTGTTGGGAGGCTGCCTCTGCTCAGCTTCACCTCCACCCCCTAAGGCTGTGACGCTGAAAAAACCCCATCTGCCACAGCCCTCAAACCGGCCACCTCCCCAAGGCCCCACCATCAGACAAATGCCCCAGCAATACAGGCTGGGCTTTCTCATTCCTCCATGGCCACCCAGCTTCCCCCAGCCTAAACCCAGGCCTGGAATCCTCCCATCTCTGCCGCTGGTCCCAGCTAGGGCAGACTCACTGAATCCACTGCATTTTCCTACGTGTGGACTCACCCTTACTCAACAATTGACTCAATGCGTCTCCTCTAGTTGGGAGTAACCCACAGGATCCCAGCTCATTTGCTCATCATCCCACTATGCAGCTACAGTCCCATTCAGTTTTGGTAGGCAAGACAAATGCCTCAGCTGAGACATCTTGAATTCTAAGTGTCTGCTTTTTGCACCAGGACTAAGGAGATGGAGTTCTACTTAGGAAGTACATCCTGGAAGGCTGAAATCTATGCAACCTTGAACTACGAAACCCATACGCAAATACACAGAATACCATCTTCATCCGGATACACGTAAACACATTTGCTTGTTTGAATACATAAATAAAAAAGGAAGGAAGGAAGGAAGGAAGGAAGGAAGGAAGGAAGGAAGGAAGGAAGGAGGGAAGGAAGGAAGGAAGGAAAAATGCAAGAAAGCAAAAGAACTGTTTGTTTTAAAAGAAAAATCTATTTTTTGCAATATGCTGCCTTTCTGCCAGTAAATGGCTACCTCATAAAATCAAACAAAAATGAGCACAAGAATAATTCCCCCCCACACACACAAAAAAAGACATTACAGCATATTGACCAAAATACCAACATTAACCTAGCAAAGCTCCTGAAGAAAACACCCATTTGAAGAGCCAAAGACCTATCTCAGAAAAGGAGTTTCTATGATCCTGATACGAGCGGCCGTCCTTCCCCCATCACCCACTGCACAAGCAGCAAGTGGAAGAACAAGCTTTAAGGTTTTGGCCAGGAATGCAGGATCCTAACAGAGGCTACGTGTCGCAGGGTGACAAGGCTTCTGTTGTGAACAGTTGTTCCTGAGCAGAGTAAGATGGCGCAAGATCTTCTTGACCCTAAAAGTGATAAAAAAGTTTGAGGCCACGGTATCTGAAAGACCAATGTCCCCTCACACATGAGCCTGTCCCAAATCTAAGACCAACACGGGAGGCCCAAGCAAGCGGTGATGCTAGGCTGATGAACACACGGGACAGGGACTTCTCCACAGCGGTATGACGACCGCAGAACTCCCTCTTGGGGAAGATCAGGCTGGTTTCATCCCTTCTGGGTTTCCACCGGCCAGTAAAGGCTGTGCTGTTTCTCAGGGAGCTCAGAAAATTGGGGATGCCCACTCCAGTTGTTTGTTGAACTACCTGTCTGGTTTTAGAAATGTTTATATAGAGAAATCTGAACTGTTTTTAAATGGTTTCTGCAGTAACCACAAGACGACTGCATTATTATTCCATCCAAGCAAAGCCATGCCCAAAATTGTTCAATAAAAACTTCAACCATAGAGGGAGAGAGAGAAATACCAGACAGCCGAGATGGGTTCAGGAAAGAAAGAGGCACTAGGGACCATACTGCAAACATACTTTGGAAAATGGAGCACACCAAAGAATTTCAGAAGAAAAATCAGCCTTATAGATTATACCAAAGCCTTTGATTCTGCAGATCATGAAAAACTATAGATTGCTCTTAAAGAAATGGGTGTGCCACAACAGTTGATTGTCCTGATGTGTACACGAGGCTACCATCAAGACCGAATATGGAGAAAGAGAATAGTTCCCAATTGACAAAGGGGTCAGGCAGTGCTCCATTCTGTCACCCTGTCTGTTTAACTCATACACTGTGTCATACATAAAGCAGGATTAGACTCAGAGGAAGGAGGCGTGAAAATTGGAGGAAGGAACAGCAACAATTTAAGATATGCAGATAACGCCGTACCACTAGCAGAAAAGAGCACAGACCTGGAACAATTGCTGAAGAAAGTCAAGGCAGAAAGTGCAAAGGCAGGTTTAAAGCTGAAGATTAAGAAAACAAAAAAATTGAACAGAGATTATTTACACAGCTTTAAAGCAAATAATGAAGACCTTGTTTAAATATTTGAAGGGATGTCACGTTGAAGATGGAGCAAGTTTGCTTTCTGCTGCTCCACAGACTAGGACAAGGAGCAGTGGATTAAAGCTGCAGGAAAGGAGATTCCACTTGAACCTCAGAAAGAACTTCCTGACAGTCAGGGCTGTCCAGCAGTGGAATAGGCTGCCTCGGAGTGTGGTGGAGTCTCCTCCTTCCTTGGAGGTTTTTAAGCAGAGGCTGGATGGCCATCTGTTGGGAATGCTTTGATCGGTGTTCCTGCATGGCAGGGGGTTGGACTGGATGGCCCCTGGAGTCTCTTCCAACTCTCATTCAGGTGGTTTAAAGGGATCTCAGTGAGGAGGCAGCAGGCCACAGGGTGAGAAGGCCAAGCCACCTGAAGACCGGATGATCTGCAACTCGCTGAATGACTGAAACCAGGGAAAGTGGGGCCCAGGGCCATTTCACACTACACTGCTATGGTGCAAAGATACCCCATTAGCCACCATAATTGCCCACCCCCAGAGAATCCCTGGATCTGTTTAGTTTAGGGGGGGCACTTAGGATGATCCTCAGCCAGAAGGCTCCAGGGCCTCACCAAAGTATGCATTCTGAGGATTCCAGAGGATACAGCCACAGCCATGAGAGTAGAATCACAGGGTTATAAGTGTGCCGTAGGAGCAGTCCCCATGCGAGCAGCAGGGCAGCTGTCAAAATCACTGAAGAGGAAGCAGTAATGCTGGGCATCAGAAGCAAAGGAGGAGAAATCCTTAATTCCGTTAGGATATCTGTGCATTCTTTGGAATCCTCCTTCCACAGGACCCAAACTGCTTTATCCTCTCCAGCCCCAGACACTGGCTGTCCATTTCTGCTTCTCTCCCTCTCTTTAGCTAGTAAGAGGAGTGCAAGTGCCACAATCCGTATTTCTCCTGCGTCAACTTGGCAAGATTTCAGAAGCCTCAAAGAGGATTCCTGGACATCAAGGACGCCAAAGGTGCTGGATCTGCGCAGCCACCAACCAACCACCTCGTATTTTCCCACCAATGTTTCCTGCTGTGCAAACCTCAGCTGCCAGGCAATATCGTACAGGTTAAGTGTCCTCTATCCAAGATGCCTGGAACCAGGCCTGTATTTCACATTCTGGAATGCCGTATGTTTTTGGAATAGCCTTGCTTCTTGTTCGTTCACTACTTGTGTTGTTTGTAAGATGTGAGGCTGGAGGGAGACTGAGGATCTGTGAAATGGTGGGAATCCAAGCTCAGCATGAATCCAAGCCTCCTCCTTCTCTTTCTTTTTGCCACCAGCGGCCCACTTCTGCCTTTGAGGGGGTGGCTGCAGCACTCCTCAGACCTCAGAGACGAATGAGGAGGAACACTTCATCTGCTGCCTTGAAGGCAGAAACAGGGGCTGGCTGGTGGCAAAACAAGAGAGACTGGGGATCCAAGAGATAAGCAAGCAGGAGTGCCACAGCCAACACCTCAAAGGCAGGTGGTAGGGAGCAAGAAGTTTCAGGTTTTAGAGGTTTTCAGAGTTCAGATTTCCAGATGCGGGGGGCTCAACCAGGGTAAGCCTCCCATGCTGAGGCATTCCTGTCTTTCCTCAGAACGCTTTGCAAGAACACCTCAGGGCCTTACAGCCTCCCACCCTCACCCTGCTGTGAGCCAGCGGCGGATGCCTCTGATGCCCAGAACCAAAGGAGGGGAGAGGCTACCTGGCCACTCCACCTGGGAGCCTGTCAGGCTCAGCATCAGAAATCTACTCAGGCTGTGGGAGAGCAACTCTTCCTGATTGTGCTAGGGAACTCGTGGCACTTGTCCGGGGCTTTCTTTTCTTTCTGTCTGTTCTCCAGGTTCAGCCTCGGGACCCAAAGCCTCCTGCCCAGCCTGTCTATCAGCACGGGAGAAAATGCAGGTCTGTGGAACCGGGAGCATTCCGTGTGCATCCTGGGGAGAAACTGGGTCATGGGGTCAAGCAAGCCCAGGGTTGGTTGGAAGGGCATGGAGGAGCAGGGGTGGAGGAGACATTAAAGTGCTGGCCGCCACTGTCCAGATTTCCAGAGCCAGGCGGTCCGCAGGCGGTTATCGCTGGTGGCTGACACTCTGTCCTTCTAATGGCTTTTCCTGTGTCCTTATCAAGGCAGCGCACAAAGCGTCTCCCTCTGGCCTTTCCCTATGATCTCAGCCCCGTGTTTACAGCTATCTCCTCCACCAGGCACCGCTGGGTCAGCCAAGTCAGGAGAGATGGAGACAGGCCAGGGCAGGCTGATGGGGTGCCAGAGGTGGAAGGAGGCAAGACCAGAGGCTTCTGAGTAGAGGAGGAGGGGCAGCAGCAGCTTTGCTCTCTGATTCCGCTCTTCTAAAAACAAGGGACAGAAACAGCCACCTAACATTTGCAACTGCATTCACTGAAACATGTACTTCACAAAGCAGCCACAGCATGGAAACATCTCTGGGCCCAACTCTGGGCACAACGGAGAGCCCTCCCAGCCCACCGGACATTTTCTCTCTGACCTTCCCAACCACACTCCCTCCGACATAGAGATGTTGCAAGGATCCTTGGGAATCCAAATACGGCACACCGCAGCATCTACCCTGTTTCAGGCTGCAGAAGGCAAATAATGGGCCATACAGGAGAGGGGTGTTGCCAAGAGGGGTTCCCCTTTGGATCCAGCGGCACAGCTGCACGACTACCAGAGAGGCACAGCACTCCGGCCTTTTCCAACAGCAGCAGCATTGGGGCTCTCGGCAAGAAAGACAAATGCCCCACGACGGATGGCTTCTTTCACTGCTCTCAGGCTGCTGCGTCTGGCCCCTTTCCTTCTCAAAAGTAAACCCATTTGAAGAGTGGGGCTCCAAGGCAGAGGCTGACATGCTGTGGGGAAGCCCAGAGAAACCCTGCCTCAAAGGGGATCTGGCTGTGTCAGGCCCATCCGCTTTGCCCAAGGAATTCTGAGCAGCAGGCTCCTCTTCTAAAGCAGAGGGTCTTCACCTCTGGTCTCCACCCATTTGGGTCTTCAGCTCCTAGAATCCCTCCATACTGGACAGGCTGGGACTTTGAAGAGGCCATGTCCCAAGACGCAAGAACTGCTCCTCTAAAGACTACACTAGGGGTGCCCAGGAATGGCTACAGGCCACCTGAGACTTTTCCCAACCAGAATGGCTCCAAAGTACGAAACCCGCATCCACTTGTGACCCCCTCCTCCCCTTCACTCTCACAGGCTGCACCCCTTCTGCACAGAGCAAGGGCTAAGCAGGAGCCACCAGGGCTGTCTGCTCTGGCACTGCCATTGCTGGCACTTTGGAGTGGTGGGCCTGTGAGGAGCATCTTTTCTTTGAAGCTGCCTTGCTGTTGTTGTGTGCCTTCAAGTTGTTTCTGACCGATAATGACTGTAAGGCAAACCTACAGTGGGGTTTTCTTGGTGATATTTGTTCAGAGGGAGTTTGCCCTTACTTGGGGTTGAGAGAGTGTGACTTGCCAAGGGTCACTCAGTGAGTTCCCATGGCCGAGTGGGGGTTCCCACCCTGGTCTCCAGAGTTGCCACTCATCACTCAAACCACTACGGTACACTAAGCTGACTTAGTGGCATACAAAACCAGCAGCAATCTGACCTCAGTATATTCAGTCTGGCCGCCTTAACTAATGGAGGGGAAGGATGTTAGGAACAACAACCAAAAGCCCTGGGGAGACAGGAAGGAACGGAGAGCAAAGAGAGAGCAGGCACAGCACGGAGAAGACCCCAGCTCTGGAGGCAGTAAGGGCCAGGGCAGGAAGGCTTTAGCTGGGAAGCAGTTGAGGGTCTCATTTAAGCCTCTGCAAAAGTTACCAACCGTTCCAACGCTGCTGTTTTTCTGGTCAGCGTGCTGCAAATGACAGAGGCATCTCCTCGACCTCCATCAGCTCCTTAGGAAGTGGGAGCCCATCTTGCTAAAGGTCGTCACCACCTGCACGTGCCCCCGTTCTGGGAGGGAGCCATCAGCTAGGTCTGGCTCTTTGGAGTAGGACTCTCCAGGGTCAGCTGCGGCAAAGATGAGCCAAGCTACACTTGGTGAGCTGCTGCTGGGCAGGTGCCACACATACGCCAGCTGCTGAAGCAGCTGCTTTTTTAGCCACGACAAGAGTCGGCAATGCATCAACTGCATCCTTCTCCTATTAGCCTTTACTGTGTTCACGTTACGTTTCACCTCAATGCAACTAAGTCATCACACAAGCCTGTCCCACATATATTCATGTGATCACCAAACATCACACTCAATTCTGCCACATCGGCAGGTCTTCCTTTCTTGCAGTGACTGCAAATCAGTCCATGTTCTCCCAAAACAAACCCCAACAACTTGGCCTTCCTCCTTAAAGTGTGTCCAATTAGATTTGGGAGCCTATGGGAGTCTGTCTGGGCCTGGCTTGGCTGCCCAGGAGACTGGTGTTAGGCTCCGTTACGCCCAGTTCTTTAATGGACAAGTGGATTGTGATTCATGACCACATTGCCATTTTCCATATCCCTCTAAAGTCTGAGGAAAAGTTTCCCTATGTACATGAAGGACTCTACACATCTAACACACCTCCTTTCCACAAAGAGCTATTCCCTGCGTGACCCCACAACTAACCCCGAGATTACTGCTGAGGAAACATAAGGGGGGACAAGTTCTCTGGCTTTGGTCTGAAGCCTTTCTTTATTGTTCTCCTGTGCTTTCAAGTTGATTGCAACTTATGGTGACCCCATCCTAGGTTTTTCTTGGCAAGATTTATTCAGAGGAGGTTTGCCACGGGACTTCTCTTAGGCTGAGAGAGTGTAGCTTCTTCTGGTCTCCCACTCAAACCATGATTCCATGCCGGTCTCAGGATTTCTTCAGAGAGGGTTTGCCACAATTATCTTCCTCTGAGGCCCAGAAAGTGTGACTTGCCCAAGGCTACCTACTGAGTTTCTGCATCTGATTACAAATTCACCCCCTCATTTTCCAGAGTGCTTACCCAGCACTCAAACCACTCCACTCCACTGATTCTCCAAGGCGTCTCTGAATCCCCCCTTTCTCCCAAAGAAATGGGGAGGGGGCTGCACTGGGCATGACGCTGCTTTTTCAGTAAGATCTTCATTTGTTGTTTCCCTGCAACCAAGTAACCCCTGAAGGGGAACATTTTCCTTCTCTTCCCCTCTGGAAGACACACGGACGCACGCACGCACGCACACGCACGCACACCCTTTGCTGGGGTCTGCTGTTCCAGAGCCCACCAGCGTCCAGTCCCCATTCACCACAAAGCGACCCCGGTTTGCTCCCTTTCTCGCTCGCCTGCCCTTCCTGCCAGAGTTCAGCACTTCCTGGAAAGTTCTCGGTGCCTCCTCTTCCTCCTCCTCCGTTGTTTGATCCGGGGCTTGCTTTGCCTCCGGAGGGGCTGACGGAGGGATGGACGGAGGGATGGACAGAAGGATTTACAGGTGCCTGGCCCCGTCTCCAAGACCGTGACCGCGGGTTGACCTTGTGTTACAATATGTGAACTCCTGCCCTGCTGATAAGGAGGACTGGCAGGGAGAGAAGCAGGGTTTTTTCTCAAATAATCCTTTGGGAACTTATAAGCTGCTCAGCCATAAAAGTGAGGTGACAGGAAGGTCGGGTTCACTAAAAATAATAAATACGGCGGTATTTATTCAAAGTGGGCCTTTTCAACTGCGGGCCAAGCACTTAGATAACGCCATTGTAAATGACAAATATTAGCATTTTTTTGAGCTATTACATTATGATCCTTCCGGCCGAAGGCGACATGAATGTTTTCTCTGGTGCCCGCCAGGCCGCTGACACAGCGCGCGTTCCAAGAGCCAAAAAGCCTATTCAGGAATCAGCCACGGGTCAGGGCAAAGGGGCCGTTTGCTGCTGGGTCCCTCAGAGGTCAGGGCCACTTTCTGTGCGTGTGTGTGTGCACACAGATGCACATGCGTGGAACACACACCATGCAAAAGCCTCACTCCACTCAGTTTACAGCCCTGGCCTTCCCATCCAGCACTGCTTCCTGGCTGCTACATTTCTCATCCTCAGTTCTTAGGAGGTACACCGGGATGATCCCAAAGAAGCAGAACAGGGAGCCTAGGGAGAGGACAGAGGTACTCTCAGGGACACATCCAAAAAACATTGGAGGTCACCTGCCCAGCCTGAGCCACAGGCGTTAAAGAAAGGACAGCACTTCCAGGTGAGGTGAACCACCAAGTTGTACATTTTAACACCAGAAGAAGAGAGATATGGGATGTTATGCGGATAAAGCAAGCAGGGGGCTCAAAATCCACCACCCCCGCCACAGGACATCTAGCTAAATGCTGAAGACACAAGGCAGCCACACTAAAAAGAGCCAGAGCGAGACACGTGCAATTGAGCCTCACAGCCCATCGCCAGAACCATGGCACAGGCTAGCCATGTGTTTGCTCACTGGCATTACAAGGGGTATTCTGCCTTTTGCACAATCCAAACAGGTACAGGGAAACAGAATGCCCAGAAAGATGCAACAAGCAACGGGGCACAGCTCAGACTCCAGAGAGGCAAACGGACACAGTGGCCTGCCTCCTACTGTTGGTCCCCACCAGAGAAGAGCCTTGGAATTAATGGGGATTCCCCACTGTGTTGACTCCCCACTCAGCCACTGACTGAATGGGTCTGTAGCTGCTGAAACAAACCCACAGGATTCTGGCACATACACTTTGTGCGACCCCAGGGAGGAACACCATGGCCTAGAGGGCCTGATTCACTCAAAGGAGTGAGCTCAGCATCAACCACAAGCAGGGAGGAACACCACTCAACATCCCCTCTGGCTGGCTAAGTATATCCAGGTCCCAGCTGGACAGGTTGGATCCTGCAATCTCCTCTGTTCCTGACCAGGTACAGTGATGACGCTAGAGGACTGTGAAGATGTGGGTGCCCTAGGCTTCAATTACGTGCAACATCTGCCTCTCTCATCTCTTTTGAGATCTTCAACTGAACGTTTACACCATGTATGGTGCACTTATTAAATTTTCACATTTATCCTTTCTATAATTTCTGCTGCTTCCCTGTCAGTGCAGGGATTGCGGGGATGAGAAAGTTGGTGAAAGAAAGAGCAATCGGTAGTTGAAATAAACCTGAGTGCACCCACCCCCAGAGCGGGGACAATAATTAAGAGCCAGGGAAGGGTTACAATGATATCGTGAGAGGTTGTTTGGCTTAAATGATCTTCTGGGGAGGAGAAATGCCTTTGAAGAATGTGTCAGACTGCAATGCTTGCCTTCTGGCAGTAAAGCAAGAAGACAACCAACAGGAGAACTTTGCATCTGTGTTGTGACAGGAGAGTAAAGGGAATTATTGTAATTGCTTCTAGGAAGCTGATATCAGAAACACAGCCAGCCCAAGGAATTCTGGCTCTGCTCTGTTTCGATCTAGCACTACCCAACCAGCCCACTGCCCAAAAATCTGTTTGGTTGTCTTGCCGCCTTTCCAGAGCCTTTCTCTTCTCTCTCACCACCTCCAGCTATCCCTTGTCAGAGACTCCTGTTTTATACCCCATGGAACATCTGCATATACCATTCTGTGTGAGAGAAACAGGCTGGTTCTCCATGACCATTTTGAAGAATCAAGGCCAACTTCAAACCTTCCTGAAATAGCTACAGAACGGAGGAGAGATGCCAGCTCACTTACCAGGACTGAGTAGATGTGCAAACAACGGTAAACCGGTGAGAAGTCCACCAGATCCTGGGCACCAGGCACCTAGGAGGAGAGCAACACAAACTCATGGGATCACCTTCAAACACAGAGAGGCCACTATCCACAAAACAACACCCACTGCATTCAAAAGGACCCAAGGCAAGGGCTTGAAGCAGGACCACAGCAAGGGAGCAGAGGGACTAGGAAAGAGGGGCAACTCTTTCTTCAAGGGAAAGGGGTAAGTGGGCCCCCATCTGCCCCCCAGGACCACATGCTGCCAGCATCCAGAGCACTCTCAGAGTGTGGGGGACCATTTCACTGTGCTTTTGACCTCCCCCACCCCAGGCTGTTTTACGTCCAGGAGAGGTCTTTTTTAAAAGTGACATCTGCTTTATGTCTTGCTTCAAAGAAAATCTTTCCTGGGTTTAAAACAGTCACATAGCAAAAGTGCTGCCCCACCATTCCCACAACAGGGTGCAGGGGCATTTAGAATATTCTGTTTTAAAACTGGGAGGGCGTTTGGTTAAAGGTTGTGTGCATCCCCACTGGACCCTGGCTACTGGCCCACCCCTGCTCCAAGAAGCATCATGAGCCCAAACATCATGGGTCATCATTTCCAGAAATAATAGCTGGTCTTGCTTCTTGCTTTGTCTGCAACATCCTTCATTGAGCCTCTCTTCACCGCTCATCAGTCTGGGAGCCTGGCCAGTGCTTCTGAAATGGGAAAACTCTGGTACGGTGGAAGGAAGAGCTCTCCTCTTGGCAATTCTTTGAGCTGTCATGTTGGTTTGCTCCCCTCTTCCACTGTGTGAAGACTTTCTGTGGCTCTGGAGGCTTCTGGCTTGATTGCACGCTTTCTTTCCCCTCCCCTGGGTATGACCGGAAGAACTGCCACCCCTTTATTTTGCCTCTGCGGGTTTAGGACTGCTTTTACAACACTTTGTTCTTAATGCATCCATGAGCCTCCTTGAGCAGTCTGTATTCAGAGCAGGAAAGTGAGATAAAAGCCCAGTGAAGAAAGCTGATGGGAAGGGAATAAAACCATTTGAGACGTGGTGCTGGAGAAGAGCTCTACAGGTACCCTGGACTGCTAAAAGGACAAACGAATGGGACCCACAGCAAAGCAGGTCTGAGCTCTCCCTAGAAGCCAAGGTGACTAAACTGACGCTGCTGCTCTCTGGACATCTCATTAAACAATGTGTCTCTTTGGAAAAGGCAATAATGCTGGATAGACTAGAAGGCAGCCAGGAAAGAGGGAGACGGCACTGCAGAGGATGGACTCTACCAGAGAAGATCTGCCTGCTGCCCTGACTTTGCAAGACCTGAACTGTTGATGACCAAGACTCACAGAAACCTCCCACTCAGAGGGCTGCCATAATTGAAGCTGACTTGCCAGCACATTAAAAACAACCACCACCAAGTGATGTACGGATGGCATCTAAGCCCAAATAAGCTGTTTCAAATGCTCAATGTGGGGGGGGGCAAGAAGGGCTCCTATTTCCCCGCATGGCAGAAGGAGGCTGGACTCAATGGCCCTTGTGGTCTCTTCCAGCTCTACGATTCTATGATTCCATAAGTGGTGGACAAAAAGGATGCAAAAAGTTATTTCTCTAAGATTTACATGTTACTCCGGGGAAAAAAAGGTGTATTTTGTAATGTCACCAGAAACATTTTTGCTGGGAATTATGGATAGCCAATATGGATTACTTCTTTGTTATATAATAACAACAGCAAGAACACCGTTTGCTCAAACCCAGAAATGGATAGAAGCACCAATGACAGAAGAATGGATTGTGAAGGTTGCTGAGTTAGCCCAAATGACCAAACTAACGTGGGTTAGACTGGACACTGTTTATGGACCTTTTCAGCAATAAAAAAAAAATCTAACAACGTAATAATCTGTGGCTATGGTCACTAGTAATTCTAGTAAGATTAATTTAGTTGGATCTGTAATGGTAGAATAATTTTTTTCCCCCTTTCATGACAGTTTGGCTGGGTGGGGAGGTCAGGTCTTTTTTGTGTTTGTGTAAGTGAGTGTTCAGTGCTTTAGTACTGTGTTTTAGTTTTAACTTGATTTTAGGGAGGGTCTTCCCCCTTTTCTTTCTTCTTTCTGCCATTTCTTTTTCTGAACGCATACCACTTTGGTTGTGAATTAGATCGTTTGTGTTAAAATTGATAAATAAATAATTTTAACAAAAACCAAACAAGTAGAAATGCACACATGAAGCTGAGTTGTTCTAACGTCTAGTTCCCCTTCGTGCCATTTTGTCTCCTTCGACTGGCATCAGCTTCGCAAGGTCTGTACAGTCCCCAGAAGGTCTTTCAAGGGAGGTTCTGGGGATCCAAGCTGGGATCCTCCCCACCCAGGGCAGCATCCTGCCAAGGAGATTGGGGCTTCACCCCAAAGCCCTTTAACGTGGCCGACACTTTTGCCTCTGCCAAGTGCCTGACTTTCAGTGAGGCCAGACTTCTCAGAGATTCAAAGCAGGGCCTTTGCAATGGCTGCCCCGGCTCTGAATAAAGGCTAAGCCCAAACAATTGTCCCTCCAGCCCACATTTCTGGCTTCTGGGAAGGGCCCCCTACTCAGGAATGCCTTTGGCTCCAGGAAGGAAGGAAGGGGCTATGACATTGGCGCTGGTGCTGCTTCTTTTTGCCTCTATGACTCCACCTTTGCAAGAAAACACTTTCCTTGTTTTGCTGTGCGAAAGTATTTTAAGCGAGGGCAGAGAAACGCCTTGAGGAACCGAGCCTTCCGGGGATGGGCTGCAGCCACGTGGCACACGCCAAAGGTCTTGGGATACAATCCCTGGCCAACCCTGTTAGGGCCGACAGAGGCCGCTCTCTCCACCCAAAGTCCAAGAGGGGAACCGCCATGACTGAGACGGATGTAGGATCTGACTGGGGATAAAGCAGCTTCCCGTGCGGCTCTACCGCACAGACGGGTTGTAGATGCTTAAATCCCTGCCTGGGATCATCCAGCAGACACCAACTTGATTCTCTGCTTTTCTAAAGATGCCCCAAAGACACTTCACTTGGGCACGCTACCCCTCCCCTTGACAAAAGCGAACAGAGATTCCTCTAAAGAGGAGGGTGACCAAAAGGGTCAAAGGCCTGGAAACCATGAAGCCCTAGGAAGAGCAGCTTAGGGAGCTGGGCCAGTTCAGCCTGGAGAAGAGAAGTTTGAGGGGGAACATGATAGCCATGTTTACATATTTGCAGGGATGTCATATGGAAGAAGATTGGGCAAGCTTGCTCTCTGCTGCTCCAGACAGCAGGACACTATGGAGCAATGGCTTCTAACTCCAGGAAAAGAGAGTCCACCTAAGCCTTTGGAAGAACTTCCTGGCAGTAAAAACAGCTGAACAGTTAGATACACTGCTCTCTTGGTGGAGTGTGGTGGAGTCTCCTCCTTCTTTGGAGGGTTTTTAAAGAGAGGCTCGATTGCCATCTGTCCAAGGGAGGGCTTTGACGGTGTCTTCTTAGATGGCAGAAGGGAGCTGGACGGGATGGTCCTTGGGGTCTCTTCCAACTTTGTCATTCTATGAATCTAAATGGGTGCAGTCTCCCACCTGCCGCACGGCTTCTGCCTCCGTCAGCCTCAGTTCCACCAACAGGTTCCCACCACACCAGCCAGTCTTAGTCCCACCTTTTCCTGCATGTGTGATTCCCCCTTTATCAGCTGCTCTGTGGCTGAAAATACCACAGCCAATCCTGCCTTGAGCTTCACCCCGTTCTCTGTGTCCCTCCCTGCCTGCTGTTGTGAGAGATTAGGATTTGTCTTTGGAGAGGAGAAATCCCCTTGCAGATGCAGAGCTGCCACCCCCTGTCTAGAGCCACAAGAGCAGGGTGCAGGGTAAACCGGAGTGGCCCCCACCTCCTCCTTCACATCCTCTACCCCTCCAAGATTAGTCAGACCTTTTACACCCCTCTCTGGAGCTGCCCTTAGAGAGGAGGGCTCTACAGCAGCTGCTCTCAAAGCTACCAGCAGACCTGAGCTGGCCCTATGAACACTGCAGCAGCCTTATGCTTCCAGCTTATCTGTTTTCAGTGTGATAAGTACGTTATTCACATTGAGGGGAAAAAAAGAAAAAAAAGGCTTCACAGGAGCATAGGAAATAACCTTTGGACAGCTAGTTAGACTCTACGGCCATCCAGTTCAGTAGTTTCTACTGCAACGGAGGTTGTGCTCAGTTCTCTTAAGGGGAGGTGACAAGAAGTGAACCTGGGTTCTTCAGGGTACACAGAAGGTACCCTACCAATGAAGTGCGGTCCATCGCCATGACCCTGGAGTATTTCCTCGGAGGCTGTTCTCTCTGTTCAGCCACACAGGGTTACACCATTCACGTTTCCTTGTCCAAACCTCTGCACATTGCTGTTGTTGGTTTTGTGATGGAAACAGCCTTGAGGACTCAAGCAGATGACCTTCACCAGGAGGCAGATATGGGGCAGGGGGAGAACCTGTCTCCTCACTGGTTCCGCTAGGCCCCTCCTTAGCTTTCAATGCAAGGACCACGCTGCCTCCCAAGGCTTCAAATTCTCCCCTGCAGACAGAACACAGGTGGTAGTGATGCCATGGTGGGACCCGTGGGACCCCTTGGCCTTCAGCTTATCATTCCAGCAGTGGTCCAGGTCTCTCATCCTCTGTGCTCCTTAACACAACCCAGTGAGAGAGACAATCCAGAGAAGAGGAGAGGGGTTTCCATCAGCACCTAGAGATACTCTGCTTTCTCTCTTTTTCCTTTTGCATTCCAGGAAGGCAGGAGAGGGCCTCAATCAGTGTTCAGTGCCCGTGAGGGGCTGGAGTGATCAAACAGAAATCAGGTGCAGAAAAGGCAGAGACGCTCCTGGTCCAGGGACAGGACATCAGTGCGTACTGGACGGGACTACCATTCCCCGACCCCACCCCACCCCAACCTGGAGAGCAGGGCTGCAGGCTGCAAGGCCCCCTGGAACCAGCCTTGCTCCTGGAGGGGTGCTCAGACGTCAGCTATGGCCAGGAAAGGCAAAGTGGGGAGTCTCCACACAGAACCCAGGCCACTCTGGTCACTATCAAGGAACACAAGGGGCTTCTCCATGACAGCTCCCTCTCAGTGGAACTCCCCACCTCAAGAGTTGAGGTTTCCCTTCTCAGTGCGTTTGATCTGAAAGTGATGAGAATCAGATGTTCCTTAATTTATCTTAACACCCTTTGGCTTCCTGTCATTTGGGGGGGGTTGGGGGAGAAAAGGGGATTCACCCAGTGGGTTTCCACGGCTGAGTGAGGATTTGAACCCTTGTCCCCTGGAGTCCAAGTCCAAAACTCAAACCCCCACGCGACATTGGCTCTGTTTTACACAACCCATTAGTGTTCCTTTCCTCCCTGTGTTGGTTTTGGAGTCACGTGAGCCCCTCTGCCATGTGGGAATCCATGGCTTATGCAGTCTTCCACTGAAAGACCTCCAAATCTGGACAGTCCATCTCCCTCTGAAGCTGACCATCTCAGTGCTGAACAGGTCATACAGGCAAGAAATACTCCCTCATGTTTAGGTGAAACCTCTTTTCCTTGTAACTTGAATCCAGTGGTTCAT
This sequence comes from Iguana delicatissima, assembly GCA_948472985.1. Taxonomy (NCBI): domain Eukaryota; kingdom Metazoa; phylum Chordata; class Lepidosauria; order Squamata; family Iguanidae; genus Iguana; species Iguana delicatissima. Next base: position 51,313 of record CAOKZL010000705.1, on the reverse strand, counting down.
GTTCTAGTCTCAGGAGCAGCAAAAACGAACTGGCTCCATCGTCTACCCAAGGTCCTTTCAGATACTTAAAAGCTGTCAGGCCACCTCTCAGCCTCCTCTTCTCCCAGTTAAACATCCTGAGCTCCCTCAGCCCTTCTTCAGGAGGTCTGCCTTCCCGGCATGCGAGCCTCTTGGTCACCCAACCTCTGGATGCCTTCCAACCCGTCAGGGGAGGGAGGGGACAGGAGGAGGGCACTGTGATCACCACCCTCTTCTGGCTGGGACTCAGCAGGACCTTGCTCTGCTCAGCCACTAGCCAAGCAGGGGCAGAAAAGGAAGAAAGGAAGCTGACGGAGAGGGGGCTTCTTCCTTCTTGGAAAGGAAAGGTTGGCTGGCAATCCTGGAAAGCCAGGGGCTACAAAGGAAGAGCCCGCTGAGCCCTGGCCTGCCCCCAGCCGCCCCCCCATCCAAAGGCAAGGTATCTCTTCCCAAAAGCACCCTTCCCCTTCCCTCTGTGACCCTTCCTCCCAAGGGATCTGGGTCCTCCAAGCCCTCCCACAGCACCCCTTCCCTGCATTCCAGGTGCTCTTGCCTCTTCGTCCTCCTCTTCGTCTTCCACATCGAGGATGCCAGAATCTTGCTCAGACGTGGGGCTGGTGTTTTTGACCTCTGGGTCCGGACTTGCATACGTGTCTTTCTTCAGTCTTCTACTGCAGGCTTTTGAGGACTGAGACACAACGCCGTCCAGGTTCCTCTGCCGCTGGGCCTGGAGAACCGAAGCAGAGAGAGAAATTAAAGCCCCAACAGCTCCTGGCCTATCCACCTATCCCGCTGGGACTCTGCATTTCCCTGCCTTTCAGTCTCCAGCCTCCCCCGGAGGTTACGGCCTGACTGCCGGTCCCAAATGAAGCAGCCTCCTGGAATTGGGGGAACTCACTGGAACTCACCAACAAAGTCCCCACGGATTCAGTAGCTCAGCTGTCATTTGAGACCAACAAGGGGAGGCAGGCCTTTGCAATGCCACAAGCACTCCCGGGCTGCTCCTTCACAAACGACTTTTCTAAGCCCAGCTGCACCAATGCTGGACCAGAAGCCATGTGGCAGCCGTCACCGGATGCATTAAGGACCGAGAGTTACTTTACTTTTGGATACATTCCTCTTTTCACCCCGTCAATAAAAGCCTTCCACATCTGGGCCCCAGAGGCCCATGAAAGCATTCTTGCGGTACCCTGGGAAAAGTGAATAGTCCACTCTTGATTGACAGCATCTGCAAAACGCATTCTGCCAGCGGACGGAGAGGAGGATACTCCCAGAGCTCCACCTGAGAGAAACAACCTGGTAGGAATACAGGTCCATTATGCACGCGTGCGCACACACACATACACACACATGCCCTGCACTTTTATCACACTTGCTCACAATCCTAACATTTTAATCAGCAGCAAGAACAACGTTGGGGGGGCAACAGGGAGGGAGGCTGCTGGGAGCCGCACTGAGAGCTTCGTGCCCACAACTGTCTGAGCGGCTGAAAAGTGTGCTGCTCAGCCTTCCAATTAAACTGACAGTCTGAAAGGGAGCAGGGATTTTCTTGTTCAATAACACCACACTCATATGACAGGGAGGAAAATCCACCAGCTCCAGAGCAGTGCCTGTGAACTGACAGAAGTTCAGAAGTGACTGGAAGGGAATCAGGAGGCAGACAGTCTTCAAAAGCCGGGCCTGGAGACAGTTGGGGGGGGGCGCCCCAGCTCTTCACAAGAAAGGCAAAATGGAGGCCGACAGCAGGCACGCCGGCCGCCAGAGAGCATCCAAGGCGGCCGCATGGGCACCGGGGAGTTGGGGGAGAAACAGCAAGCGGGGAAGAGTGTTAAGGCTAGGGCGTAAAATTTATGCATGGATGTAGGTAGTTAGGTGTATGTATGTATGTATGTATGTATGTATGTATATACATATATATATATGTATGTAAGAGCCTGTCTTCTCGAGCTGGGAAGCACCGTGCCTTGCAACATAATTAGGAAAAGAGTTACGGCAAAAGCACAATACATTACACACATCGAAACAGATCTTAAATTGATTCTACTGCTAAAATACCAAAACATCCCCCTAATAATAAATTGAGCAGTAAAATATTAAGAAGTTGAGCACCACCCATGTAAAACCTCTGACAGTTACAGTCAGTCAGTTGCCAAAGGTCTGCATCTTCCACCTGCTGGCAGACAGTAGGGCTGCAGAGGGGTTTTCCACACTAGACAATCAGAGCACTCTGATACCACTTTAACTCATCTTGAATACTGTGTCCAGTTCTGGGCACCCCAATTCAACAAGGACGTGGTCAAGCTGGAGCAATTCCAGAGGAGGGCGACCAAAATGGTGAGGGGCCTGGAAGCCATGCCCTATGAGGATAGACTCAGAGAGCTGGGGATATTTAGTCTGCAGAAGAGAAGGCTAAGAGGGGACATGATAGCAATGTTTAAATATTTGAAGGGATGCCATGTAGAGGAGGGAGAGGGCTTGTTTTCTGCTGCTCCAGAGACCAGGACAAGGAGCAATGGATTCAAGCTGCAGGAAAGGAGATTCCACCTGAAACTCAGGAAGAACTTCCTGACAGTAAGGGCTGTCTGGCAGTGGAAGATGCTACCTCGGAGTGTAGTGGAGTCTCCTTCCTTGGAGGTTTTTAAGCAGAGGCTGGATGGCCATCTGTCAAAGGGAGTGCTTTGAGGGTGTTCCTGCATGGCAGGGGGTTGGACAGGATGGCCCCTGTGGTCTCTTCCAACGCTACATTTCTATGATTCTATGATTCCAACACTCATGGCTGTTTCCTGTGGAATCCTGGGATCGGCAGTTTGGTGAGAGAACCTCCAGGACCTTAGTTCAGGAGAGTGTTGGAGAATTCAATGAACCTCACCAAAGTACGAACCCCAGGATTGTCTCAGACAGACTCAACGCGCTTCAAGTGGTATCAAACTGCTAGAGTTGTGCCATGCGGACACACCCTTTTCCTGATCTCCCCGGGAAGGAGCTTTGTAATCTGGGAGCAGCTACTGAGAAGACCCTCTCTCACATCTGCACCAGACATGCCTAAAGGAGAGAACACGGCCTTCCAGATGGATACACAAAGAAACAACGGGTGTCCAAAGGTCCCCGGTGGCCACCAGGCTGCCCGGTTATGCCAGCCACGCTCACTGCCTGCTCACTTGCTGATTCTCCTTCAGGTGCACATGCAGAAACCAGCAAGGCTTGGTGACAGCAGCACAAACGGAAGGAAGAGCTTCCAGTACCTACTCAGCATTTCCCCCGGAGTAAGAGAGGGAAGGACCCCTGCTGCCCAGCCAATGCTTCAGCCAGCCACAGATGGAGAGGAGCAGGGAAATGAGCCACAGCCAAGCAGCGCAAGAGCAAGGGAGGCCCAATCAAAGCCCACAGGTGCCCATCAAGGGCCAGGGGAAATTTGTTGACCCCTGCACTAAAAAAGAGACCAGATCAGGCTGGCTATCCCTGAAACATGGTGCGTGTGTGCACACACACACGGAAACACACTGCTTCAACACAGGCGAGCATCTCACAAGAGCCCCTGCTATTGTGCCGGTCCGTGGCAGAAGCTTGGAGACTGAGAGACAAAGTGGGTTGAGAGCTTTCAGGGACCAGAAAGGTGAAAGGAGAGCCTCTGGACCCCCAGGGGTGTCTTCAACAAACCTTGCCCCAAAACACTGACAGCAAGAACATTTAAACGGTGGCGGGCCAACACAGAATTGTGGCACTGCTTCTTTCAAATTCCATGCTGATCCCTGTGGCTTGATCTATTTGCCTCCAGATCAGGGGCAGCAACTATGCAAATACTGTCGGACTACAACTCCCAGTGTTCCTGAACAAGTGAGGAAGATGCTGGGCCGTAGAGTAGCTGCTCCCGGACTCTGGAACTCTTTCCCTCCCTCTCTCCCTAAATTGGCTAGGAGGGCCTCATTTGTGCTCTCCTTCAATCCGCAGGAAAAATATTTTTGTGCCATCAGGCAAATGCTGTGTGGTTTTGTTCTTAAGGTTTGCATAATCTTTTCAAGCACTTTAGTATTTCTAATATGCAATGTGCTTAACTGCATAAATTGTTCAATTGTTTTTAAGTCTTATGTTTATAATTTTATGAACATTTCGTATCATTTTTAATTTGTCCTGTTTTAAATATGTTGTTAGCTGCTTCAAATCCCATTATTGGGAGAAAGGAAGGCTATAAATGAATGGTGGTGGTGGTGGTGCTGATGATAAGGCTGCTGGGACTTGCAGTCCAACAACATCTGGAAGGCTGCAGGACACTCACCCCTGCTGCTTTTCAGAAGCAGACTAAATGCCTGCAGAGCAAGTATTTCTTTTCAAAATTTAATCCTGAGATATCAGGGGTGAGGAGAGAGAAAGTTCGTAAATGTAAAGATACATCACTAAATACCAAAGTCAGAATCACCCAGGCCCCTGTATTTCTGATTTCTATGTACAGTGAATAAGGCTGACAGAAAGAAGATCAACTCATTCAAAATACATAGCGCCGGAGGAGAGTTCTGTAGATACCGTCAACCTACCAAAGGACAAAGCAGTGGGTTTTATTCCAGACAGAAGCCTTTTCCCTAGAAGCCCACACGACTAAGCCGAGGCTACGGTACTTTGGACATCTGAGACGATAATATGGAAAACTGGAAAAGATGGTAGTGCTGGGAAAATAAGAAAACCCTAGAAGACAAAGAGGGTGTTCCAAGCAGAATGACTTGGCCAAGGGACTCGGGCTTCTGCGCTGAGTTTGCAATACCTGAGCAGGGCTGGAGATGACCTCTTGGAGTTCTCTCCTTCCAAGGGGGACTGTACGTCAAAGTCAACTTGAGGACAAATAACAACAGCAGCAAAGCAGCTGCCAATACAACCCAGGCAAAGGCCAGCCTGCATCTGCCACAGGAAGGCTGGAGGAAGAAAGGAACTTGCATCGCAAGGCAGCAACAACGATTGCACGGAGCCCCCTTCTCGCTGTTACCTGTCGCTTCCCTGCCGGAGTGCCCTGGAGCTCAAGGGATCCTAAGGAGCGCCCTGGCCGCTTTGGGGCCTCGGTCAAAGCAACGCGGGCTTTCTGAGAGTCAGGCAGAGCCGGCAAGAAAGTGGGCTCTGCGTGGGACAGACCCAGGTAGGGACCCTGTGTGACGGCACAGCCCTGACCTCTAGTGGCAGAAAGGAGCAGACTCTCAGCCTCGGATCTTCCGGACACGCACGCCTCCCTCTGTGAAAATGCAGGCATTTGCTCTTCTGTCAGCCTCCCTCCTTGACCTCAGTAGCCAGCCTCAAATCAGAGCAGGGTGGGCTGCTCCAAAGCCTCACTTCACCTCCTCCGGCCCTCCTGCCCTCTTATGCTCTTCCCATTCCAATCCCTTTTTGTTCTTGCTGCCGTGTGCCTTCAGGTTCCTTCCGATTTATGGTGATGGTGGGGCGGACCTATCATGGGGGATTCGTGGCAGGGGAAGAAACCCCCACGGCAGATAGCTACTCACGGGAGTTTTGCCATTGCCCTCCTCTGGTGAAAAGAGAATCAAAGATGTCGTAGAACCATAGAGCTGGAAGAGACCCCCAAGGGCCATCCAGTCCAACCCCCCTCTGCCAGGTAGGAAGCCACCATCAAAGCACTCCCTTTGACAGATGGCCACCCAGCCTCTTTTTAAAAGCCGCCAAAGAAGGAGACTTCCCCACACTCTGTTGAGACAGCAGCATATTCCACTGTCAAATTCCTCTTACCATCAGGAGGTTGCTCCTAATGTTTCGGTGGAACCTCTTTTCCTGTAGTTTGAAGCTATTGCTCCATTGTGTCCTCATCTCTGGAGTGGCAGACAACAAGCTTGCCCCATCCTTCATATGATATCCTTTCAAATATTTAAACATGGCTATAGTGCCCCCTCTTAACCTTCTCTTCTCTGGGCTAAGCATCCCCAGTTCCTTAAGCTAAGAGATTCATGGTTTCCAGAAGAGCGGACCCTCCAGGGCTTCCCGCAGGATTCTTCCTCCCCCTCCTCTGAGAAGCCACTTGGGACTCATTCCGGGGAACTCTTCAGAGCAACCTAGGAAACAGGCTCCTGGTCCACTCTGACAGAGAAGTGGCTCTCCAGGGCCTCAGGTAGGATTCTGCCCAGCAGGCCCGGGAGACCCCAGATACCCTTCCTTCCCGGGTATCCCCCTCGGAAGTAGGAACCAGGCGCAGCCCAGGTCTCGCTTATAGCCAGGCTCAGCTGCATCAAGTGTGGTTACCTAGCACCTGCGGGTAAACCAAAGGCACTGTTGCTTCAAAGGCTGGAAGGGACCCCAGACGGGGGCAAATGCTGGACTCCAGTTGCTTTCCAGGGGCCAACATTCATACATGCTAAAGCCGCACCTCCCTCACTCACCACTCTCACCCACACATCACAAATTCCCAGTTCCAAATTCAGACCTGAATGCCAACTGGAAGATGCAGTTTGAGCGTGAAGCTACCTGGGCACTCCCCCAGAAGGACTGCCAAGGGCACAGAGCTTTCAGCTCCCCTTCATTACCCTCCCAGATCTCCCTGCCAGCCAATGGCACATTTCACTTCTGGTAATTGCTTTGTTCCTCAACGCTTGGGCATTTTTGAAAGGCAGAGAGGGTTCCAGGCGAGAGAGACAGACAGACAGACAGACAGAGAAAATCACCGGGCCCTCCATCATTGTACCAGTTTAGGGCTAGGGTTAGGATTACGGTTAGGGTTCCAGTGCCCAACAAATGCCACTCCCTTCTCATCAGCAGGCACTTCCCCTACACTAACCCCCTCCCATCATAGTTCACAGCACAACAAATGGCCAGGGTCCCAGCAACTTAAAAGTACTTAAAAGCATCTGCTCAATTATTGATTGTGGGGGAGGTTCCAGAGACTCTCCAGAAGGAAGTTAAACTGTAGAGATTGGCTCACCCGCCTCCAAGCAAAGGGTGGGTGGGGCAGGGGAGACATACACCACAACTACAGCTGGAAGAAGCTGGAAGCCGATGTAGGAGATGGAGCGAGCTTGCCCCACGCTTGCTTTATGGAGCCAAATGAAAAGAAAAGAGATTCTACCTAAGCACTGGGGAGAAATTCTTTACTGCAAGGGCTGCTTAACCATGTTCACTGACAAGCTAACAGTTGCTCATTTCAAAGCCCCAGTTGTTTTGATCCAGCTGACTAATAATTTTGGTAAAATAGCTGGGTATTCCATTAACGGGTCCAAGCATACCGTATTTGCCAGCATATAAGATGCACTGGCGTATAAGATGCAGCCCATTTTCAAACAGCATTTTTCAGGAAAAAAAGCAAGTCTTACATGCCAGCAAATAGGGCATTTACAGCATGGCAATTTCGATATTGCCCAAACTGTGTCAATTACCTAGTGACTGATCTCAGATTATTCATCTTAACATAAGTAAGCTGATAAAAGACACTGCAGAAGATTCAGAGAGATGGGCAGGCTTAAAGATGAGTCTGTATAGTAAGGTAAACACGATTAAAATGAATGCTACAACTAGTATTGTTTATGTTATCCGTAGAATTCTGCATATACCTTGCAATTTTGTTCAAACATTAAATGCAATGCTCAGATTTGCAGGGGTGAGGGGTCCACATAGAATTTCACTGACAGGGATGCAAATTCCAATCGAGGAGGGAGGGTTCAGCCTTCCATATCTTATTATTGTTATACTGTATTAATTTTTTTGAAAAACCTACTCAAAGTAAGTAATCCACCATGGTCAGCCTTGGAGTCTTCATTTCTGGAACCTCTATTCAAATAGGCAGTACTTCTCATTTTATAAAACAAGCGAGGGCAGAGTTTTGTTGGAACTGTCTGGGAAATAATGTCTCATCAACTGGGGAAATCCAGATTTGAAAAATTTTATACATACTCTCACTCCACACACACACACACACACGTATATGTTTCTGTTACCTATAAGTAAATATGACATGCAAGGTTTACAGCAAGAATGGAATTGAGAACTGGGATATCCAGTTCCGACTAATCAGTGGTGATCAGGTTAAACATCTGTAACAATTATGGCTCCAGATCTCCAGCTAAATCTTATAGCAGAAATTGCCACAGCACCTGGTCAAGAAAGGGTTTTCTAAATCAGCAAACTGTTAGAGATGTAATACTACTGTTGCTGTGGTTGTTGCTGTTCTTGTTGTGATTCTGCTCCTGCTTCCTTAACGCATAGGTTTGGAGTTGTTTCGAAAATCTCCTTGATATTCAGAGATGTGCATGTTCTGTTGAATTAGGTAACCTGTTTCTTGGAAATCAACAAATGGCCAACAGAAGTGGATTTTTTGTGTCCTTTTGACTGCTAAAAGATTAACGCTTCACTGTGGGGAAGATAATTTTTCTCCACCAGTGATGCAGTGGATAGAAGATTTAACAATGTTTGCAACATTTCAAAGAATGATGTATAGACTAAATTTACAAATGGAGTCCTATTTAAACATTTGGTCAGCTTTTATAGGCGGATGCTCAGGAATGCTTTGATGGGTGTTCCTGCATAGCAGGGGGCTGGACTCGATGGCCCCTGGGGTCTCTTCCAACTTTGTGATTCTCTGATTCTATAGAAAGTTGCAACTAATGTGGTTATTTTTCCCCCTCCTTTGTGCTTTTATTTCCCTGCTTTTGTTATATTGGTACGTTCCTGTATCTAACTGAGATTTCTTCTGAAGGTAAATACATTTAAAAATTTGCGGGGGGAAACTCAAAGGAAAAAAGCCAGTGGAACTGATGACGTCAGAGGGGAATGACCCTCAGTCTTTGAAGGTTTTTAAACAGAGGCTGAGTAGCCACGTCTCAGGAGTGCTGTAGTTGCATTTTCCTACACATTAGGGGGTTGGGTGAGATGGCTCTTGCCGTCCCTTCCACCCCTAGGATTCTACAACTCCAAGCTTTGTAGGGGGAATGCAGTGTTTAACCAGCAAAGAGTATCCCCTCCTTCACTCATTAAGGGTTATTTCTTTTTGGGGGGAGGGTGTCTGGGGAAGGAAGCACATAAAGAAAGAAAAACGACCTGCCCAGCCCGGGCATGTTCCAATCATCCTCTGGCGTTCTGTTTCGCATAAGAGAACCCGGCTGGAGAGGCACACTTGGAAACCACATCAAAGGCCCAGCGATGCTCCATCCCACCCTCCGAAATCTGAGCAACCTGGGGAGGGAGCGGGAGTGCCCAAGAAACCTTTACCTTTTGGTATGGTTTACATGAAAGCCAAAAACTGGATAAAAGCACCCATCTGGCACGCGGAGCCATCAATCTCTCCCCTTTATCGCCCTCTGGAAGGAGTGGGTGTCAGGACAGGCCCACCTGGATCTGGGACCAAGAGCAACAAGAGAGAAAGGTGCCTGGGTCATGGACTTCCCATTCGCCTCCCCTCGGCCCCAAAGGTGGGTCTTTTCACTCCCTCGCAGGGCAGGGCAGGGAAAGCTGGAGGGCAACCTGGGAACGGAAAGAGGAGCCGGAGGCTTTGCAGCTCAAGCTGGAGCATCCGGCAGAGAGCAGACAGTGAACTGGGCAGGCCGAAATCAGCCTGCAAAGGTTTCAGGTGTTGCGGTGTATCTACCTTTCCTTGCCTTTTTCCAGACGCTTTCTCCTGGATTTGCAGCCTCAGGACTATTTCTACAAGACTTCTTTAAAATACACATAACACTCTCACACTCTCTCCCTTCTCCCTCCCTTGTACATGCATGTGCATGGGCACACACACACACACAGAAGGGCTTTCTACTGAGACAACCAAGGCTCAAACACACAGTGCAACGATCCCACTGCCACACAGCAGACCAGATCCAGCTTTGCAACATGATCAGAAAGTCAAATTGGAGTGAACATAGGAAGAGTTGCTCCCATTCTGAACAGGCTACAAGGTGTCATCAGAAAGCATCTCTCACTTAAGCCATTTCCACACTAGCGCTATTATTCCACTTTCAACATCCTATGGAATCCTGGGCTGGCTGGCCCCTCCCGAAACTGCAAACCCCATTCCATAGGATGTTGAAAGTGGAATAATAGCGATATAACAGTCTCATGAGGAAATGGCCTTAGCTGTGCCAGAACCCCACTTTTCACATTCACCCGGAACATTTTCCGAAGTGTTCTGCATGCCTCAAGGGTCGGGAGGGGAAGAGATGAGGGTGTTATATTGGCCGCATCCAATGAGCACTCTGTGGCAACAGCACTCTTTTTATATGTCTATATTGCTTAAAATGAGAAATATGCCATCAAGAAACACCAAATGCAAGCGTTGGAGAGGCAGTGGTGGTGTCGTGGTTTGAGCCTCGGACTAGGACTTTGGAAACAAGGGTTCGCATCTCCACTCAGCCATGGAAATCCACTGGCGTGTCCTTGACCAAGTTACACTCTCTCAGCCTCAGAGGAAGGCAGAGAATAAACCCCGCCAAGAGGACTCTGAGGGTCCATAAATCGGAAATGACTTGAAGGCACATGACAACATTGAGTGTTTCAAATTTATCCAAAGGCCAGGTAAAGCCATAAAGGGAAATAAGATGCAAGAAAAGCCAAAGAAGGTTCTGAATCAGAAGGCCCGATCGAGAGAAGAAGGGGGGAATGTAGGAACCTCTGGTGGTCCAGAGGCAACAAGAAAAATGCAAGAAACAAGGAAACAAGAAAAAGGCTGGTGGTCCAGAGGCAACAAGAAAAATTTCCCTGAAGAGGTTCTTGAACTCTCCCCCGTCCCGCAGACACTCAGCCTGGCTAGATCAGTGCTAACCTGGATGAGCCTGAATGTGCTCCCAGGAGGAGAAGACGGAGAGACGAGGGTCTCACGCTGGAGCCACAGAGGGGCGGGTAAGGGAGAGGACAGGGAGTTCACAGACACCAGAGGGGTCCCAGATCAGCAGTCTGCTTGCCCAGGTCCTGACTGTGAGTGGGGGTCATGCTAAACCCACTGGCCTCTCCCCACCCTTCCTCCCTGCCCAGTCAACCAAAAGCCTCCAAGAACCGGGTCTGATGCAGCAGCTAAAAAAGCCAATGTGATTCTGGCCTGCATCAGTAGGAGTATATTGCCTGGGAGGAGGAAAGGAATAGCACCACTCCATTCTCCTTTGGTCAGACCTCATCTGGAAGACGGTGTCCAGTACTGGGCACCGCGGTTCAAGGAGGACAACCTGGAGTGTGTCCAGAGAAGGGCAATCAAAATGGCAGAAGGCCCGAAAACCATGAATTGCTATAAGGAGCAGCTGAGGGAGCTGGGGATGTTTAGCCTGGAGAAGAGAAGGTTAAGAGGGGACACATTAACCATGTTTAAATATTTGAAGGGATCTCATATGGAGGAAGATGGGGAGAGCTTGTTTTCTGCTGCTCCAGGGACTAGGACATGGAGCAATGGCTTAGGAAAAGCGATTCCACCTAAACATTAGAAAGAACTTCCCAATGGTAGGAGCAGTTTGAATACAGTGGAATAGGCTGCTTCCTGGGAGTGTGGAAGAGTCTCCCTTTTCGGAGGTGTTTAAGGAGAGTCATTCTGTGCTTTGATGCTTAGTTCCAAAAGGAGCTCCCCAGTCCCAGTGCCTCTAGTTTATTTCTCTCTCTCTCTCTCTCACACACACACACACACACACAGATGCACCAATGGCCCCTCCACGCAAGAGGCTGAAGAAGCCAGGCAGGGACACAGCTTGGTTTAATGCCCCGCGCCGGCCGGCCGGCTGCGCTGAGTGCCAGCAAACGCCTCCTTGGCTCTCCTATCGCTTCCACACTCTGCCGCTGCTGCTGCTGCCCCCCATCCCACTGATCCCACCGACAGGCTTTTGCTCTGAACGTGGGCAGCTAATTGGCTCTTTCCTGATGAGCCGGGAGATAAAGAGGGGAGGTGGGAGTGGGAGGGAGGATTTATTGGAGGCAAAGGCTGGCTGGAGCTCTCACCAGGGGTCTGGATGAGTTACGGAGGGTCTGCTGCTGCCACAATTGTTTTATAGGCCCCGCTAATGGACAGAGACACCGAACTTTAAAATACTGTTTCACAATATCCCCTGGAATGGAATACATATTCCTTGGAACGGCTAACGGCCTACAGACTGCAGGCTAGTGATGGGAGGAGGAGGAGAAAGGAGAAAGCTAATAAAAAACGACAGTGTGTTTGGGCCTCTGCCAGAGACGCATTTGAAACTTATAAAATCCCTCCAAGATCAGATGGGGGGGGCTGTTATTACTGCAAGGTGTAAACGCAGCACACTGACACGGCTTCTGGTTTAAGTCTTTCCGCTAAAAGCCAGCCACACATAAAGGCTTATGGCGGGGTGGGGGGTTAGGAGATGGCTTATCAAGCCAGACAATTGTACCGGCAGCAGAGAAGGGGGGAAAGGACATTAAAATGTCCCCTATCAAGTCATGGTGGGGGGAACGGGCAGCAAGAACCTAATTTTTATTTATTGGTTTCCTTTACTGATCTGCCACCTTTCAGAGGAAAGCCTACACATACATACACACACAAAATATTAAACCCACGAAGCCATCTCCTTTCAACTGCAAAATTAAAACAAAACCAGTCCAAAAGCCCTACTCAGTCTACCACAGCAATTCAAATACAACAGATTTAAAATGAAAACTAGCAAGAATTTCAAGTGTTAAATAGCCCATCCCAGGACCTTCATTTCAAGCAAGCTTGTCTGTTTGGACTTCCATTCTTTCCATTCTCTCAGAACTGGGACACAAGGCAGCTTTCGGTCCAAGACTAAACCAAGAGAGGTCTTAAAACCCTTTCAAAAGATAACAAAGAAAACGGGCCAATGTGTCTCTCCTGGGATACCATTTGAGACGTACGGGACTACCAGCAAAAAGTCTCCATCTCTTCTTGTTATGTGTCCCCAAGGCAGCTTTGACTTACGCTGACCTTCTGGACGAGGGGCGTCCTGCAAACTCAGGGCCGTGGCTTCCAATCTGGGCCGCCTTCTCAGCAAGCAACTCCTTCCAGGCCAATCTTAAGACCCAGGGAGGCACTCACGGGTGTGGGCAGTCTTCTTCAACGACCCGAGCCCCCAACCACACGTGGCTTTGCAGGTCAAAGGCATGACATTAAACCGGGACCACAAAGGAACAAACGGCCAGGGGCCCTGCTTTAAGATGCTGGACCCGTCAAAGCTGTGAGACACAGCCTCACACAGAGCATGCAAACCACGTGCCCTGTTCACTGAGTCGGCAACGTGGAGACTGGACACAAGCCTTTGAAACTCCACAGGCAGGTAGGCAGGCAGGCAGGCAGACAAGAGGCTTAAAACAGCTGAGACGCCCCACCTGTTTTCTCCACACCATGCACGTTTTACACTTCCTTCGGGTTCTCCTTTTAGCTGTCTCTTTCACCAAAAAATAAGCTAAGGTGATATCATCTTTCATGCAAAAGGAACTTTCTTATCTGATCCAAGGTGGCCAGGACAACAAGCAGATTTACAGACAACGCAGTTCTGCTTAAAGGGCACCAGTTTTGTATACGGTTTCAGAAATCTGCCCTTCCTAACAGCACAGAATTTGTGCCCCTGGATTCACAGCACAGAATTCAACATTTTCCACAGCCTGGGCCAGAGTTTTCATCAACTCATCCACCATAACCCAAGATCTCTTTTGAATTTAGTGTCTCCAACTCAGAAACCACTCCAAATCCTCCAGCATGCCATGAATGTGTGTCACCCTTTTCCCAACATGGAACCCACGGAGGCTTACCACCAATGAAAAGAAAGTACAGCTAAAATCTCATTATATTGAAGTTAAAACATTCTTGAATAAATTATTTCCTATTAAAAGCACAAAGTTAAAACTGTTTTACAAACAGCACTACACACCCAATGAAAAAGACCCTTCTGGCACAAGAAAGAGCATCCAAATAGAAAGATTTTTGCCTGCCAGCAGAAAGAGGCCATTTCCACACTACACTCTTATAGCACGATTATTCCACTTTCAACCTCCTATGGAATCCTGGGGTTTGCAGTTTCGGCTGGCCCCTCTCAAAACTGCAAACCTCAGGATTCCACAGGAGGTTGAAAGTGGAATAATCGCGCTATAAGAGTGTAGTGTGGAAATGGCCAGAGACAGAGAGAGCAGAGAGGGGGCCAAATGAATCTCCCATGGGAAGAGGGTTGCACAGCCTGGGACTGACCATTGAAAAGGCCCCGTCTCTGTGTCCCCCCGCCAAAACATGCCTGTGATGGTGGTGGGACCGAGAAAAAGCCCACTCCTGAGGGTCTTAAGACTCAGGTCTTCCAAGCAGCCCAGACCCAAGCCATAGCCAAGGGCTTTATCAGTTGTAACCAGAACACTGAACAGAAAGGGGCTGGCAGCCAGTGGAGCTGTCTCCATAAGGAGAATGCATCCTTTCAATTTTTATTTTTTAATTTCTTTTAATTTTTTTGCCCCAGTGTACTTTCCTTTCTCCTGACAATGGACATTTTGTTGCCCACTTGTTGTCCAATCCATAAGGATGTTCTTGGATCTCTTCACCCATAGGAATAATCTGGTACCATCCGCACACCTGGCCACCACGCTGCACTAAATCCTTAATTCCAGATCATTTATGAACTGGAGCCAAAGCTCCTGGGGGGTGGGGGGAATGCCTCCCCTCCTAGTCCTTTTCTTGATAAGAAAGATCCATGCACCCCTTTGCTTCCGGCAGGCCTTCCGCTCTCCTCCTCCTAATCTTCCAAGCGGGCATTTTGTCACTTTTACTTCTATCCTTGCTCTCACCATTTCAGTTTTATTGCTGGATCTACAGTTTTAACCTTTTGACACCATTTTAGGTGATTCATATTTTTCATTGCAAAATCTGTGATCTTTATGGTTTTCTGGTTTATTTTTTTAATGTGTGTGTCTCTCTCTCTCTCTCTGTGTGTGTGTGTGTGTGTGTGTGTAGTTTTAAACCACTCTGAGGGCATTTGCCAGTTGGGTGATGTATCTAAACGTTTTCTAAATTCTCTACACCCTCTTCTTTCACCAGTTGCTGGTCCATAAGAGAAGCCTCTTCCAAATCCACTCTGAGCAAGCGGGCAGGGACCTGCAGCTTGTTTCATTGTTGTACAGTGCCTTGCATGTCTTAGGCAGACCTACAAATAATAAATTTTGTTGATGGATGATGATGATTGCTAAATGTACTCTGGAGCCTTTGATGAGGAACTCTGTCAAAAGCATTTTGGAAGCCTGGGCAGATAATGTCTACCAGATCGTCCTCTCTGCATTTTTGTTGACACTCTGAAACAAACGCTCAGAGTTTGGTGGTGAAGTTGGGCTTCCTTTCAGAGAAATCAAAATGCACACTCTTCCTCTCCTCTTTCTTCTTCTTCTTGACCCTGTATTGTCCACCTAGACTGGGGAAGAGATGCTGAAAATTTTCAAGCCACAGGAGGGAAAAAAAACTATGAGTGTTTTCTTTCCATGGGGGCACAACTTTTTGGAAAACCTAAAAAAATACAGTGTTAACTTTCTTGAGAGACATTCACTTTGTCATTCTGTATGCATATCTTTGTTTGGCATAATATATTCATGTTTGATATATTAAAAGTATAGCTTACTCAGACAACCACTACAAATTGAATCTTTGAAGGGGTTTCTTCCTTTAGGTTTTTGGTACAAACGGAGCTATGAAGTCCTGAATTGAGAAAAGCAGCTCAACGGCAGGAACACAAAATGCATTATGTATTAACTTGGTTTGGCATAAAACTGACACATCTGATATAGTAAAAATGTAGCTTATTCAGAAAGCAATTACGAGATGTACTTGCTTTTTAAAATTTTGTTTTTTATTACAAATGGATCTCCAAAATCCTAAACCATGGGGAACATGTGAACTATAAGAAACCTCTCTGCTTTCACTAGTTTATGAGAAGCAGGGAAATGAAAACAGAAGAAACCATCAACATTAGTAAAAAAGAAATTGTCTCCTCCATTCCTCCATACTGCCAAGCCAACATAAAGCACTCATTCCCACAAAAAGAACTGAGAACAGGAAACCGAGACCAGGAATTGCAATGATGCAAGACACTACACAGTCTTCCTCTCACACAGTCTTACAAAATCCTAGAATCCTAGTGTTGGAAGAGACCCCAAGAGCATCCAGTCCAACCCTCTTCTGCTACGCAGGAAGACACCCTCAAAAGCCCTCCCTTGGACAGGTGGCCATCCAGCCCCTGTGTCATGTACACGACAACTCCAGTCCAGAAAACAGGCTCACAAAACAGGTTTACAAAAGCTTTATTCAGGAACAGGAGGGTCACAGCAGCACATTCTGGCCACCGCCAAGACTACAATAGGATTTACAGTGTTTTATAAGCAGCAACATTACAGATCTGTGCACACAAGCATCCTATTTGACAGCTAATTAAAACAATTCTTTTCCCAGGTTATATACCACCTACCAACAGCATGACTTTCCCTCTCTTATCAAAGTTTGTTGAAACAACATTCCTTTGTTCACAACACACTGTCTTCTTACTCAGCTCCATCATCCCCTTCCAGCCCTTTGTTCAAAGCACTCATGGCCCTACATGGTGTTAAACTTCAAAGGACTACCTGGCACTGGAATACATGACAGGGAGAACAAACCCGACCTGACACTCTGCTTAGAAACTTCCAAAGAAAGAGACTCCACCACACTCCATTGAGGCAGCAGGGGATTCCACTGTCAAACTGCTCTTACCCCCAGAAAGTTCTTCCTGATGTTTAGGTGGAATCTCTTCTCCTGTAGTTTGAAGCCATTGCTCCACAGCATCCCAATCTCTGGAACAGCAGAAAACAGGCTTGCTCCATTCTCCATATGGCACCCCTTCCAATATTTAAACATGGCTATCACGTCCCCTCTTAACCTTTCCTTCTCCAGGCTAAACACGCCCAGCTCCCTCAGCCTCCCCTCATAGCACTTCATGGTTTCCAGGTCTCTGACCATTTTGGTTGTCCTCCTCTGGAAATGCTGCCGCTTGTCCACATCCTTCTTGAATCGTGGTGCCCAGAACTGGACACAGGATTCCAGGTATTCTTTTTGGGGGAGAGGACAAAACAAAGTCTTTTGGGGGAAACGGAACAGACCCTGCGGGCCTCCCCATCTCTACCGAGAGATGCCAGAACCTGAACCTCACCTTGAGTGCTGGCACATGCACAGCATGGGCCTGCCAGTGACCAATGGGGCCTCTCATTCCTCCTATCCCCACTCCTCGCTTTCTCCATGCTCTGCTCACCTCACTTTGGGCCAAGACAACTTCCTCCTCTTCTGGCGACCCCTTCAGAAAGCCCCGGGTGGGATTCTCTCTCCCTTCCTGTGCCTCCTCCACCCTTGGACCTGTCGCTTTCTCACACAGTCATACAGACACTGGGAACCTCTGCAGAGTTTCGAAGTGCCTAATCCTTCAGATATGAATACAAGCCAGTCCAGAACTTCAGGTTCATTTCCTCTTATCCCCAATTTTTACTTTTACTCTTTCGTCACTCCTTTGCCACCCTGAGCTCCTGTCCCCATCTATCGCCCCTTCCCTTCCCCACTTCAGCTTCCCATAACTTGGACAGTGTGGATCACAACAGCCCAGCTGTGCGATACCATGAAAGAACGTTGATAAAAATCTGTGTTTTTTGCAATATTTTTATTTAATTTTAACGTACATAATAAAACACAAAAATGAAGTCAGGGCACTTATCAAATCATCACTCAATCATTCTTCCTTGACTTCCTCCTGGCAGCTCCTAGTGTATGTATGTATGTGTGTATATATATATCTATATAGATATAGATATAGATATATGTATATAGATATGTATGTATGTGTATATATATGTGTGTGTGTATACATATATATCTTTCTTTTAATCATCCTCTCTCTTCTGCAACTGTTATCAACACACTCTAACTTAACCAACTCAGCCTTCTCACTTGTGATCAGTGGATCAATTCCTGCAGACTCGCCTGAACAAAACAGCAGGTATTGTCTCCCAGACACCGGAGCAAACTTGGTCAAAGACATGAAGAATTCTGTAGCACCTCTGAAAGTAACTGAGAAAAAGAAATTTCTAGCAAGAAAGGCTGTGCCACAGATTTCTTCTTCTCCGTCTCAAAGGTGCCACAGGATTCCTTCATATCTTTTTATGCCAAAACAGACTAACACAGCTATGCCCTTGACTACTCAGCCAATGAAATTAAGGACACCTTGACGTTGCGGCCAGCTCCATCCCAAAAGCAGCAGCTTTGTCCTCAAAAGGAATCTACCAACTCCAAAGGAGGTTTGCTCCATTTAGGATCACTAACATGCAGAGTTCATTGCACAAACTGTTTGGTGGTGTTTCTCACAGGCACAGAATCAAAAATATAAGCAGGTACGTCCAGAGGAAAACTGGTTCTCACTGTGGAACCCCCTCCCAATTTCTAAGTATTTGAAGTAGAAGGCTGTTTAAAGTAAAGAAAGACCAACTTGCCACTAAGCCTTTTAGCTCTGCTGGAAACTAGAAATTCAGTGAACAGTTAGACAGAGAACATTTTATTCATGTGCCTATTTTAACATCCAGTTATGAAATGTTTTGGGTTTTTTAATCCCTCTCTCTGCCTGGGGGAATCCTCGGGCAAAAACATCATTTTGATTCTGCAAAAGGAAGAAACCACACACTTCTGCTCCAAAAATGTCTTGGTTGGCCTCTCATACTTAAAAGATCTTGGAAGCGATACTTAAAAAGCACTCCACGATCCCCATCCAAGGCAGGCACATCACAGATGGACAGCAGGGAACTTTTGCCAGTTCACAACACTGAATTAGGGTCACCAACAGACAGGGCAGGGCATGAGTCTTTTTTATGCACAATGCACCTTAGAAAGCTTATCAAATGTGGCTCTAGGCAGCCCAACTCAACCGGCTGTGAAGTGTTTTTTTATAGTTTTCTTACTTCTTTTATAAAACAGATCACAGATCATAAGGTCTTTATGATGAAGTTTTATCAGAACAAATGTCCAAAGCATATTATTCATTTATTTATTTTATATCCTGCCTTTCTCATATAATGAGACACAAGGCATCTTGGAGCAAAAAGGTTAAAACAAAATGCAATTAAGTATGTACTGCAAATGCTTCAAAAGCATTAAATTGGCTGTCATATTAAAACATTTAAAACAGATAAAAATATTATCCACACTGGGGATGTATCAAACGGTAATCTGATATTTAGCCCTTAAGCCTTAAACGGGTTGATTCTGTGACCTGTGAGAGTACAAGATCTCACACATTCTGTAGTGCCAGCCTTTTGGCAGCAGAAAGGTCTCCTTCCAAGAGAAAGGAGGACAAAAGAGACATCTTCAGTTCTTTACCATCAATGGCCACCTTTTTTTTTCTTTCTAGTTGAAGGGACACCAGCAATAAAGATTCTGCTGGTACTCTGCTACCTGTCATTTCATTTATGCTGGGCAGACAGTTGCCTCCAAATAAAGGAAGGAAGGAAGGAAGGAAGGAAGGAAGGAAGGAAGGAAGGAAGGAAGGAAGGAAGGCAGGCAGGCAGGCAGGCAGGCAGGCAGGCAGGCAGGCAGGCAGGCAGGCAGGCAGGCAGTCTACCCTCATTCCCACAGTTCCTAAATATGTGCCAAGAAACTACTATATCAGGCAGTCTTCAGGCAATGACTCCATGGTGCTATTCAATCTCAAAGCTGCATTTTAAGATGAAGAAGCAAATAATGTCAGTTCCTCTCACCGCTGCTAATTCTGCCATCCACTGCCTTGCAATGGAACTGCATGGAGATCTGATGTTTCTGCTAATCCACAAGTATGGCAGCCACATCCAAAGACAGCCAGGCAGATCCTCACAAGGACAAATTGCCTCATTTGCAATTTGCAGCATTAGGAACTGTTTTGAACTTACTCCCCTATCTTTACTAAAGTATTTAGGGAAGTACTTAATGGACAGATACCCAAGGGTTAACTTCAGGTAGCTCATACTAATACTGAACCAAAAGGACAATTTAAACAAAACAAGATCCAGTATTAAACAGAATTATATTCAAATCACAACTTAGAACACAGTTTTTAAAAAATCAGTAAGGAAAATGCAATATCCAACCGCCCCTTTCGCAGTGACTTTGCAGTTGCCAAAAACCTGTCTATTTAGTGTGTGTGTGTGCGCGCGCGCGTGAGTGCACATGCACGCATAATGGAAAGATAGTGGGAAGGGAGAGGAGCTGGGCTTCCTTGCAGAGAGCTCCAAAGCCTGGTAGCCACCTTGCTTCACGACCGCATGCAAGGCACAGGACATGCCACCTTCCACCCTTTGTCGCGTTTTGCATCCCGACGGAAGCCAAGTAGCACCTGAAGGGCAACCTCTTCTAACATGGAAGGAAATCACACCCAAGACAGGTGAGCCCGTTGCTCTTCCAGCCTGCCTCTCTCACGCTCTCGCACCCCGCCAACAACACAACACTGGGACAGTCCATGCTCTGTGATATGCTTATTGAGTTTAAAAGGAGATGCGTCAACCATAACAAAAAAAAGAAACAAGAAAAGACAAGAAATAAGCATTCTTTTACAAAGCCAAATGAGCAAACAAACAAAACAAAAAGCTGAAAAGATAGAAGAGAGAAAAAGGGGGGAGAAGCTAAAATACCTAGAAACAAGTAACGAAGAATAGTAATAACAAGAAAAAAGTCCAAGAGTTAGATAGATTAGATGTTAGACGTTGCTCTGCGAGAGATGTGCACCCCACTCTCCCAGAAGGAGAGCTGGGGGAGCGACAGACAAAGGCAACCAAACCCCACGAAAACGGCCGGGGCGGGGCAGAAGAATGCAGAAGAATGCGGCTGCTGGCAGCGTCCCTCCTGCATCCAGGCCCGGGATGAGCCTCAAAGGGAGATTCTCCACGGGAGGCGTTTCGGACAAGAACAGGTTGCCTACCTGCAAAAGCGGCTCTTTCACTTGCAGAGCTTCTCTGGGAGTTCATGTTTTAAACGGAATATTTAAACGATATTTGAAGGAGCACTTCTCCCTATCCTTGCTTGCCGGAGGATTAAGATCTTCCAGACAGCTCCCCTCTGTGTCCCACCAGCGGGAAGACTTCCCCGTGGAAGAGGGGCTTCTAGGCTGTGCCCCCCCCCGGCCCAGTGCGGAATGCCCTCCCCTGGAAGGCCCAGATGGCACCAAAAACTGGCTTTATTTCAACAAGTAAAAACTGGGCCCTTCATTAAACTCTTCAGGGCCTAACTCATTTCTGCTAAATCTGAACACACACATGGATTGTCTCAAACTGTTCTAACTGGTTTCAAACTGGTTTTATTTTAACTTTCCAGATCATCCATATGCTTTTGAGGCTGTTTTTTTAATATAAAAATAGTAATTTTAAATTCTTGGTTTATTTTAAGATACACTGCCCTGAAATTTTTCTGAAAGCAAGCAGGAAATAAAGCAAGCAGGACAGAAAGAAAGAAGACATTGGTTTGTCAACATCACCGTCCTCCAGGAAGATTAATTTAAAAGTAGGGAAGCAGATGACAATGTGTTCCCACTTCCCAGTATTTCTGCACCTCTTTTGTTATTTGCAAATGCTGATCAGAGATGGACCAAAACCAACAAGAAAACTGAGAAAAAGATCTCCATCCCAACTGTCAAATCTCAGAATGACGGTGCTGAAATTATTGCTAATTAATATGGACACTATATGTACGGTAAGAGTCATATTTAAGATCACTGTTGAAACACATAGGCTAGTTCTAACCAGTCAACTGTGGACCGTTGAGCCAACTGATAGGTAAACCCAATGCATTCAATGGCCCTACTCTAGCTGGGAGGAACAATAGGATTTATACCATATTGTTCTCAATGTACTTGTTGTTCTTCTTGTCTTTTTTCTAGACAGAATGGAGATTCTGACTGCCACAACATTTTCGTTGGAAAATCTGTAACTGAAAAATGCTTCCTTCTGAATTTGAGGAGGAAAATGGTCCGAATGTCCTGACTCCTGCCTTCTACTTGTGATTACGGGCGTCATGGCTCTGCGGGGCAAGGCCGGCCAGGTGAAAAGGAGAAAAACGGACCTTGAACCTGATGGCCTTTGGGCCCGGCCAGCCGTTTGGCAGATCCTGAGATTCAGACCTCAGGCAACCCGTAGGATCTTGTCCTAGCCAGGCCCCAACCCTGCAAAGACACACACACATCCACAAACCCTTTCTACGCATCACGTGGCAGCTGTTCATATTGTTCTGCTTTCTACCCCGAGCTAAAAACGAAAAGACAAAAACCCAGCTCTCTGCCATATTCTTCCTTAAAATGCCTGCCTCTTCATGAGCTACAGAAAGAATTAAAAAAAAAAAAAAGGAAGCAGCAGCACTTGTTCAAAGCAACGCCCTCCTTCCACCGCTTCAAGGTGCTCAGGCAAAGGTGTGTGAGACCTCTCTGGCTTTTAAACACAAGGCATCCAGGTGCTAACTGGCATTTAAAGAGCGCAGAGCTGATAACTGCACATAAAAGGCCAAAGCAAACATCTCTTGTCAGAAATTGCCATGTGAAATTCAGCCTTGCTGCTTCTGTCTAGTAAAACTTTTATAACCCGCTTACATGTGGCTCCCAGCTATAAAACACGATTGGAAGAGCAACGCCACGGACTACATTTCATCGAGTGCACTTTTCGGCAGCCTCTGCCTGGTTCCCATTATTCCCACTCTTTCTTCCTTTCTTCCCTTCTTCAATTTTAGCTTTACTGGCTAATTTTATGGAAACAAATAAAGAGGCCTCTAAATTATAGATGTAATAACGACAAAAACATAAGCTGGGGAGTACCACAAGTCAAACCCCTCCATCTTCCCAATTCTAATTTATGAGCCATAAGCCTCCCTCCGGCTGGTGGTTCCTGCCTCTCTGGATTCCCTCCCAGGGAACGGCACACATGGCGCCCAGGTGCGCATCTCCAAGGCAGGTGTGGAGCCAAGAGGGGCAGGGGCTCCCAGAGCAAACACCTGCGCCGGGGCTGGCCAGCGGGAGAAGCGTGGACGGGGCCCCAGGGCGGAGCAGAAGGAGGGACCTCTGGCCTCCCACCACCAACTGCTGTTGCGTGCCTTCAAGTCATACCTGACTTACGGCGACCCTAAGGCAAGGCTCTCACAGGGTTTTCTTGGCAAAATTTGTTCAGAGGAAGTTTGCCACGACTGCCTTCCTCTGAGAGAGTGTGGCTTGCCCCAGGCCACTCCGTGGATTTCCACGGCTGAGCAGGGATTCCAACCCTGGTCTCCTGCGCGGCAGTCCAATGTCAAACCACAACACCAGGCTGGCTCTCTACCACTGCCAAAGCAAGTGGTGACAGCTGAACTCCCCGCACACAGTTGGCAACTGAAACGCCCCCAGTCTCACACAAGAGGCAGTGCGGTTCGCACACACACAAACATCGTACCCAGCAGTTCAGGCTCCCTCTCGTGTCCTCGCAGCTGTGTGTCTTCAAGCTGAGTCTGAATTACGGCAACCCTTCTCCCTTGGGGTTTGCCTGGCCAGATATATTAGCCAGGGGTGGTTTGCCATGGCCTTCCTCCGAGGATGACTGTGAGTTGCCGTGGTCACCCATCGGGCTTCCTGGGCCATTCAGAGCTCCCAGAGTCCAAGCCCAGCAGTTAGACTACTGTCCCATGCTGGCTGTCAGACTTAACACCCTATTCTATGGTTTTCTTGAAAAGATTTATTCAGGGAAAATGGTGCCATTGCTTTGTTTTAAGGTTGAGAGAGTGTGACTTGCCCACAGTAACCCAGGGGAATTTTCTGTGGCTGAGCAGGGACTTGGACCCTGGTCTCCTAAAGTCCTAGTCCTACATTCAAACCACTACCTTGTGTTGCCTCTCACAGAAACTACTGGGTATGTTACTGTAAATAAGGAGTCTCCAGAATGCCAGAATGTGACAGAGCTGGGAGAAGGAACATGCAACCCTTCAGATGTCGTTGGACTGAAATTCCTACCACCCTCTCCGTTAGCAGTGTTGGGTACGGATGATGGGAGCTGGAATCCTCCAATATCTGAAAGGACAGATATTCCCTAATCGTCTTCTATAGTCCTGCTTCTCAAAGCAGTAGTCCATGGGCTGGCCCCAATCCCCAAGCTATTGTCTGCCAGGCCCTACAGAGCTTCCAGGAAAGAAAGAAAGCATTCTAGCACACAACGGACACAAGTATGGTCCCGGTCTCTGACTCATTGGGAAGAATATTAATTGCCAGTCTCTCACATTAGATAACTGGAGAACCACTAATCTATGCCATGGGCTCACAGAGCTGCCCTCCCTGCCATTTCATATCCTCTGTGTATTCAAGAGCCCCTCAGAGATTCACTTGGACAAAAGAAACACAAGGAGATGATACAGCATGCAGAAAAAGGAAGACAGATTTCTAAAACCATACCACTGTAATTGCTAAAGCAAGCAATAAATAAACTACTTGAACACACTGAGAGCAGGAAACTATTAAGAGTACCAGAAGAGGTAGTGGAGACTACAGAGCAATTCAGTGAATGAATTCACAGTGGAGACAGGGGATCAAATTGGTATTTCAGGAAGAAATTCCGGGGAACTGAAGCAGATACTCACAAGGACAGAAGTTCTGTCGCTCACCAATAAACAGAAAACAATCAAATCAAGAGTGCAGATGGTACTCACCCAAGACTTCTTGAAGACCAGGGATTTCACATTGTGAGATCCTCTAACAAAAATATGTAGTATGACTCTGTTATGAGCGCTTGCCAAAAGATTGGAAGGTGGCCAAGAGGGTACAGGGAATTACAGGTCATTTAGCTTCCTATCCATGCCAGATTCACGTTCCAGATTAATGGGTGGAAAAGTTTTATTCAACACTTTACCAAACATACAAGCCCTGCTGAAGAAGAATCAACGTCCCTCCTGCAAAGGTCAGTCCTCTCTCCTTAGCTTAGTTCTTTGAGTGTCCCACCAAGCCTGTGAGTAACAGGGAGATGCGATTTAGTACAGATAAGAAAGTATTTTACCCCATTATTTTTAAAGTTGGGAAAAAAGAGGGGTTGCTGGAGAACTCAAAAATGGCTACACCTGGCCCAGAGTTTGCATTGTCCCTACCCCTGGATTATAGACATCCTTATGAAGCTATTAAGGGCAGTGATGTGGGGTGGAATTTTTTTCCACAGAAAATTTTCCAATGTCATATTTTTCTTACAAAAATTTTCCAGATGCTCCGGTCCTGTCACACCCATAGTTGTCTGGACTGTTGTACTGCAATCAGTATTAAGATGGGCTAAATATAGATTATGAACTTCTAGTTATCCTTCTAAGGATATGAGCACTGACAAACTCCAGGACTCACAGGAACAGACTAACAGATAAACACATTGCTAAACGTGCTTCTATTTTGCAAATCTCTTGTTTATCTATTGGCCATAAGTACAAGTAGTCAAGACAAAGTCTGACAAGTTGTCTGTGCTCCCAGATTCACACATGTCCCTCGGCAAAACATAAAGTCCAACCAGTTGTACTGAATCAGATGCTTCTCAACTTGAAACGGAACTTACAAGCGAGGAAGTACAGGGAATACCTCAACAGAAGAAAGTTGAACTGTCAATATAACATACAATCAGGCACAACTCTCTCCGCATTAAAAAATGTATGTGTCATAAAACGACTAAAGGAAGGGTACTTTTTGATATACCATGAGAGCACACAACTCATTACAAAACCAAAAATGCTAGGTGAAGTCGAAGGCGGTAGGAAATGAGGAAAACCACATCACAGGAGGATCAGCTCCGTCAAGGAGACCAGAGTTGCTGCCCTGAGTTTGCAACGCCTGAGCAGGACAGCCAATGGCAGCGACTTCTGGAAGTCTCTCCTTCATCGGGATACATTAAGTCATGGCTAACTTAAAGACAACAAATATTCTTCTCTTATTTTATTAAAAATATTCCAATAATTCCATAAAAAGCTTTGAATTTCTTTGACTGTGATGCTTAAACCAAATGTACTAAATCAGATAACTTAGAGCAGTGGAAAATTTTCCAATTCTTCTTTTTCCAGAAAACCCACATCAGTGGTCATGGTGGTTTTGTGTTGCTTCCAGGATCAGATGGACTGTTTCCCTGAACACCCATGGGCTGGGAGCACAACTGGGAAGGTGCCACAGGCTTCCTCTTCTGTGTGTGGGCTCGGGGTGGCTACTGTGGAAAGAGAATGCTGGACTGGAGAGCCCCATTTTTGGCCAGATCCAGCTTCATGGCCCTCCTGATGTCCAGTGCTCTCCCACGGGCATGGTAATTTCTAGACTGTGCAGGGCCAGACACTATCTCCCCAAAGCCAGGAAGAGAGGATTAGCAAATCATCAATGAACAGACAATTCACAAATGCATCACCTGCTGACACATAGCTCAGGAAGAACTGGCACAAAGGCTGAAAGCTGTTTTACTTAGTAGTCTTTTTCAAAGAGCAAGAACAACTCAAGGTTCATCTAGCTTCCCAGGGAAGGTCTCTATTTAGCCAGTCAAGAAATAATGACTGATCTTGTGGCCTGTGGAAATGAAGTACAAAGGAAAAAATATCAGCCTCAGGTATGTACTTGATCAGAAAAGGATTCCATCAGTTTCATTACAAATGTTGTCAGTAGGTTAAGCAACTTTCAGAGTCATCTTCCTTTTTAAAAAATAAAAATGACAAGGCCTGCTTTCTACCACAGGACAGTCCACTCACCCAGATTTTAAAGCTAGGCTATGGCGGCCCACATATAACGCCTCTTCCCCCAGCACATTCCAGCAAGAGGTCCCTCCTCACGATACATACCACTCTCCACCTGTGTATCAGCCAGTCAGATAGAGATGGGAGGGGGCACAATGGGGGTGGTTCACCTCAGCAGCAATGTTTTTGGGGTGTCCTGGCTTGTAACCATGCCCCCGTGCACCATGGCCACGCCCCTATGCACCATGGCCACACCCCCACGCACCACAGCCACGTCTCTATGCACCACGGCCACATCCCCCCTCCACACACTCCAAGCTCTACCGCTGGTATCATCAGATAAAGCCAGGTGCAATGAGGCAACAGCACTGACGCACCTTTGGAACAGCACATTTTGTCTCTTGAAAACACACTGTTCACACAGTCCTTTTAAAAGCTGCCTACCGAACAGGGCAGGGGGAGGCAGGGGGAGAGCAGACGCCTCCCTCTAAGACTGCAGAAGGTACACAGCTCACAGGGCTCTCAAGCCACAGGGCAACAACTCTTTAATATCAGATGGTTTTTTAAAAGGGTTTGTTCCAGAAGCTGAAGTCCCTTCTCGGAACACATGGCTCTCCGGACAAGCCGTGTAACCAGCCAAGGCAGATCACACTTACGATTAATAGATGTGCGTCACTTGTTGCCCACACACAATCTATATCAGCACGCAAACATGCATGCAAAAAGCATACACAAGGAGAGATGCGTACCCACCACACTGGCCTCGCCCCCTTGAGCTGACTTTACAATGGGGGACACAAGCAAATCAGAAACAGGAGGTTTGCACGATAAATGGCAATGCAAAAGAATCCAGACAACCCTGCAAAGATATTCTTGCACTTATGCGCACAGTAGGTTTTAATTATATTGTAATAAAGGGCTAAATGCATGTACATTTTTCTGATTTACTAGATCAGATTTTTACTAGATTTTTTTTTAAAAAAAATTTAAGCCAAGATGTGTATTTTGGATTTTTTTTTCTCCTTCATTGAGAGAGAGGGAAGAAGGGAAACAGCAGTGTGGCAGGCACTTCAATTTTTTTTTCTTGTAGGTTGTTTATTGGGGCTCCAAGTGATTTTAATGAAAAATATGGTTACAATTTTGGCGGGCAAATGGCGCTTTTATGTTTTGCACCAACAAAAGTCTCTCCTCCGCAACCTTCAGGGCACTTCAACAGAAAGCGGCCACAGGGCTCTCAGGCCAGGAACCCA
The DNA here is from genome assembly GCA_948472985.1 of Iguana delicatissima. Classification (NCBI taxonomy): domain Eukaryota; kingdom Metazoa; phylum Chordata; class Lepidosauria; order Squamata; family Iguanidae; genus Iguana; species Iguana delicatissima. The sequence continues at coordinate 23,443 of CAOKZL010000705.1, read as the reverse complement.
AATCGAGAGCCCAAAGATGTGGGCTGCAAAGTATGCCAAATATCCACAACAAGTGAAACTGGATGTAGAAAAATATGTTCTCAACGTTTACTTCTGTTTATGAAGAAACCAGATCCAGATGCCCCTGACAATATCTTGTGTGAACTTGTAATTAACCATCTACAGATGGAGGAAAAAGCGCATCCTGACATTTCCAGGGATCAAAATTCCCTCCGGGCAGGCAAGCTCTCTCCCAAAGGTCAACGGGTGGGCATGCTGGTCTCCCCGGGCCCAGCCACCCTCGGAAGGCAGCAAGCGGCCCAAACCACGGACAAGGCGGGTGAGAGGCAGGTTCCTCCACCGGCAAGGAGGCACCAGGGGACCCTCGGCTGCAGCAATCCACGGAGGCACCTACCCACACACTCTCCGACACTTCTGCCTCGCTGTTGATGCATCAACGCTGAAACAAGTCCGATTATCAAAGCAGCCACAGAAAAAGCATTCAAGCAAAGCAAAGAGGATTCTCTTCACCGGTGATGTATCAGGAAAATGAGAAGAACCCATCGCCACCAAATGCTGTGGGCTGTAATCCATCCTGATCCCCACCTTAAGAGGATATTATATTGTCCAGAGGTTACCTTAGACTTCGTCCCTCCAAGAAATTCCTGACAGTCAAACCAAATATGTTCCCTCCTTCCTGTCACCACTGCCTTCTGCACCCTGCACTGCTGGGCTGCTACGCTGCCCATTTATGCCAGCCTTCCAAGGGAAAGAGGACAGCTAGGACTGGCATGTGGGCAGTAGCCGCCAAGCACAGGTGGGCGCGACACCTGTAGAGCCCTCCGGAGCAGCAGCAGCCGGACGGACAGACAGATGGATGAAGCCAGGCTCCAACGGCACTGTGTTGGTAACAATGAGCTGGGAAGACAGTCTCCAGCTCTTCAAGAGTGAATGTGGCCATGAATCCCTTCCAAGTCACTCAAGAGTATCTCGGTATCATCTCTCACGCACAGAGGGTCTAGGCAAGACAAAGGCATACAAATATACACCACACACAACATAGCCAAAACAAGCCCAACATAAGCAGCAGGTCATAAGCTAACAAGCAAAATAGTCAGAATTGTAACTCATCAAATACTGAAGCAAATTTTTTAAAAAAGTTGACCACTTGCACCTAAACTTTATCCAGGCTGACCTGCTCTCCTTCTGGGGTGGGCAGAGAGGGCTCCAAGCAGGAGGTGCCATCCCAGAGAAGACTTTTCTCTAGGTTGTTGCTGGATGGCACAAGAGAGAGGGTCTCTGACAGTCCTCACAGCAGCTGGGAGCTCTACTTGGGAGAAAGCGTTGTCCCAAGTCATTTCCAGCCTCTGAGGTTCATATCAAAGCCTTAAAGAAGGTCCAGGAACAACTGGCAGCCAGCACAGTTGTTCCAGCAATGGCCTCATATGCCAGAGGCTCTACGATGTGACACCTTGCCCAATTAATGTATTTATTCCTTCTTTACAGCATTTAGACCTCTTCACCCGGAGCAGCTTGATCTTACTGCAACGGGAGCTTCTGCCCACCTACTACTCAACTTGCCCACCAAGCACAGCCATCCCACTCCTTTATTTTCTTCCTTTTTCTTGGTCAGCAACTCAAGGTGGTTTGCGATATAGCTATAAAATTTACATTGTACAAAATTTAAAAACATAAACTATCAACCAAAGGAGCAGGACCACTAAAAACAAAAACAACAAGCTCTGAGCCCAATTCAGGAGAAAAGCAGGAGATGAACAGAACAGAACGGAATAGAACAGGAGTACAGCACGTTCTGACTGGCCCTTGAAGCCAGCCTTAGCAATCGGCCCTCAAAGGCCTGTTGAACGCCAAAGGTCTTCTTCATTTGCCCACGTAAAGACAGAGGGAGGGTGCCGGTCCGGGCTCTCCAGCCAAGGAGTTCCAGAGAAGCCCGGGAGCAGTCACTGAGAAGGCCCTGCTTCCCACGTTCCCACCCAACATCCCTCCTCCTGTGAGGGTGATGGGACTGAGAGAAGGGTCTCCCAAGAAGACTGAGGCAGGTTCACGGCGAGAGACATGGTCCTTCAGATAAGCCCCTCAGCTGTAAATAGAAAGCAGAAGGACTGGCCAGGTGGTCACCTTACTGATCTCCCCCAGCCGAACACTGTGGGCTCCTACAGTGAGAAGGAAGGAAGGATGGAAGGAAGAGAGGGCAAAGGAATGGGAGGCCGGCAGCACTAGGAAAACAAGGGGGCAGGAAGGCCCCAGGGGCCAAACTCCAGCCCAAAACTCCCAAAACCCTCCATGCTGAATGTGTTCCTGACCCCGAGGCAAGAGTCATCCCCAACTGAGTTAGGCCTTGGTTTGTTTTCTCAGAACATAAGAAGTTTAACAACCTAAGAATTCTCTCATGTCATCAAAATTCAATATTTCACTCCATCCAAAAGAAAACTGAAATTGGCGTGGGAAAATACCGCAGCCATGGCTGCCGTTCAAGACAAATCCTCTGCCCAGGACCAAAATGTTCCCAATCAACACAAACCGGTGGTGCTCAAAAGTAAATGAGAGGATTTAAGGGCACTCTTCACACGGTCCAACTGTTAAAAAATGGCTTTGCAGATGCTACCGTCTTTGCTTCCCTGGCACCGACATGGCTCCGCTCCTTATGCGGCTGAAGCCGGGCAGGAACAGAACTCTGCTGAGCTCTCAAGACCACACAACAAGGCTCCTCGTAGCCAGGAACGCCATTCCGGAAAACCTGCTGTCTCTGTTGTGCTGGAACATCTAGTGGACTCCAAATAAATGAATTCTACATGCAGCCTCCATCTAAAGCTGCCAAAGGAATAGCTGCAGCCCGTCCCTTCACAGGGGCTCCCGCAAGGCCCACAAGGATACTGGTTCCATTGCTGAGCCGCTCTCATTTATATCAGGTCTTTCTCCTAATAAAGGGGGGACTCAAGGCAGCCCACACCATATTTATAAACAATACTGATTAAAAACAAAGTCAAAAGCTTCAATAAAAGCATGAATTTAAAAGTAATTTAACAATTAAACAATTTATAATATTAAACATTAAAAGCATTAACATTTGTTAAAAGACTACATATAAACCTTAAAAACAGCAACACCCAGCATTAAAAATGCACCCCAGTCAGTTTCTAAAAGTGCGACAGCATAAAAATGTTATGACTGGCTGACGGAAGGAGAGGAAGAGTGCCGCCATCCTGACCTTACAAGGGAAGGAGTTCCAAAGCCTGGGAGCAGCCACCGAGAAGGCCTTCTTCCTTGCTCCCACCAAACAAGCCTGAGAAGGTGGTAGGACAGAGAAAAGAGCTGCTTCAGATTATCTTAAAGCTCTAATGGGCTCATAAAGGGAGACACGGTCTTCCCAAAAGAGCCTGGGCCCAAGCCCCACAGTATTTTGAAACCAAGCACTGACGGAACAGCTTGATAAATCCTAACCACATCCTTCAACTATACTCAATATGAAGACAAAAATCCAGCCAGGGACTACCCTTGGCTCGCTGGTTCCACTCTCACACTAGTTTCACTTTTAAGATGGCTCCTGCCAATGTCCAACCCAAGTCTAACGTCAAAGCCCATTCCATCTAGCCACATTCCCTGGGGCAACACAGAAGATGCCCTCACCCTCTTCTGTGGGGACAGCAATCCAAGTCCTTCAAGAGTGCTACCCCATCTTCAGTCTGATCTTCTCCAGGCTAACCATGCTAGTCCCTTCAAGCCTTTCCACTTTGGGACTTGGCTTCCATACCACCCTGCCCATCTTTGTTGTGCCCTCTGAACTAGCTCTCATCTGTTTATATCCAGAACCCTGCACAGTACTCCAGGGTGAGGTTTGACTAGCGGGTAAGAAACTGGGACCCTTGGTTCTTACAGGCTGGAAATCTGCAGACTTGAAAATGAACACGGTGTCTGCAATGAGAGGCCCCAGGGTGGCGTGTTTCTCATTGGGATTCCTAGTTGCCATACCCTCTTCCAGGTTACTCCATTCCACAACCACAACCACCTGCTTATTCTTCTTTCCTTCTCCATCCAAGAGTCAAGCGGCATTCCTTCACCACTCAGTATGCTCAACTCTCAAAGGGCAGTTTTGAGGGATGGGGGTCTCCTTAGTGTGGAATGATTGCTTCTTGCGTCACAGAAATTACAGCTTTGCAAAAGCTCCATTTTTCTGACACATCCTGCTGCTGACTCAGGTTCAACTTGTGATCGGTGGCAACCCTGAGATCTTTTCCACACTGACTACGGCTGAAGCAGGACATTTCTCTGCTTTTTTCAAAATGTATCACCTAAATACAAAAAGTTTCATTTGTCTCTGATGGGTTTCACCATGTCAGTTTCTACCTGGGTTTCCATTCCATGAAGGTCATACTGAATTTTGTTCCTGTCCTCTGAGATGTTAGCTACCGCTGCCACTTTTGCATTCGTAAATGTGGTGAAGATTCACCCTACCTCACCCCTTCCTCTAAATCCCTACTATATTGAAGACCCACAGGAGTGACCTCAGTAGAAACTTCCCTTCAGTTTGATGAAGGGTCATTGATAAGAACTTTTCAAATATTGTTTTCCAACCGGATGTGAATCCACCTGGAGGCCTTTTAAAAAAATCTAGCCTACATTTCACTATCTCACCAAACAAAACATCAAGGGGATTTTTGTCAAACCTTCAGCTCAAATCCAAATAAATTACACCCAGAGCACAACTACAGTCTACTAAGTGAATAACTCCAGCAAAGAAGCTACTTTGCAACCCGAGGAAGCTTAAACGCAGCAACATACAACTATGCTCAGCCGTACCAGGCAGAGAGGAGAAGACAGCAAGGTTGGAGAGAGAAAGCAGAACCAATGGATTTGGTTTGTGAGTATTTGGGGAAGTAGTAAGAAGAACTGACTGCCTAAAGAAAACTTTGCAGAAAGACCTTTCAGCTCTGGGGAAGAAGAAGACTCAGTTTCAGCATGAGAGTCCCAAGTCCCTCCATTCCTGCAATCACAGAGCAGGATAGTTTCTAGGAACGGGAGCACAACAACTGAAAGTTCAAAGCTTCCACTAGCTCCTTTTAGGAACAGACAGCGTATAAAAAGTGTGCCTCTTCGGGCAGCTCACAAATGAGTATCAGCTTTTATTCCCCCCCCGCCTCCATTATTGCCCTAGCCAGATATCCAGTTCACAGAACACTCCCAGCTTGACGCAGCCACTGCCTGATGCAACATCTGGAATAGAGATTTCTTTCCAAGCCCAGCAAGAGCCAGGAAAGCACAGGCAGCGGCGGCCACAGCTATTACCTCCACATTCCAGAGACATGAAACTGTCACCAGCCAGCCCTCATGTGGATGGGGTGGGGTGGGGGGCTGCAGGAACATACGAGCCAGGCTTGCCCTCCCCAGATCAACCTCTCCGGGCCCAACCGCCTGGCCCCTTGGTTCACATCTGCTCAGCCTCCCTGATAAGTAAATGTTTCCAAGGAGGTTTATTGTGGCTTATGCCGGAGCTGTAATTTTCCTGTCTTCAAAAGGAACTCTCTCTGAACGTTGGCCATCCTTCAAAGTTTTCACGAAACCCTTTCCGATTCTCCAGTAGCCCCTTGTCTCTTGCTCTGCCAGCCCCCATACGAGCACCAAATAACAATTCCACTGCCAGTTTTATCCCAGAGATGGTCACAACTAAAAAAGGCAAACTAAAAACACAAATGCTCTCTTGTCAAATGGAGAAAAGGGAAGGCAAAGAGGAAGAGGAGCATGAGGTCACCCAGCCCGGTACGGTTTGTTGGCAACAGGCATGTCATATGTATATGACATGTCATGATAACATGGCAGCAAATATTCAGATTAAAAGTCTAAAGGAATGCTATGAAGATATAATGGAGAGAGCTTGTTTTTGCTGCTCCAGAGACTAGAAACACCATCCTTCTCTTTCTCTCTCTCTCTCCCCCCCCCCACCATTTCTGGACTCAGCTGTGGCAGCAACGCAGAAAAGGCTTGGGGAGGACCTGCAAAACCAACCAGGGTGGTGTCAGAAGCATGCAGCCTGCAACCTCCGTACTGCTGACCCCTGATTTAGCACCTGCAGCAAGAGAAGGAGGACCTTATGTTTTTAAAAAAGGATCAGGCGGAAGAGGCCATCGGGTGGGCATCCCCCTGTGGCTGGGACTGTCTCCCACCAGTCCAAGTAGCCAGCCTGCCCTGAAGGACCGACAGCTTGACCCGGAGCAAGGGAACTGCCTCTGTACAAGGCAAGGTGGCAGTCAGTCACACAGTGATGCCAGTTTACATGTGGAGAACGGGGATGGGAAGATGTGTTGTAGAAACCCAGGACTCAGAGAGATGAAAAAGGATTTTCTCAGCCTATAGCACAGCGCGGCAGAAAGGAGGGCTGGCTGGCCCGAAGCCTGTGGTGCATGAAGAGCTCCCTGGCCCAGATCAAGTTAACTCCTGTTTCAGACCCACTGAAGCCACTGGGGGAACTGGGGAGGGCAAGATGGTCACTGGAGCATTGGGGATACAACCCCCACCCCCACAAGAAGTCCTTGTATTCATGAGACCAAAACTGGTTTATTTATTTATTACTTTACTAAAATATTTCTTTCTAGCCCTGTAGCCAAGGATTTCATTGTATAATAAAAACAATTCAAATTTAAATTTGGAAGAAACCAGAGTTATTAGAAGAGCAAAAATATATCAAAAGCATTTATCACTCAAAGCAAGACAAAATCAACAAGGCTTCAAAAGCTTTGGTAAGCAGCTATGGTTTTACTCAACTCCAGAACGGAAGCAGCACTGGCACCAGTTGGGCTTCCAAGGGGAGGGCATTCCACAACTGCAAAGCCACAGTTGAGAACGCCCAGTTCCAGAAGTCTTCAGGCCTTGGGTGGGCACGTACAGGGAGAGGCACTCCTCCAAGCCTAAAAGTCTCAAGTTGTGTGGGTATTTAAATGTCACGGCCATCACCCTGAATCCATAGACTCATAGAATCCTAGAGCTGGAAGAGACCCCAAGGGCCATCCCGTCCAACTCCCTTCTGCCATGCAGGAAGACACAGTCAAAACACCCCCTTTGGCAGATGGCCATCCAGTCTCTGTTTAAAAACCCTCCAAAGAAGGAAGAGACTCCACCATGCTCCATTGAGGCAGCAGGGGATTCCACTCGCAAAGTGCTCCGGCCATCAGGAAGTTCCTCCTAATATCAGGTGGAATCTCTCTTCCTGCTGTTCAGCCCAGAAGCAGATTGGCAGCCAGAGCAATTCGTTCAGAATTGGTGTTCTGCTGTTTCTGGAGGGAGTTCCATGCAGCACTTGAGCAGCTACGCTTTGCACTAGTTGTACCTTCTGAGCCACCTTCAAGGGAAGCCCCACGTAGAGTGCTTTGCGGTGGTCTGTGGCAGGGACAGCAGGTGCACTGTGTGAAGAATTCACTGATCTGATCCCTGGAACCTCGTGCTGACGCAGCTTCAAGACAGAAGTGGCTGGGGGCCGGGAGAACTCCCGCCAGTCAGAGCCAGGACGACTAGGCTCAAGGGAGGACGGGTCTGGTGCCAGTGAAGAAACTGATTCAGGCTGCCTGATCTTGCTGGGAAAACATTTCTCCTAAAACCTCCTAAGATTATGCTGGAAACTACATCTCAGTTTTGTTTCACTGTCTTTCAACGTGCAAACGAAAATAAGAAACCCCTTTGCAGAATGGGGTTCTGAAGGACAGAGAAAGAGAATTACAATTGTTCCCTTGAAATCTGAAAGCGCTGGAATTATTTCCAAGGAGCAGAAAAATATTAGCCAGTATTAAACGCTGTCCCCTGCGATACCTCAGTTCTAAGCCTTGTTAAAAGGTCCCATATTAAACCCAGAGGAAAAGAACAAAAAAGAACTTTTGCCCTGGTTTTTGCAACCCAAACGGAATGTTCTGTACTTTTCGCTCTTGACGTGAACCAGACCAGGCTCACTTCCTGCCCGGGAAAAAGGGGGTGGGGCCACTTCCAGGCAGGCCTGTCTTGCAGGACGCAAGCGGTGCCAACGGATTCTGAGCAGCCCCTCCATCCCCTATTCCAATTCCGCCCCCGCCGTGCAGTGAAAAAAGCACTCCGGGGAACAGGGACTCTGGGGGCACAGCTGGCACACGCCAGCCTTCCCAGTTGGGCCACCCCATTCCCAGACGGCACTTGAACGCCCCTTGGTGGGATCATACTGGGCCTGCAGTGGGAACCTCTCCTCCTCCCTCCATCGTCCCCCGCCGCCTTCTGACAGCCCTCCTCTGAGGGTCTTGGCTGCTCCCCTGACGGCCAGCGCTGGGCCTGACCCTATCAACAGCCTTCATCTCAGTCTAGCATCCCCAAAAGGCCTTTGTGTATAAACCAAATAATTTAATTAGCAGAAGGAGATAATGAAACAATTCACAATGACTTGTTGTTCAAACACATGTGGTTACAATATAGTGTTTTAGCTTCATTCTGTTAATTATATGCTTATATACTTGTTCTAATAGCGTGCACGTGCCTTCAAGTTGCCTGTTGACTTAAGGCGACCTCCTGAATTTCACTGGAGTTTTTTCTTTAATGATTAGAGGTGGCTTGCCATTGCCTTCCTCTGAAATACAGCCCACAGCCTTGGTATTCTTTGCCCGGTCCCTCATCCAAGTACCAGCCAGGCCTGATCCAGCTTAGCTTCCCAGATCTGATAGGACCTGGTGCCTCCAAGGTGTTTAGGCTTTATTCTAATTGTGTGTGTGTGTGCATGTGTGTGCGTGTGTTTGTGTAACTCTATAAAATTCACCAAAAGTCAACAGGCAACTTGGAGGCACAAATACATACGTACACTGGAGTGGCTTCAAGTCGGGGTTCCTCGGGCAAGGAATACTCAGTGGTCTGGCCAATTCCCTCCTCTGAAATACGGCCTGCAGCAACTGGCCTTCGTTGGCAGCCTCCCATTCAAGTGCAAACCAGGGCTGACCCTGCTTAGCTCTCCTTAAACACACCTCCCAGAAACACCCTCCTCTCCAAACCACCGACTGCTCTGGCCAATCTCCCTGGTCTCACTCTTGCCTGATGAACTCCAGCCAACCACCCCTCAGCAATTCTCTATCTCAAATGAATCCAGTTCTGCCTGACTAACCAATTGGCAAATACATCAGCCTTTTTAGGAAAAAAAAAATCCCACTCAAAAACCTGCCAGTGATGGGAGACCTCCAACAATGCCATGTCTCACCCCTCCCAACAAACCACTGACCTTGATTTCATACAATGCTCACAATATATAGCCACACATAACAATACCATCGCTTTATTTTTTCTAATATAAACACAACATAGACGCACAAGTCCAGAACGTCACAGCTGCGTCCGATTGCAGCCGTCACCCGCTCCCATCTCCTGGACCTGGCTCCACTGGCCCAATCTCCACCGGGCCACCTGTTCCTTGCGAGGGGCAACTCAATCTCTGTCTTCTTCAGCGAAGTCTTAATCCAGAGGGAAACTCTGGTGTCGCTTCACGTCAATGCTCCCCCAGCAGAGACCCTCTCCAGCCTTTGCTCTTTTGCACAAGGTCTCTTGGCCCCGGGCTGTCTAGATTCCCTCCTCACTGCGCTCATCTGACGTACTGGACAGGAACCTTCATCTCGAAAGACAGAAACCACATTCCCATCACACGTGTTGGCATCCCTGCTAGAAGGATGGCTTCAACTGCCCCATCATCTCTACTAAATGGGGGGCTTCAGTGAGATCTTCCAGCTGCCCCCCAGACCCCACAAAGTTTTGTCCAAAGAAGGAACTGCTAGGCTACAAAGCAAGCCCAGAGTGACCTGGCCACTCTTCCAGGCTGCCGGGAACACATGGCTCAGGAGGCCTAGCTTCCAGCTCCAGCCCACGCTGCTCTTCTCCTATAGCGTTTGGCCAACAAGGTTCTACAGGACAGCAATCCAGAGATGGATCCCTTGGAGGTTCAGCAGCCATCTTGCTTTAGATGCACTCCTCAGAAGGCTTTGGCATTGTCCCAGGAATTGCACTGGATACCTCTTGCACGGCTGATGAATTTATTTTGCATTTTCATCCTTTGCTTCTGCCGAGAGCAAATCCCTGCCTCAAAGTCCAAGGCTCTCAAGACCTGCTCTCTCAAGACCTTCCCAGTCCTGGCAGCCTCTTTAAGGCAGAAAGCAACTTCCAACAAGTCAAAGCCTTGAATGGTTGAGGGTGCAAAATAAGCTTGCTTTCTTCTGCTCCAGGGGATTTGACACAAGCCAACGGGTTCAAAGGACAAACCAGAAGTCTCCAACTAAAGATTAGGAAGAACGCCCTGACAGCGGCAGCCATTCAACAGGGGAACGGGCTCCCTCAGAAAGCTGGTGGGCTCTCTGTTGTTGGAAGCTTTTGAACAGAGAGTGGGTGCCCACTTCTCAGGGATGCCTTCTGTCGTGGTTTGCCTGTACAGGCAGCATGGGGCTAAACAAGATGGTTGCTGGAGCCCCTCCCAACTCCAGGCATGGTTTCAACTGGATTCACAGAGAGAGAGAGAGAATAAAACCTGACATTCTGTATTTTAAGTAACTGCCACCTGATCTGAGTTGAAAAGAGGGCTAAAAGACCCCCCTATTTCTCCAAGGTGTCTCTGGATTCCCCGTTCCCAGCCTCTTCTGAAGCCAAGCAACCCAGCAACTCTCCTTACCCACAAGTAACCTCAGGAACGTGGCAAAAGCCAAAGCCTTACAAAATAGTTCTGCATTTACATCTGGCTAACACACAGTGCCTGGGAAAATGTCATTGCTCAAACTGAGTTTGATTTAGCTGTCAAGCTAATTGTTCCAGCATTAATTACACATGCCTCAGTGCAGCTGTAGAGAAAGCAGACTTGGAGAAGGGCTCAGATCAAGAGGAGCAAAGTTCATGACCCCCCCCACCAGCCTCTTATAAATATCCTTTCCAAATTGCTAGGCATGAGTCTTTGTACCCACTGGCACTGGGGATCTAGGCTCAGGCACAAAACACGTCTTCAGAAACTGCTGCCCCAGCCAGAATAATATATGCTCAGTATTGGAAAGAGAAAAAAAATAGTAACTTTGGAAGACTGGAAATTAAAAATCTTAGATATGATGGAGTCAGACAAACTTGCCGGAGCATTAAAAAATGATTCCACACAGAAATTGGAAAGGGAATGGAGAGATGTTCTTACGTGAGTAAAGGGTAAATGAAATAATGGTACAGTATATTGTATGTATAAGGTATAGGAGGGTAGGTGGTACAAGTGAGAGAATGGTATAAGAATAACATCTTCATAATATAAAGAGAAATATATATATATTTATAAAACATACTGTGACAGATATGGTAATAGAAGAGATTAGGATTGAGGGAAATATAAAGCAAAAGCGTAGAAAGGGAGTATAAACAACAGTTGCGCATAAACATTTGATCATGTTACACGTTTTATTAAAATTTAGCTTTTTTATTTTTTGTTGTTTTTTTTAATCGGGTTTGTGTATTGGGATTCTTGTTTTGTTACCATTTTTTGTTGTACAGCAATATCTTAACAAACATTATTTAAAAAAAGAAAAAGAAACTACTGCCCCCATGAAGAGTGAGCATTTCCAGGCAGAAACTTTACTCTGCAGCAGCACCAAAACCCTTGCCCAAAGGCAAGCAGGTCAAACCCGGCTAGATCCAACCTGCTGTGGCCACCCCAGCCCTTCCTTTTCCCGGGTCAGGCTCAGAACCCTTCCCAACAGCAGGCCCAAGCAGTGCGACACACCTCACAGAAGGCGGACCCTCCAAGAGATGGATCCCTCTGGCTTCCCACTTGCCTCTGGTCTGAATTCAAGGTGCTTGTGCTGCCATTCCAAGCCCCAAATAGCCTGGGACCTTGAGGCTTGAGGAAGAGCCCCTTGCTCTACCTTACCTGCTCAAGAGTCTCCCGGTGGGCCCTTCTCTACGTCCCTTTACTGGGAATGGCACACTGCGCAGGGACATGGGAGAGCGATTTCTCTGCTGTGGCACCCAGTTTAGGGAACACCCGCCCCTTGGAGGCCTGGCGCCCACCACCCTGGTCTCTTTTAGGCACCAAGTTAAAACATAGCTTTGGATGACAGCCTTTGGCGCCTAATCATATCAATTCTTAAAACAGATGAGGACATGGTTTCTTCTGCTTTAGCCTCTTCTGCTGTTTTAACCCAGTGATTTATTTAACACTTTTTTATTCTATTTAAATTATTCTGATATTATTATTATTATGTTGTTGTTGTTGTTGTTTTAAATTGTTGATATTGTTTTAATGGTACGTCATCCTGGCATCTCACAATAGTGGAAAAGATAGAAATGCTTTAACGGATCAATCAATCCACCTGTCCACCACCGGGAGAGGAGCGGCCAGGGCCAACTCCTTTCAGGGGACTTGCTCTGCTGCAGAATGCAAAGGGCCAGCGCTCTCCCTGCTCTTCTCCATGGGATGGCTCAAAGCACTTCTGGGATACGAGCAGAGAAGTCCTTGCCCAAAGTAAGGTGGCCAGCAAGACCACCGGCCAGTTGCCAAGCTGCCTTCCATTTCCCCACAGACCTTGTAAAGGAGGGACCACCAGCAGCAGCACCAACCGCACAGCTTCAATCAACTCAGAGGCCTCTGCAGACAATTAAAGCAATGCTTTGCAAAACTGGAGATTCTGGCAGCAAAGCACTGGGTGGAGGGGAGGGTATCGGGATGCTGCTGAGAGAACTGAAGAATGTGTCCTTACCAGGGAGGCTCTGGGGAGTTAGAACAGACTTATTCATCCATGAAGAATGTTCTCGAATAAAGGACATTTCCTAAAAGTCCCAGCATTTCCAAATGGAAAAGATCGCTGGTGCATCTGGCAGAGTGTGGAATGCCATGGGAGAGTTCAAGATCCTTCTGAAGAGTGGGAACTACAGTAAACATCCAGGAACTCCCACAGCCTGGGAATCGTTCTTTCTACATACACCCTGCGTTTCTTCTATCAGGCATGGATTAAGCTTAGCCAAGACTCCCAATGTCTGGATGAGGAGTTCCGCTTTTACATGGAAAATTGCTCTTTGACCACCATGAAGATGGCATTATGGTTGTCTTCTGTGCTTTCAAAAGCAACATCACAGACAGAGAAGAAACCCAATTAAAGATGTCACCCCATTAGCCATGGCTGATTAACCACATTCCATTCTCTTCTTCATGGTATGGGCTCATTCAGGGTCCAGCCTCGTAGGGAAGTGTCCAAACTGCTAATTTTAAGATTCCCGACACCCTCAAGGCTATGATGCTGTTGGTGGGTTACATGCAGCTCCAAAAGCAAGTCTTCTGTAGGTATTGACATTCCAATGGGAAGCCTTTCAAACTCTTCCTTCTGATGCTGGAATGCCTGACCGAGTCATGGAAAACCGCAGCATGATAGGTTTCACACTCCCTCCAAGAAGCAGCTCACTTTGAACGCAATGAGTATTGTCATTTTCATCTCTGCCTTTTATTTGCAACTGGCTTATGCAATGTGAGGGATGTTGAGGAAGAGCAATAACTATTCTTGAACAGAGCTGATGAAAGCTATTTCAGAGGCATGACACAGACGTAAATTATCATAGAAAGTCTGTTTAATTTGGGGCTTCCAGAACGCATTCTTTGCAAGGCTCAAATGGACAAGAGGATATCTCCGTTGGCAGCTTCGCTATCATGACAGTTTGGGAGCCAAATGTTATGTGTGGCTTAGATCAGAGTTCTTCTTGGCTTCAGAGAACCCCAGGAACCTTCTATGTTCTCAATCAGAACGAGCTCGTCCTCAAATTCATCTGCTCAGTCACTTTTGAAATCTCCTGCTGAGGCAGCCTGTGTGCCAGAAATCCACCCCATGTTGTTTTGTTACCACTCATCCCAAATCATTCCCTGGCCTCTTTGAGCCTGCCAGGGCAAAGATAAACACAGAGAGACAGGGCTCACTTGTCAGTTCAAGCCAGCTGAGTGGCTTCCCACCTTCTTCCATGGAACTTCCAAAGGGGGAGGAACCCAGAGCCTGCAGAAGTGAGAGCCCCAGACTCACCAGAGCTCCCTGCTTCCCAGGTGAAAGGGCGCAAAGGAAGGAGAGCCACCACCTCCTCCTCCGGAGATCTGAACCTTGAGCAGATCCCTGGGACACTAGGTCCAGACTCATCCAGTTGTAAGGCAAAGCAGCTCAGCCAGGGTGGCAAGCAGAACACTCCAGGTGGACCTGAGAGGGGAAATGCCCCCCCGCCAATCCTCCTAGGGAACATAAAACAACCAGGGCCACATCACAGGCCTTCAGTCTTCATCACTGTCCTTCATCCACTGTGGCAACACCACCAGCAGTTTGTCTGGGAGAGGCAAGTCATTACTTCCCTTTTTCTTCTTCATCACAACTAGAGATGCAGAAAGTCTGGGACACTGGGACAGAGCCACTTTTGGAGGGAAGCAGGGGAATCAGGTTTCTGAGGCTCTTAGCAAAAAAGATCCTGCCAAATGCTGAGAGGTGCAACCCATCACTTGCTGGTAATCCAGCTTCATGAAACTGCAAACAATGGTCCAGGATACCAAACTGTTCTGACAGCACCATCTGCGGAGCCAGTTGTTCACTTCCACAATTCTTCTCTTCCTAGAAAGGAAGCCAGTTAAGAGTTGGATTGTGCCAATTTCTCATGCCATCACAGCAAAACCAGTGCAAGTGGCAGAGTGTCACAATGGTGCCAAATCACAACTACTCAGATCACTCCCAGCCCCAAGGCACAGTCCAGCTGCTAGTCCCACATACAGTAGACCCGTCTGGACTGCTAAATGATAAGTCAACACTTCAGTTCCACTGAGTCAATGGACCCATGGCAGTTGGGACTACCAGTCGCCTAATGGTATATAGTTTAACTTGAACTGAACTGAGTGTCAGTACCTTTGCAAGGCCTCAGAGACAGCCTTCCCAGCCTGGCTGCCTGAAACCCTTTCTATGCAGAATCACCGGCAATAGAAGTCAGGCTCCCCATCACTTAGCTACGGCTCCTTTCCTTCTTTTAAGGAAAGACAACAGCCAGACCCTGATCTCTGGCTCATTTCAGCCTCTGATGTATCCAAGGATGCTCAGAGGACACTTCATTCAACTGGGAAATAACCTGGTTACCAGTATCCAGCTCTCAAAAAGACAGCTCAGTGAGGTCCCAGTGTTCACACACCAACACCCACACACACACACAAGGCAAGCCATCCAAATGGATCCCCCCACCCCTTCAGTTCATGCTAAACTTCAGCCCTACAGTTCCCCTCTACAGCAAGAGTTCAATAAGAAACTCACTCAAGACAAACTTGCTCTCAGCTCCATCAAACCTGAGACCCTTCCCACCCTGACTCCCACAAGCTCCTTTATCTTGTTATTCTAATACAAACAGACTTCTGAAACTTCTTTCACATCCAAAGTTTTACCACGGCAGCAACCACAACCCTGGCAGACTCTCTCTGGATCTGGAATGGGAGCAAACTTTCAAACTGTTTAGAAATAACTGTTTGGGCTTTTCTGCTTTCATCCTCACAAAAGTCGGAAACTTTGTGCAGGACTACAAGCTGTCAGTTTCCCAGCAACTCCAAAATCCCACTTAGCTCTCTGGTGTAAACTGTGTAGTAGCAAGCCACCACATCAAGACACTTGGCTCTTGGAGGAATTTTTCTGGCATTCCGCTCACATTTGTTCTGCACACGCCACTGAACACAAGGTATTCCCATTGTTCAGCTTCTAAAACCTGAGCTTTCAAAAGGGCCACAAAAATCGAAAGAGAAAAGAGAAGCAGTGGAGTGTCTCCCAATGATCCACCTCTCTGAGAAGGGACCCCTCGCTGAATCACAGCTGCCTTGACAAGATGGACAACCTCTTGCAAGGACTTTTCAATAAATAATAAAACCGTGCATTTTGATTCCTTGCACACATAAGAAGACACTGCTCACAGGAAGACCTTGCCCAGAAGAAGTTCAGCGAAGTCCTGCCGGGCTATACCCAGATTTCCCTTGACTGTGCTTGCCCATAATTCTTTGTAAGGGCCTGTTATGCAAACTGGTGGCTTGGTTCAGTTTCATCAGTTGGAGCACCTGAGAAGCAGTGTGGTACCACCACAGTTCATGAGCTGGACAGGTTCTAGGCCCCAGTGGGCCATGAAACTTACTGGGTGACCATGGGACAGCTGCAGGAGCCATCTCTCTCTCTCTCTCTCTCTCTGTGAACTAACAGCAGAGCTATCCACAGGAGGAAGAGAGTGAGTCATGAATGCCAAGCTTTTACAGTTAAAATAGGAAGGAAGGAAGGAAGGAAGGAAGGAAGGAAGGAAGGAAGGAAGGAAGGAAGGAAGGAGGCAGGCAGGCAGGCAGGCAGGCAGGCAGGCAGGCAGGCAGGCAGGCAGGCAGGCAGGCAGGCAGGCTGATGGTCGGCCAGTCACACACTGATCTCAAAGAACTGGAGTCTTCTGCCAGTCACAGACATCACTTGGACAAGGTTTCATTCCAATATCTCAAATTGTGCAAAAGTCAGGAAAATAACTGTCTGATAGCCAAAAAAAAAAAAAAAAAAAGTGTACTCAGCACTTGCTGCTTCCACATGTGATGAGAACGTGCAGGTGAATGACGCTGAGTGGCAGAGAGAAAGCACCCTGACATTTCTTGCTACCACGCATACAGCCAGAAGCTGCCTTTGTAGCTGCGCCCAGCTCTAACGCTGTACACGTTGCACCACCGCATTCTCAGAATATCTCTTGACAACACTGTAATTCCATATACCCTGAAACCTTTTCATTGTATATCTTCATTTAATTATGTATTTATTTAGGGTAACTGTTGTATTTAAAATTTGTAAAGTGCCATGTACATGTATGGCACTATATAAATAAAGGAGGAGGATAATAGTAACAACAACAACAACAACAACAACAATAGTATACTTGTATGAAAAATCATTATCCACTCTCATTTATCTTAAAAATAAGTATAGAAACTGTTTTGAAAAACAGAGAGTCAGAACTCAGAATAGAAGCTTCAGCCATTAAGCCCAAATTAATTGAATCTGAAAGTGAAATGCAGAACCAGCATTCTCATTAATCAATTAGATCCAGGGTGCAACCCAGTTTCTAGACAACAGACAAGGTAACAGTGGTATCACCTCTTCCACCCCAAGGTCTGAATTCAGTTTTGGACAACACCTCAAGGAGCGGGGCCAGAGCAGCAATGCATTGTAGCTTAAAGCTCTTAATTAAGCCTTAAGAGAATGGAATGCGCTGCTGCCTTCACGGAGTGTGGTGGAGCCTCTTCCTTCCTTGGAGGTTTTTAAACAGAGGCTGGAGGGCCACCGGTCAAAGAGAGAGCTTGGATTCTGTCTTCCTGCCTGACAGAAGGGGGCTGGACTGGGTCTGGCCCCTGTTGTCTGTGACTCTATGATTCCAGGATTCTATTTCAAAGAAGGAGGGGCACCATAAAAAAGCTGAGAAGCACCACACGGAAGCGTCATGGCCAAGGAAGCCTGGGCACCTGAGGAGCCTCAACAATGCAGGATTCAGAATCCAGGAGCCCTGGATTCAAGGCTCTTCATCCCTGAGCTAGGCGGAGAAACAGCTCGACCCGTGGCGAGGCAGCTTCCCTGCCTCTGCTCACCCTCGGAGCAAAGACCGAACAAGGTTTCTCTCCTAGAAGCTTCAGCTCCTTCATAGTCCAAAAGGTTCCACTGAAGGGGGGGAGCAATTCTAACAAAGGTTTACAAATTAAATAGCACTTGAGGTTTATGCAACACATAGAACCAGTGGCAACTTCAGAAAACCCAATTTCGTAGAAAGAGAGGTACCAGCCTTCCCGCCAAGTCCCACGGAAGGCAAGTCTGGAGCAAGAGTCAGGGAATGGCGATGCTGCTGCTCCATCCTCCCCAACAGACCACAGGAACTTGGTGGACTTTTAGGGGCGCTGCTCTGCAGAACAAACCAGTGATTATTTGTTTTAATTAATCTGGCACTCTGGATCCAAAGCCGTCTGCTGTGTCCATCACCTAGCCAGCTTCCTTGAGTTCTCAGTTTCACATGCTAAGGAAAGCACTGATACTCTCCGGCACCCAGCAGCCATTTCAGCAGAAGAACTCCATGGAGGGGGCCAAGCCTGCTTTCCTTCCCACAAACAGAGTTGCAACTTCCCTTACAGCCTACTATAGCACCTTGCTGCCTCCTCATACAGCCCTAATTTTCCTCTTAAAACCACCACCTTAGTGTCCAAAGGGTAAAGCCTCTCAGTTGTTGTTCAGACTGATTTACTGATCTATTTTAGCATGCTACTAATTAATTAGAACTAATGGAAAGTACTCTGCTGAGTCAGAATTTATAAAAATATAATGTAATCTTTATTAAAATAACAACTAGAAAAAAGGTATTGGCTGTCATAGGTAATTTCAAGCAATACAGAGCTAAAAGGTGTTTATCCAGTTTCTTATAGTTTCGTACAATATATAGGCACAAAACTTTCATACACACACAGGCCTTTGGCTTCCTTTTTCTCAAAGGCTTAATTCCCAAGCCTAGGTCACACCTTCTGACTCAACTCAAAAATGGTTTAGTTTCTCCTTGGTCTCTTCCAACTCTATTATTCTGATTCTATGATTCTCCTCGGTCTCTCTGTAGCCCTCTGAGAAGACAACCACGCTTATTCAGAAAACTCCCTGGCTGACTGAAGAGCTGTAACTTAAAACTCTCTCTCTCTCTCTGGAAATCTCACTGAAGGAATCTTCAAAATGCACATCACTGTGCCTTATAGATAGACCTTCTCCTGACAAACCTCAGCCCCTCCCTCTCACCAACGGGCTGGGTTTCTTTCATCCAGACCCACGTTGGTTACATGGCAACCTGCTGCTAGGGCTGCCCTGCGACTCAGGCTAGCCATACCCTCAGGCTTCATCACAAACCTCAAACCGGCACCCTAAAAAAACTGAACATGTCCAGAGAGGCAGAGGCTGGGCTGAGCCAAATACAGATGCTCAATAACGTTGCATTGTCACTGTTGTTAACTTCTCGGGATTAACAGTTTCTGCTGGATGACTAGCCTAGTTGGTCATGACAAAGTCCAACGAAGGAGAATCCAGCACTTTCTAAGGTCTCCCATTCTGTTATCAAGCAGCTCTTACTGTTGAGAAGTTCTTCCTTATGTTTGGTCAGAGCATCCTCCGTTGTCATCTGAATCCACTAAGGTTTGAGTTCTACTCTCTGGGGCAGCAGAAAGCAAGTGTGTTCCATCTTTCGTGTGTGGGCAGCCCCTCAGGTATCTGAAGATGGTTCTCTCCTGTACCCTGTCGGTTTTCTCTTCCCCAGGCTAAAATACCCAAGTCCCTCCACAATTCACGACTTCAGCTTGTTGGAGGCTGCCTTCTACTGACTGTACACTGCTGGGGTGAACTGCCTTTATGAATCCTGCCTTTGTGCTTTGGGTTGCCAATTCAACCAATTCACAACATTAAATACTAATTACTCCAGTCCAGATCTCATCTGCATCATGGTTCCCCTGGGTGCCAGAAGCAGGCCGCCAGAAACTGTAGATCAACGCATGGGGGAAAAGGCTCACCTGCCACTGGCTGAGACATTGAGTTACTCACAGGTAAAAAGAAATGTGTGAAATTCTTGCACTGAGTGTAATAAGCAGATGCAACATCTGAATGGGTGCACAGAAGTGCGAGGGAGAGACAGGTCTTCTAAGCTGTAGCTGAAAGCCAAATGACAGGAAGGGGGAAGATTGTTTCTGGTGTGGGTAGAGATCCGTGCCAAGAAGCCAAGAACTGAGCCGGCTAATGGCGTGTTTAGATTAGAGCACTAATTTCTTATACTCCTGGAGCCCTGACCCATGGAAAAACAAATGAAATGAGTGAAACCTTCTCTCCCCTGAAATTAGAAACAGCCTCTCCTCAAAAAGAAGGATAAATTACCACCGCACTAAAAGGTAAGATGACGGTGTTTATTCTCTGGGACGTCCCCCTTGGCAGCTGGTCAAACAATCCCTCCAACGGGCTTGGGGGAGCTCTAAATGAGATGGGAGCCACTTGTGGGCCCCAGATGTCAGAGGGAAAGTGGGGCAAAAGATTCTGCACCGGCTGCAGCCTGAGATTCTAGGGAAGGAGGGACCTACAGCAGTACCAGCCAACTGCACCTCCAAAGGTGGAGGGGGGAGGATACTCCTTGCTTATAGATTTCTGCATAGAGGCTGAGCAGCCACTTCTTAGAGGTGGTGTGGTTGGGGACTTCCAGCATTACAGTCAGCTAGACTAAAAGATCCTTGAGGTCCCATCCCCTTCAGCTCAGATGCTGTTACCTGAGTCTACCGAGAACTTTTACACTCAAAAAGTCCCATCACTAAGATCCTCAGCCAAAAGAGCAGGAGCAAGCAATCTTCACACCCCTTCAGACAGAATCCTAGAATCACAAGAGTTGGAAGAGACCTCAAGGGCCATCCAGTCCAACCCGTTCTGCCATGCAGGAAGACACCATCAAAGCACTCCCTTTCGCAGATGGTCATCCAGCCTCTCTTTAAAAGCCTGCAAAGAAGGAGGAGACTCACCACACTCCACTGAGGCAGCAGCGCAATCCACTGTCAAACTGCTTTGTCCATCAGGAAGTTCTTCCTAAAGTTTAGGCTGAATCTCTTTTCCTGAAGTTTGAAGCTGTTGTTCCATGTCCTAGAAAACAGACTTGCCCCATCTTCTACATGACATCCTTTCAGATGACTTCACCTACAGATCCATCAGGCCCACCAAGAACAACCAATGACTGTGGACTGTGAGAGTTGGTGTCCCAAGCATTTGCAAAACCAAGGGCTCCCCATTCCCACTGCAGAGGGACTAGACACATCCACCCACACAAAGCAAGCAGCCAAGAGGAAGGAGCCCTCCAGGAGCATGTTCACGTTGCTCCTTGAACAACGCAGACCTTCTGGAATGCTTCCCTCCCCAGAAAGACTGGGCTCACGCCCTCCACAGCATCTTGCCAGCAGCAGGCAAAGACTATTTTCTTTCAATAGGCCTTTGGGAACTTTTAAGGATGTTTTAAGGCAAGGAGGATGAAATATTGCAATACAGGTCGATTGATTCAGTCATGGAAGCAACAGCTGCCACCCTGGGTTTGTAAAAGACCCTGAGCAGGTCTTTGAACAAGAGTGGGGCTCCCATCCACAGCTGTGTCCAAAGTTGATCTACCTGGATAACTCCGATAAGCACATGGCCTTGGATGCCTCTAGAAGGAGAGTTCTGGAAAGACTAAGAACAGCCAGGCAGTGTTATTTGAATTACGGAGATTGCACTGGAACTAAATTGCAAACCTAAAGGAAAGGTAGGAGGAGGCTTCTGAGGAGTCTCAGCATGGAGATTCAACACGGGAAGGATCCAGCAACCCCTCTCCTGATCCCAGGAAGGCTGACGGAGAGCCCGGCATGACTTGAAGCAGCCGGGGAGACACAGTCAAAGGGGAAACGGGAAAGCTTGGGCTGCTCTTGCTGTAGTGGAACAAAATCAGTCACACAGCACAAATATTATTTGAGAGGAGAGAGGAAAGTCTCCAGACCTCGGAAGAGCAGTCTCAACTCCCAAAACCAACCCCAAAGGCACCTGCTTTTGATCAAAGGGAGACTGTAAGGAAACTGTGATACCTCAAGGTGCTGACTTGGAGTGGGAAGAAGGGCAGCTGAGAGTTCCCATCATCCACACATCCAGCACAAACTGCAAAGACGCTAAGGCACTTCCTTCCTTCTGGTTGCTGCCCAGATCCACAGCCCTAAACACTCAGCTTGTCTTCTGGGAGTGATATTCCCCCCACCTAAGTACATCTAGTAGAATGGGACAGCTTTAAGGTGAAGTCCAGTTGTGTGTGCATTTTTATTTTTTTTTAAATACATGATCTTCTGGGGAATGACGACAGGATAGAGTGGGACAAACTCTAAGAATGAGGGTTTTTTTTACTGATGTTAGCCCACACTGGTCCTATCCAGCATCAGTCACACCAGTGGGTAGCACTCCACCAAAACCTCAGCCATGGGTCGATTTCACGACACAGAACAGACAAAGCATTTTGTTAAACTGCAACCAGTTGATGACAGGCTTCCTGTACATACAAACCATGTGCTGGTCTATGAAGTATAACACATGTAACCCTACCTGAAACGACTTACTCTGCATGAGCCAGAGCTTAGACAAGCTACCTTTCTGGACTACAACTCCCAGAGCTCCCCACCCAGCATGGCCACAGATGACAGTCCAAAAACCTAACTTCTCAGGTAAGGATCATCTCCCCAGCATCTTGGCTCTTGGAAAAATTAAAGCTTTGATGCATCGGCTGGCACTGCTTGGAAAGGACAGAAATCTCCCAAATCTGTATATCTGTAAGATAACCTTTGACTCTGATACTCCTGGTTTAACACAGATGTCCTTGGTGATCAGGCTCTGCTTCCGGTGGCTTCTGCTTCAGATCCCTGGATCCTAAAGGAGCAGTCTCTTCCAAAAAGGAAGGCCTGACCCAGAAAAGCAACATAGTTCCTGTTCTCTTATTCAAAGGGCCTCCCAGCAACCCCGGGCACTTCAAGGACAATCAGGAAATGGGAACACGGCCGTGACCAAAACACATGTGGGAAAGGAGTAAAGCCGCATAGTGGGGGGAAAGCCTGCGAGAGAAGGCAAGATTTACACTTGGGGAAGGAGAATTCGGAACAGGAGGAGGCCAAGGGCAGTCGGGGGAAGGGGAGGAAGAGGGGAACAAGGTCATACAGGATGCACTTCACATATGTCTGCAACCGAAAAACTGGAGAGCCACCAAAATGTGTGGTAGGAAAAACACGCCATTAATTTTTAGCATGTTACAACCCATTCCGATAGTTTCTTAGGTCCCGTCTGGCATCTGAACTCTGCATGCACCTTTTAGCCAGACATGAAACGAATGGCTCCGGCACTACAAAGCGCTTCCCCTTTGGTGAAAGGCACTTTAAATGCCTCTCCAAGTGCTCCCCGTTGGATGGAAATGTCAGCAAGACATTCAAAGTACAACCGCCCCCGGCTCCCCCCCCCCGGCATACCAGAGAACAATTTCAACCCACACAGCACATTTGGATCAGACAGGGCCCGTGCTCTCGCTCTCTCACTCTCCCTCTCTCTGTCTCTCGGTCTGGCAAAACCATTTTTCAAGCCAGAGGTTTCCATCTTTTATCCCTCAGCACCACACAGCAGAGAACAATCTTGCGTGCATGAGGCCCGGACACAACAGGCTTTGTCTTCTTAAATAAAAGAACATGGGGTTTCTCTCCTCTATCACTTCCAGCTGTGGGTGCATGGCTTCCCCAGGGCCTTCTGTTGACAAAACACAGCATCTGGCAACCTGTGGTGCACGGAGATGCAAACACGGAACAGAGGCAGAGAAACCCCCGAAGACCCCCTGGCATTCCAGTGACGGACAGTTCAGCTGAACAGTATGCCGACAGAAGCCTCCATGGACCAAATGTCCA